>OX419583.1:3124234-3595157 GCA_948473455.1 Teleiodes luculella | reverse complement strand
ACTACGTTTTTATGCATTTCCTTCCAAAGACTGCTATAAAAAGTGTATACGTTTATAAAGCGACATTCTTTAAAATAAAAATAATATTACGCTAGTAGTGTTATATATTCTGTGGCAATATCAGACGCAAAATTGCCTCTACAGAGATCCCAATTGATATTTTTCTTTTAAATCCCGTACAAAACTGTAGATTTTTTATGAATTTACTAACATTGCGGGTATTTTTAAAAATATTGCAATCCAAGAATAACTAAGTGTACAATACCTTTTGTACTTTCTGAACATGATAAACAGTAATATATTTCAATCAAACTGTTAACCTAGCGAGAAGAAAATTCTACAAAACACTATCACTTGATGGCCATTGTAAAATAAAATACTAAAAGAAAGCATACAAAGAGATATTCCGTCTCTAGTATAATAAAATCACACTCAAAACGATCGCATCCGAACGGAGTCGCGATTAAATTTTAACAGCCCGTTATCTGTCGCCGAACATCTTCAATATGGATGTCTGTTCCCTGATTAATTCCTGCCGATACTTGATCACAGATTACAGACCACATTCGAGATAATCCTCGATTCGCTAAATGTCTTGATTTATTTAAGATCATGTCATTGTACATTTATGTAGAATGTACTCGTGGATATCAAGAACTCTGGTGCTTCTTTAAAAGGGCTACATATAACATCCCCTAATATTTCTAGAGCTTTACTGTGTGGGTTATACCTAGTTCGGTCAAAAAGCAGGTTTTGTTTAATTTTATGCGCAAGTTTTCCTACTGCTATTTCCCGAGTTTTGACTAAGAAAACGAGCTAGGTATCATAAACATTTTGAAATTAAAATTTGTCGTTCAACGGTGAGCACGCGTAAATAAAATTAATAAACTGTAGGTACTCCATCTTTTATTTTTCTTTGTTGTCGTAAAAATGTGCAAAAGTGGCATGGACAAGCAACCCATACATAGTTATAGTCACAGTTATAGTAACTTCGCAATTAAATTGAACGCTCTGTCACGCTCTGTCAAACTTCCAGTTAATCTCAGAGTGTCTGTACTTTTACGTAGTTCTGGTACAGTCCACATGAGTTCACTTCCGCGCTAAGCAGTGAGCTTCCGTGCAGCTCGGAACAACTTCTGTTTGTCGTCTTTGTTTGTCTTTCAGTCATGAGTATATTTTATTCAAAGGTGCACTATGAAAATCTCTTCAGATTATCCGAATGCATTTACATAGTCAGATTTAAACTTGGTCTTGTGAAAAATTGAATTGGGATGTGCTCCGGAAAAATTGCACGCTATGACTAGCGCTTTGCGTGTGTGTACTCATACGTCATAAAATTGAGTTAAACTACAAAATAAAAACGTAAATGCTATAAGCATGTCATAAAAGTTGCATACTTTGTAGTTTTAAGACTTTTTTTTCGTATGTATACCTACCGTTGTAAGAAAAAAAAAACAGCTACCAGTTTATATACATAGTTGTCAATTTCACAAGAACTGAATGACTTCGTAATTGTAACCTCATGCCTCACGCACGGAAATGTAGAATATTTTATATCGATCGAAAAATATATATTCTAATATGTAGTTCTAAAATAATTAAAAACTAGTAGTACCTAGTATATAAGTACGACATGAACGCCTGATAGTAGGTATCTATCTAGTGAATTGTGTCTTATGTATCTAGATTTATTGACGGGTGTACCTGAGCAAATGAGCAAATGAGCTTGGGTGCAAATGAGCTTTAATGCGCTATTTCTTTCCTAATTTTCTTTCACTGTCCTGTTGTTTCTATCTTTATGACTTTGGTTATTAGCAAACGGTTATATGGCTTACATTATCGTACGTAACTTCCCTAAACGAGAAATACGCTATTGTAGTGAATATTGAACGTAAACAAGCCACACGTTCCGGTATTGAGCGCAAGGCGGTCGTAAAATGCTGGGAAATACGCGCGTCTCTTTGCCAGTTGTTGGCTACTTATGAGGTCAACCAGTATAGTGTGAGCTCTACGTAATATGTGTAAATTTCTCGCAAATTTTGGACTCGTATTGCATACATGGGAAATTATGTTGCTTTACTTTTTGTTTTTGCACGAACCATACATTATTATCTGTGAAGAAAATCGCGATAGCTTGCTTTTTTCTGTTTCTTTATAGCTCTCAGTCTTGTGACAAAGGGATTGAAAAGGGCTGTTTATTCATGCAGTATCTCAAAAACACCGCTAATAATAATATAAAGCTTAAAAGGAAAGGGATATATTTTAGCGAAAATCTAGCGGATTTTAATTATACCTACGTCCTTAAATTACTTACCTTCTTTTTGAGTCGACAGCGAACTAGCTTCTTAAATAGCGTCGTCACTAGCGTGCATCAAGTCCACAAAACACTATGCCTGCATTATGTTTATACAGGGATGACAAAGGATTTACAACCTACTTTTTAAAACTTTCACTTTTTTTTTCATAACTATTGAAATTTAAAACGGGATATTGACCGTGGTATATCCCGTTTTAAATATTAATAGTTATAGTATACAATACAACCTAGGCTAAATCATCATCACCATCATCATTTCAGCCCAAACACCTCCCCCAAAAAATAATCTAGGATACTTACAAAATATTTAACCATAAGAATATATCTCATGTTCATGGCACAAACTCTTCCCAACCTATACCTAACTAACTATACCCACCCTTCGTGTAGTAAAGCCACAGCCGGCCCTTGGGTCGTAAACTGGCCCAAAATGCACAAGTTCCTCCGCCTAGTAGGTTATGTCTCGGAGATTAGCCGGGTCGAGGTCAAGGTATATAAATAAATATTTGTTACTGATGCGTCCATCACAACCATGTGCTTATTAATATTCGCTTAGCGTTTTCATTATAGATGAAGTCATGGACATAGTTACTGTAAGACCATGGTCTGAGAAAACAAGGTCCAACCATTAGACCACGTGACTGACACAAACCTACGTCATCTTGCGCTGTTCGTCCTTGTCGAATGCGTGTTGATAGACAAGGATGGCCAGCGCAAAATGAAGTAGGCTCGTGTCAGTCACGTGGTCTCACGTGGTTAGACCTTGTTTTCTTGGATCATGCTCTAAGACGTATTTTTGACAGCTGGAATAAAAAAAACAACTAAACGGTAGTATTCTTTTTAAAACTTTCACGGTTGTTTTCATAACTATTAAGATTAAAAACGGGATATAGTTATGTAAACGGTAGTACAATGCGCGCAGCCAAAGATGAGACCTGTCAGATGCTAAAGAGGGGACTTTGCGCTGGTAGATACAGTCGCGCGTGCTCAAAATAGTTAAACTAAAATATGAGATCGGATTAATAAGATATTTATTGAATTTCAAAATCGCTTTTATCGCTGTATCTACTGCGCAGATATAACCGTGGTCCGTCACGTGATCAACCACGTGATCCGTCAAGTCTCATCTTTGGTTGCGCGCATTGTACTTATGGTGCTTACATCCTCATTTAACGAGGTGCTTTGTAACCTCATTTCCATCTCATTTTCCATTTCTTTCTCATTTAAATTCAAACATTCAATTTTAGAATTCTTTCGTCATTCATACGTTATTTTCGTTCCTTGTTCTTCAGTTTTCCCTTTGACTTCCTGCCTTGACGGCCGTATATTTATTAAAATGTGTGTTGTTTTGTAAAGTATAACTATTAATATAATTTAAAACTCGATTACAATATATAAAGTTGTACAGGCAGCGTCGAATAAATGTACAGTCAGTCACGTCCATAAGTGTACTCATATCACGTGTACTCATACTTTAAAATAAATTATTTTCAAACGCTTACCGGATATGATATTTGAAACATTAGTACTCTCGCTAAAAGAAAATAAACAATGATTTTAGAAAAAAAGTAATTTTAAAGTGCCCTTTTGAACGTGACCGTACATGATAATATTCTAAAATCGAAAACCTTTTTAATGAGTATGGAATATAATCTCACTACTAAACTCTGTGTACAAAAGCCAGCACATGCAGTTGGACATTCGCGCAACGAAATTCACCCCTACCGTTACGGAATACGGTCGCTCTCAAGCTCAACATGTCCAGTCCAGCCGCATACGCTGGCTACTGTACTATTATTATGTATTTATATTCTTATTGGTTTAAAGATTAACCTGTAATTAACCTTCTGTATTTGTTTGCAGGTAAACACGGATATCACTATGCATGATAAGCGTTACTGAAGGGATTTTGGGAGTCCCTTTAAAATAGATTATGCGTTTCGGGCCCCGGGATCAATCGCTCAGGGTAAGTCGCAATTAATTCCGGCTCCGAACTTCGGGATCAGTTACGAACAATATTGACAACATTCTAATGAACATTCCTTATTCTGGCTGACAGCTACAGACAGAACATTGATTTTAATATGATGGTCCGGGCTCCCATCGCAGTAAACCTTGCCTCATAAGATTCAAATCAGGACGCACAATGCAGTGAAAGATAATGTTGTAGTAGTAAAGTAGGGGTATTTATATTGTTTTATTCCCTAAACCTGGCAGGAAATTGTTATCGCGAATCAACCGTTCTCTTCTGGTGCAGTGTATGTATCTGCACTCGTTCGCTTAAGGACAGATTCGCTTTATGGCAGATTTGCTTTAGGGCAGAATCGCTTTATGACAGATTCGCCTTACGGCAGAAGTACACATAACTCGACAATAATTAATAAGCTATTTATTGAAACTGCTCGTGTTAAACCAACCAACCAACCAACTATGAAAATAAAATCGTTCCACCTTCAACAACCACTTAAAATAAAAATAAATTGTATTGTAATTTTAATACTTGTAGCGTTGAAAGTTGGTTGTAAATTTATGAAAGTGCGGCGGAACATGGCACTTTGCCTCTCTCCCACAATGAAAATATTTTGTACTAGCTTTCCGTCGCGGCTCCGCCCGCGTTAACAGTTTTTCCCGTGGGAACGAGGCGTTTTCCCACAGTAAAAGGTAGCCTATGTTATTCAGGGTGAATGTAGCTGTCTAATGGTGAAACAATTTTTGAAATCGGCGCAGTAGGTTTTGACTTTATTCATCTTCTTCTTCTTATCGTGTCGATGACAAATTCCTTAGATAATTTTGGCCCAGAACCTAGCTACTTCAACTGCATTATCTGTGGCATCCATCAGGTCCTGCTGCGAGCAGTTGGCAGGGCAGGACACTAGGTGGGCCATAGACTTTATTCATTACAAACATACACACACACATACTCAAAAATACAAATCTTTCCTCTGTATGTATGATAATGATAGTATGATTTAATGTTGTAAATTACATTTATTAATATTCATACATAAGTTAGTAACTGGTATGTAACTAAATATTATACCTTGTTAGTTGTTAACTAGACACGGAAACATCAACACATTTTGGTGCTTGGCCGCGTAGGGGGTGGTTGGGGCAAGCGGCGGGTACAGATAATCGAATTGGGGATGCCTCCTGGGACACAAGTTCCCGATGTGTTGCTTTCTACATGCTGGATTAAGACGGCGGGGAATGGGGTGAAATATTATGTGTGGTTTCGGTTGAGTTGAGTTTGGAACTGAGATTGTAACTGTAACTAGTTTGGTGGTTGTCTGTTCCGGCTAGCAATTCGTGAATTTGGTACGACCTATGGTCTAAAAAAACAAGGTCCAACAATCGGACTGTCAAACTTGACACAAGCCTACGTCATCTGCTGTTCATCCTTGTCGAATGCGTATTATTCGACAAGGATGAACAGCAGATGACGTAGACTTGTGTCAAGTCACGTGGTCTTCTTGTTAGACCTTGTTTTCTTAGACCATGGTACGACCTATGATGAGACCGGTGATTGTATGAATAGTATAGGTACTATTCTATAGAATGTACTTTATTGCATACAAAGGGTACAAAAAAACCACAATTTTTACAAAACAAGTATACTAAAAGCGGCCTTATTATTATGATAGCCTTATCAATATGAATGAAGGTGTGAGTGAGTGCTTGTAAACGAAAGATAGTGATTGCAATTATCTATCACCGCGGTTGTGTTGTTAAGAGCATAGAATCACAGAACAGAAATTTTATTTTTACGCATCTCTACCCCTTTTCTGTAGAACAGTCATTCTTTTTTTAAAATTTTCTGTTCATTATGTATGTATAATATGTTGATCTACAGTTCAAGTCTCTAGCTAGGTTTTTGGGAAGGCGATATTTGAACCTTTGAGTTAAAAAACTATGTCAGAAACATGAAAGATAGAAGGGAAAAGGAAAAGAGGACGACCTAGAAGGACATATATAGACCAAATTAAGGAAGGGAAGGAATAGATGTCGTGTCGTACCAGGAGATCAAACAGAGGACGGAAGACATAGATTCTACCGACAAGAGCGCGGCTCTTAAATATGAAGAAGAGAGGGTTAAAATTAGGAAATATCTCATTTTTTACCGCCCACATTTACAATAAACAATATCGGCTAATGTAACCGTCTTATCTTAAAAACAAGGATAACCCGAACCAAACCCCCCCCTCAATATCTCATAAAAATAATCCGTTGCCCCATTTACCGCCACTAATTTATCATACGGCTAACTTATGACGAAGAAAAAATAAATAGCTACATTTTTTCTTAGAAAATAGCGCGGTCTCTTATGGAAGTGGGATTAAGTGCGCTATTCTTCTGGACGTTTTCCTTATTGCACCAGTTGTGTGGTTGCGCTGCGACATTTAACCCTTTCTAAGAAAGTATAGCTTTTTGTGTAAGAAAATGCTGGCTGTTTCTTGGCTGTTCCATATTTAAAAATATTAAATACTAGCTTCCCGCCGCGGCTCCGCTCGTGTTATAGTTTTTCCCGTGGGAATGAAGTATTTTCCCGTGGTAAAAATTAGCCTATATTCTTCCACAAGGTCTATTCTTTTTTTGTGCCAACTTCGCCCGCTTGAACATTTTTTCTCATAGAAATGAGAAATTTTCCCGCGGTAAATCGTAACCTATGTTCTTTCTCAAGGTCTATTATAGCTTTTTGCCAAGTTTCACCAAAATCGGTTCAGTAGTTTCGGAGACTATTCAATTATTAGGAATATTTTAGGTATCTTTTTACACCTTGGGTTACATTATTGAAGTTTTCGTAAGGAACCCTAATTTTTTTGAAAATAAAATATAGCCTATGTTACTCAGGGTGAGTGAATGTAGCTTTCTAATGGTGAAAGAATTTTTGAAATCGGCACAGTAGTTTTTGAGTTTATTAATGAACGTATACACACACACACACACACAAACACACACATTTATTATATTAGTATAGATATAGATAGACGTTAAAAAAAGCTTACCGTTAAAAAAAGCTTTACCTACAATTTATAAGGAGACGATCTTCAATAATAATTCGAGATCATACTCCGGTTCATTTCCAAAAGTACTTGAGTAGCGAAGTGCACTTCTCCAATACCGGAATTTATAAAACCGTCACTTCAGCTGAAACAACTGACGGCCAAGTGGTGAACCATTGAACTGGGTACTATCGTATTAGCGTACATAGAAACGACACCCGCAAACCGCACTCAATCATACTAATATTATAAAGAGGAAAGATTTTGTATTTTTCTGTGTGTGTAAGTGTGTGTGTATGTTTGTAATGAATAAACTCAAAAACTACTGAAACGATTTCAAAAATTCTTTCACCATTAGAAATCTACATTCACCCTGAGTGACATAGGCTACCTTTTACCGCGGGAAAATGCTTCATTTCCACGGGAAAAACTGTTAACGCGGGAGGAGCCGCAGCGGAAAGCTAGAGGTCGCAACCTCCAACTTCTTTGGCGTTTTTAACCCCCGACAAAAAAGAGGGGTGTTATAAGTTTTACGTGTGAGTCTGTCTGTCTGTCTGTGGCATCGTAGCTCCGATTTTAATCTAGTTTTTTCGTTTGCTAAGTGTTGCAATCGAGAGTGTTCTTAGCTATGATCCAAGCAAATATCTTCAGCCATTTGAAGATTATCAGCTCAAGTTCAAGTAACGGTTTTGTGTCGGGGGTTTTATTTTTTTAATTTAATGTTTTTCTTGCCGTGCATTTCGCCCGCCTCCCGCTGCCGCCATGTTGGCGCATAGAATATATTCGAGGTGTCTTCTCTAATACTTGTAAGTAATTCCTCAATGCGGCTAAATGGTGAACTCGGTTGGATTGCCACATTTTCATCGATATTGATAAGTTTGAAGCCGAGCCAATACCGATACCGCCGATATTTATAGATGAGGGTAGAAGACTAGCATGAGGTTTCAAGTGTGACAGACATGGTTTTGTCGTGCGTATATGGCGGATTTCTCACAGCTTTTTGACAGATAAATGTGGGATAGTCGCTTGTCACAGTGCTTCATGCTACGCGATAAGAGTTCGGCCTGAACTCAGCGTCTCGAAAACTGTGAAAATGTTTACCAAAGGAGGCTGATTGATTTACTTTATGTGTTTCCTGGGCTCTTTTACAAGTTATCCCGGGGACTACCCAGGTTTACGACGCCGATATCTCCCAGAACTTTGTCGTTCCGGCAAACCTGATTTGCGTTATAATTTGTAAGATAATACATTATGTACTTAAGTTTATTCAAATACTTTTGAACTGTATACTTCTTCCGAAGAAGACGATAAATGTAATACTAAGCTTTTAAAGGAAAATTTGGTTTAAGTAATTGTTAATGAAACTTTTTGAAATGTTCGAGTGCTTATTTTTGTTGTTGTTTATTGTATTTTATAGATAGGAAGTATCAGAATATAATATTTTTCATGTTGACTTGACCTGTGTCTGGCCATTTAAGGCAAAAAAACATACAAAAATAATTAAGCATACCTACAATGATTTACAAATAGCTTTTTGCTTACAACATGACCGACAGTGATAGAAGTTTTATTGGCTAGCAGTATTTTTATACAGTTAGGTACTGTGGCATCGGTCATGCCATCTCTTTGGCCTTTGGTACTGGCCGCGTTGTTCTAAATTTGAATTATTTAAAAATTAAACTGATTTTGATAGATTCAGTCAGTGCTATCGCGTTTGTTCCTGGGTGCGGTGGAAAAACGCACCAGGAATCGGTTTTTCTCGTATATAAGTTATTTCCAGTTGTTAAACTAGTTTGAATGTGAAGTGTTTATGATTCTGCAATAAATAGTATATAAATCGCATTTCCGGAGTTATTATTTTGTAGCACGGGGTCGCCCGTGTTACATTTTGGTGGACTGCCGTTCGTTTTTCCGTTAACAGTACCTTCGCCGTAAAGTGTGTTGCTCTACCATTAGTGAAGTGATTTTTACCAAATAGTGAAAAAAATCCGATTGTAAAAATGGCGGATTCTGACATAAAATTTAATGGCGCAGCCCAAGACATAGATGTTTTTTTAAAAAAATTCAAGAAAATATGTATCTTGAAAAAAATAACAGACGAAGAAAAATTTGTGCTGTTAGAAAATTATCTAGCAGGTCCAGCATTAATATTCTACAACACAATCGAAAGTACAGTATCCAAATATGAAGATTTGGAAAAGCTATTGAAAGAAGAATTTCCCAATACAATCAATTACCAACAGTTTTTCTACATGGCGAAACAAGGCAAATCTGAGGATATTTTAACATATTATTATCGTTTAAATGAATTAGCGGCAAAAGCTAAAATAGATGATGAGACTATCTTCATCAGGCAGTTCTTAATGTCATGCTATGGCTTCATTAAGCATAAACTGTCAGCATCAGTGTTCGATAGTAAACTGAATCTCAAAAAAGCTATCATTCAGTTAATGGATATTTACAATGTAAACGAAGAACGCAACATCGTGCCTGCAAGGATGCCATGCAGCCTCGAAACGTTTGCTCATCCTTCAACATATGCTGGCTGTGATGTACATCAGCAGCCCCTTATGGATACTAGGCGTCAGACGCCTTGGATGACTCCTAGAGCAGTCTTCGCTTCGCCTGTTCCTGGGAATTCAGGAGGGGTACGCCCAGCGGGTACCCCTCAGGTTAGTGAACCGTCCATGGGTACCGGTGACCGCCCAACACCACAATCTAACCGCTATGGTCTGAGACCAAGGCCGGGTCAGTCGGTACAGGATCAGCGTCAGCAACAACAGTCGGGAAACTTCAGGCGGTTGCCTTGAACGCCACGCAGTTGGTAACCGAGGATGTTGTGGCAGTGAGAACTTCATCCACACAGACTG
This sequence comes from Teleiodes luculella, assembly GCA_948473455.1. Classification (NCBI taxonomy): domain Eukaryota; kingdom Metazoa; phylum Arthropoda; class Insecta; order Lepidoptera; family Gelechiidae; genus Teleiodes; species Teleiodes luculella. The sequence goes on along the minus strand of OX419583.1, from coordinate 3,584,970 downwards.
AACAATTTGTTCCCTTTTTCCCTAATTGTAATGATAATGTTATTAGCAGAAAGCAAAAACCTTTTATTAATGTTGAATGTAAGGGATTTATTTTTCCGACCCTTATTGATACAGGCGCAAGTGTTTCCTGTATAGATTTCAATGTATTGGAAAAAATTAAATTGTCCCTAGATGTCGACAAAAATTTTTTTTTAAAGGGCGTGAATGGCCAAAAGTTATCAACTGTAGGCGCGACAACGTGTAATTTAAATATAGGTAGTGTTGTTTTTGCTTGCGAGTTGGTTGTTATTCAGAATTTAGCTTGTCCTATAATTCTTGGTCAAGATTTTCTTAGTCGGTACAACGGAATTATCGATTTTGGCTCAGCAAAATTGATGTTGGGTAGCAACCGTATTGATTTTTTATCTGACGTATCCACTTTTGTTTTATCTTCGAACAATCGTCAAGTTGACTTTTGCACCTCCTTTTTCAAAGATGACGTTTGCTCGGAACAAATAAAGGTCGATGCACACTCTCCGATTTTACGACATGAAGATAATGTCTATTTTTTAGGTTTAGATAATGTTTGTGAATTTGCGATTGAACAGGATCAGGAATTTGTTTTGGGTTCTGATCTGTCGGTCACGCATAGAGAAAAATTAATGTCTTTATTGTTACATAATAAGGATAGATTTGCGTTTGAAGCTTCTCAATTAGGTCGGTGCGATATTGTGGATGTAGATATCGAGACTTTGGATGAAAAGCCGATTTCTTCTCGACCTTATAGGGTCTCTCCAGCGCAGAAAGAGGTCATAGATAAGCAGGTGGAGGAGATGCTCCGCTTGGGGGTGATTGAGGAATCTAATAGTTCCTATGCTTCTCCAGTTGTTTTGGTGAAGAAACCTGATGGTTCTTGGAGGTTTTGTATTGATTATAGGCGTTTGAATAAGGTGATTATTTCGGATAGTTATCCTATTCCCGCTATTGATGATTTGATTATGTATTTGTCTAATGCCAAATATTTTGCGGAACTTGATCTGAATTCAGGATATTGGCAAACTTGTATCCGTGAAGGCAAACATAAAACTGCTTTTATAACTCCGTCAGGACTCTATCAATTTAATGTTGTTCCTTTTGGTTTAAAAACTAGCCAAGCGGTTTTTCAGCGTATGATGGATAAGGCTATAGGTGACCTTAGGTACAAAAATGCTTTGGTCTATGTAGACAATATTATTGTTTATGCGGATACTTTTGAGGAATTTATTACTTCTTTAGAGAAATTATTTGAGCGTTTCCGCGTTGCTAATTTAACTTTTAAGCCTGCAAAATGCACTAAGGATGTTAAAAAGGTTTTAGGACTTTTTTCTTATTATAGGAAATTTTTTGAAGATTTTGCTAATGTGTCTCTACCCTTAGTGAAATTGTTGAAGAAAGGTACAAAGTTTATTTGGTCAAGTCAATGTCAAAATGTTTTTGACCAAATAAAATCGCGTCTATGTAATCCTCCGATTTTACGTTTTTTTAGATCTGGTGACGATATAGTTACTCGTCTGATGGTCGATGCGTCAGATGAAGCTTTGGGAGCTGCTTTGATGCAAGAATATGAAGGCAGTATGCATCCCATAGCTTATGCATCTAGAAAATTATCTAATGCTGAAAGAAGATATTCGGTCACGGAACGTGAATGTCTTGCTTTGGTTTGGGCTTTGAAGTACTTCAAGACATATTTGTGGGGCTCGTTCTTCCAAGTGTCTACTGACCACAAAGCTTTATGTTGGTTGCAATCGAAGAAAGACATGTCAGGTCGTTTAGCTAGGTGGGCTTTAGCTATCCAGGAATGGGATTTCCAAATTGTTTATTGCTGTGGCAAGGATAACGTCGTGGCAGATTTTTTGAGTAGGAATCCGCTACTTTTATTGGATTCCGGACATCCAGACTCTGAGTTTAAGGATGACGGATTAGAGATATTTAGGATCGAGGCTGTGTCGTTTCGCGAGGCGCAGTCAAGTGATGATTTTTGTTTGCAAACAATTAACCGTTTGCATTTACATGGTTCATTTAGAGGTTTTTTCGTAAGAAACGATTTGTTATATAAACGTGTTTTAAGACATGGTGTTCTTAAGGACGTACTTGTTTTACCTAGAAGTATGTTTTGTGATGTTTTAAAGGAGTTGCACGATGATGCGTGGACAGGTGGTCATTTGGGTTTTTCTAAAACTCTTTGTCGTTTTCGTTCGAGGTATTTTATGTGTAAAGCTGACAGGGAAATCGAAAACTACGTTCGTTCTTGTCTTCCATGCCAGGAAAGGAAGGGTGGTAATAAAATTGCTCCTCTTTTACCTATTTCGGTTTCTAATTTGATGGAGAAGGTGGGAGTAGACGTTGTTGGTCCTTTCCGTTCTTCGTCGAAAGGTAATAAATTTGTTATTGTTGCAGTGGAGTATGTTTCACGCTATGCTGTTTGTAAAGCGGTTCCTCGTGTGACTTCTGAGGTCATTGTTGATTTCTTGTCTGAGGAAATTTTTTGTCGTTTTGGTGGTGTTAGGGAGATTATTACGGATCGTGGCACAGTTTTTACTGCGCAGGTGGTGAAGGAGTTGGTTGTATTTTTTGGTGCTAGGTTGTTGCATACTACGGCCTTTCATCCGCAAACCAATGGATTGGTTGAGCGATTTAATAGAACTCTTTTATCAATGCTTTCTAAGTTCGTTGCTTCAGATCAACGTGATTGGTGTCGTTTTCTTCCTTTGGTGGTGTTTTCTTATAATTCGAGTTCGCAGGCTTCAACTGGAGTCGTACCGCACTTGTTGTTTTATGGTAGGGAGCCTCAAACTGTCTTAGATATGGATTTGAATATTAATGTTGCAGTGGGTGCAGATACATTGGATCAGAAGATTGCTTTGGTTAGGAATCTGACTTCACGGGCTTTAATTAATATTTCTAAGGCTCAAAGGAGGCAGAAAGGTTTATTTGATAGGAAAGCTAAGGTTACTGTCTTTCAACCTGATAGTCTTGTTTTGTTGTACTCACCTAGGAGAGTAACTGGTAGAACTTTTAAACTTTGTAGACTTTTTAAAGGGCCTTATGTGGTTGTAAGAAGGTCTGATGTAAATAACTACGTTATTCGGAAAGTTGGTCGAAGTACTCGTACATATGTGGTACACGTAAATAGATTAAAAAAGTTTTATGTACGATGATGATGATTTATTTTTTCCCCTTTTTTAGTTTGGTTTGGTAGTCGGAGAAGTAAATTTCCTTTTTTTTTTTTTATGATAGTTTTACTATGATGGAATCTTTTTAGGTAATATTGTTCCATATTTTATCTTTATGTGTGTTGTAATATTGTTTTTCTTTTCATGTAATATGAGGATAATTTTAAAATATATTAATTAGTCATATTTTTATAAAAAAAACAACTTAATGAGATGGCTGCTGCAGCCTGATATTCAAGACCGAGATGGCAGCTGAAATATTTAAAAACATTGTTAAAAAATATTATCATTTTTCACTCTAAAATTTAAATAATTCTAAAACATACTTCATACTCTGTCACTTAAAAAAACTTAGCTAGTATTTTAAAAAAAAGGTTTCCTGTGAAAGGTAGGCAGTGAGGTGATTTATTTTAGTTAGTGGGCATTATGTATGCAGAAGAAGAGATAGGTATTTGTGTGATATAGAATATGTTCTTCTTTTTTGGAAACATGCATGGCACATAGGTGGCTATATGTATGGAAGTACCTTATGGGCTTCATTTTCAACGTTGAATTCATATTTTGTTTTTCATAAATATTAGTTCTTTGCTGGGTTACGTTCCATTAACTAACTTTAATATTTTTGAGTTTGTCCAACTTTGTGTAAATTCTTTTATATTTTCTGTAAATTTCAGATCTTCATTTTTCTTGATTACTGCTTCTAATTTTGAACACCTCTTTCAATTAAAGTTTTCTTTTGAATAATTATTCAATTACTGTCTTATATACAGGTTGATTAAAATGTTTTTCTTATACAGGGTGTTAAAAATTTAATTTGAATTTTTAATTAACAATTTAACTTTAAAATAATTTATTGAAGCTGTTGATGAAGTTACTGAATTTAATTTCGTTATGAGGGATTAGGTTTGTATTTAGGTAGTTTTAGCTATTCGCGTGTTAGGTTTAATGGATGTGGGCTTTGTTGTAAGCGGTTTTTTCAACGGGGGTTTTTCCCTTGCAAAAGCAAATAGGATATTATTCCTAATTGCTAGACTTTAGAAGTTCTGAGTCCCTATCTATTCTTTTTTATTTAATTCTCTGTTTTGATACTTGTCCCCCTTAGGTAGGTTGTTAGTTTGAACTTTGTATTTTTTGATGGGGATGTTTAAAAAAATATTTTGGTCGTTACTGACCAAAATAATTTTTTTTTGAAGAGGGAGAGGGATGATGTGGCATCGGTCATGCCATCTCTTTGGCCTTTGGTACTGGCCGCGTTGTTCTAAATTTGAATTATTTAAAAATTAAACTGATTTTGATAGATTCAGTCAGTGCTATCGCGTTTGTTCCTGGGTGCGGTGGAAAAACGCACCAGGAATCGGTTTTTCTCGTATATAAGTTATTTCCAGTTGTTAAACTAGTTTGAATGTGAAGTGTTTATGATTCTGCAATAAATAGTATATAAATCGCATTTCCGGAGTTATTATTTTGTAGCACGGGGTCGCCCGTGTTACAGTACTTATACATTTACTAAACACTTTTTTCAAAGGAGCCATAAAACAATTTTTCATATTGAAAGGTTGATCTTGCATGCTTTAATACCTTCTATCCGTTTCTCTCTTACTCTATTTCAAAGACACTTGTCTTAGTCAAACACTCCAATTCGAATTATTTGCTGAATGAAATGAGGTGTCGCGCTAGGCCTAGGTCCGAGGCTCCCTCGAGCCGCCCCTAGACGCGTTGGTACATGACTACTTTGGGTTAGAGTTTTCCGCTCCCCCGCAAGTCCGGTGAAGCTTGATTGGTCCCCCTTTTTTCGACGTAAGCATAAGTTAAATTAAAAAAATCGGATCTACTTAGGTTTTCAATATTTTTTATTGACCTATGCTTGAGTCCATAAAATACGACGGATCAAGCTTCACCGGACTTTTCGGGGAGCGGAAGACTCTACTCCAAAGTAGTCATGTACCAACGCGACTAGGGGCGGCTCGAGGGAGCCTCGGACCTATTCCTAGCGCGACACCTCATTTCATTTAGCAACTAATTCGAATTGGAGTGTAGGTCTTCAATGCTATACCACGATGTTCGATATGAAAATTCTGGGTGATATTCCTCGTTCCTTTTACTGCTAAATCGTTTTCAATCAAAGAGCTTGAAAAGACTGTCGACTGTACGTATGTATGTGTACGTAATATCACCAGAACATGTTCTGAACTATATCGAATATGCATGGGCTAGTCGTCCATCGACGGCCTTTAACTGGCGTATAAATTATTGTCTAGACCAGGGTGGGTAAGAGGGGTGGGGGTAGGGTTGCCGCTAATATTTAGTAGAAAAATTGTAGGCACTTAAATAAAAGAATACTTAGGGAAAAAATTAAAGAACAGTGGACAATAATTGTACAATTTGACTATTTTTCATTTTCGTCTTAAAATTCCTTTTGGGTACAAAAAATAAGCGAAATTTTTACAATCTTTCCTTTTTCCTTGGCCTAGTTAGAATTTTCTCGGCCTAGTAGGTACCAGGGTGCGCTTTCCTACTAAATAAGCGACGAAAACTACGATAGTACCTTTGGGTAATGGCATGTTTCCTATTAGGTATGTTTTTTTTAATATGTCGTAAAACATTTTGTCTCATAAATATTATGATCTACAATACTTTTATATTCAAAGTTAAACTTGGCAACCCTAAATGGGGGACCGGGGGTAGCCGTATCGAATCTCGCTCAAAAGGTCGTCAACTGTCGCGCGGGACGGACGTGCCATGATTGATAGGAGCCGGGAAACTCATAGCAGATGCCGTGATGGCTGTCCGATACCGAATTGATGTTCCAAACTCGCCATTTTGATTAATCGTCTAACTTTCGAAGGGATAATTAGAACGATTAGAGTTTTCTTGTTATAACTAAACTTCTATTTGGATTGTATGCCTCGCTCTAAGCTAGTTCGACGTTCGATTTACATCAATTGCGTGTTTGGTTTGAGAAACCAACGTCAAAGTCAAGCATCACTGGCAATGTTGATGTTCTCATAGCGATAAAAGTAGCTATAAAAAAGTTTGATGCTAATGTCTTTTGCGACAATACTAATCAATATTTATTTACGTATAACAAAAACGTACAAACCTATTTTTAATTATATCTAAAACTCTTCCAAAATATATGAAAATTACATTATCTTTATGGGAAGCAAAATGTTTTCAGCAAAACGTACAGCAATCCTTTTAAGAATTAGATTTTATTACGCTTCATATTTCTTTTTTCTTTTTATTTATTTAACTTCATTGCTCAACACAATTGGCGGGCTTAATTCATACGGCATTCTCCACCGGCCAACCACAAGACAAACAGAGAAAAACAAAGCGGATTCACGCACACTAACTAAATCTATTGTTTAAGAAATAAAATCAAAGAAATATATATTATTGTATACCATACACATCTAAAGATGTATATCTTTAGACTCAGTCAAGTCATGGCCTACAGAATAGGCAGTAGCATTCATATTTTGTAGCCTTCAGCTTATTGTTGTAAAGTGCAATAATATATAAAAGTAGTATATATGTATAAAAGAAACCATCGAACTTTCAGCGGGTGTTACCAACTTTGTTTATTTTTAGCATTCTCTCATTGTACTGGTCTTGCCAACGTACGTGTTTGGAAGTGCAATAGATGTCTTACCTTACCACTTTCTTCAAAGTCAAGTTAGTTTTGTTCTGCAATCTATTCTGAGTCTAGACTAAGTCTAGACTAAATGTAATTAAACTCCGCAGACTTTTGTAACTAAAAGTTTGTTATTCAAATGAGCTAGAACTAACAATTAGCTATTTATACCTTTTAATTTATGCGTTGAACTTATCTAAGTATATAAGGCAAAATCTCTTGGTGGTAATGGTAATACACTTTTTCTGCTCAAGTCAACAAAATTCACTCGGTAAATAACTCCTTTCTGATCGTTTGAACGAAATTTGATGCATATTTCTTCTATAAAATAAGGTAGACCCAAAAAATGATTAAAAATTGATTAAAATAGAATATAATTTAATTTATGTAAAAATACAGGGAACACGACAATCAAAGCACATCAAAGTGTACAAAAAGGCGAATTACTACCAGGTAACCAGTACGGAACGGTAAATATTTAGTTAGTAAATGGTATTTAAATCATTTTAGCCGAAGGACGATATAGAGGTAGAGATATAGGAGTTTTGAAGGGCTGAAATGATGATGATGGCACCCTTAGGGGGGTCTTCAAACGTATTTTTTTTAAGTAGTGATATACATTACATACATTCAGTTTCATACAAAACCCATGTTTCGTTCACACGGCGACTAAAAATGAATTTTGTACGAAATAGATATTGCGCGGCCGAAAATAAGCGACTTACAACTCAAAATTTACGTTCGTCTAGCCTCACCCATAATTCTGGTGAATATATTTTAGTAATGTTATTATAGTAAGGTACCTTTGAATACTTATTGATCGGTTGGGCTAAGTTTTATTGTATCATTTCCTCATCCGTAGTATGGAGAGACCCACGGGGGGTTGACTGAATGGCTCCCTCGGGCGTACCTAGAGGAGACTGTGTGGCTTTGTTATCATTCACATCACTATACTTTTATATTGTAGTATCTTTTAGAAATAATGTATATAAGAGTATTTTCATTGAATTTTGTGGTTCCTAATTTTATATTATTTGTATATAATCTTTTCAAATGTTTAATTATTAATATTTATATATTAATATATTATTAATTAGAAAAGGGTTATTTGAACTATTGTTATAGTTACACCACTTTTGATATAATCTTTATCTAAAACAATTTGGGTCAGTATTGGTTATCCGTTTGGAGAATACGATACGCCACACACTGGTCCCAAAGTAAAAAAAATGGGACATTAAGGATTTTCGGATCGGATCAGGCTGATTTTTTTTTTGTAGACAGCTGATGCAATTACAAGTCACTTTTATAGATGTCGTTTTTTTCAAATATGCCGTATCTACAGAGATAAAAAAAATATATATTTTTTTTTGTATGGACGAAATCGTAATTTTGTCATTTTCTTCCAAGATTCAAACGTATTCAAAATAAATCATAGCACATCTTATAGAGGGACTCTTGTCGTACATTTTTGTCATAGACACTTAACTGCGATTTTTGCGGGTTTAGGAGCTACAGGCACTTTATTTTTTTTGGTCAGTGGATGAGGCCGATTTATTTTTTGTAGACAGCTGATGCAATTACGAGTAACTTTTATAGATGTTGTTTTTTTCAAATATGCCGAATCTACAGAGATAAAAAATATATATTCTTTTTTTGTAAGGACGAAATCGTAGTTTTGTCATTTTCTTCCAAGATTCAAACGTATTCAAAATAAGTCATAGCACATCTTATAGAGGGACTCTTGTCGTACATTTTTGTCATAGACACTTAACTGCGATTTTTGCGGGTTTAGGAGCTACAGGCACTTTATTTTTTTTGGTCAGTGGATGAGGCCGATTTATTTTTTGTAGACAGCTGATGCAATTACGAGTAACTTTTATAGATGTTGTTTTTTTCAAATATGCCGTATCTACAGAGATAAAAAATATATACTTATTCTTTTTTTGTAAGGACGAAATCGTAGTTTTGTCATTTTCTTCCAAGATTCAAACGTATTCAAAATAAGTCATAGCACATCTTATAGAGGGACTCTTGTCGTACATTTTTGTCATAGACACTTAACTGCGATTTTTGCGGGTTTAGGAGCTACAGGCACTTTATTTTTTTTGGTCAGTAGATGAGGCTGATTTATTTTTTGTAGACAGCTAATGCAATTACAAGTCACTTTTATAGATGTAGTTTTTTTCAAATATGCCGAAAATTATATATTTTTTATCTCTGTAGATACGGCATATTTGAAAAAAACGACATCTATAAAAGTGACTTGTAATTGCATCAGCTGTCTACAAAAAAAAAATCAGCCTGATCCGATCCGAAAATCCATAATGTCCCATTTTTTTTACTTTGGGACCAGTGTGCGCCACCACCGCCACATCACATTAAACAAACACTCCCCTTTATGCATTAACGGTTAAAATAGTAATGAATTTTAAGAAGAATGGTTATTTAGGGCTAAATATAAAGACAGAAATATGTAAATAGCCCAGGGTCTGCCTGGATTTAGTACGTGTGGAGCTTTTATTATAAGCTGTTGCAGTCAAGCGAGCTTTTATGATATTACGACGAGCCGCGGTCGCGTGTATTCTTATTTTATACGTGCGCGCGGCAGGAAAATAAGGCTATCATTTTAAAGAGAATTGGGTACTACATTGTTTATCAATATTTATTTTAATACGAAAGTAATGTCTTCTTAATTTCTTGGGTAAAGAATTTAAGTATATTTTCTACCCACATAAAAACTGAAAAATATCGTGATCATTTCAGCCGAAAAACGTCTACTGCTGGACAAAGGCCTCCCCCAGATCTCTACAACGATCGGCTTCCCGCGACCTTCACCATATTGTCGTCTGTCCACCTTATGGGGGACCTGCCCACCCTCCGTCTTCAACGCGCGGCCGCCATACATTTATTTTATGCGTAAGGGCCCATATTCCAAATCATTACTATTGAATTGTGTTAATTTTACTTATACATTGGTTTCACAATTTTTGGTTACCTACATAATCAATTCAGGGAAAAGATAAGAATTAATATAATTAATACGTTTCCTTTATAAAAAACATTCTTTTTGCGAACTTCACCCACCCACCATAGACCCATAGACCTACATAAATGCTGCTCTAAATATTTTTCTTTGTTTTGCCTTTGCCGTAAAACTTACTATCTCTGCCCCTGCACGTCGTAAGTAATACATACTATTTGCTTCTCCGACGGTCAATTCATAAAAAAACACGGCCACTTGCACGGCTATGAATAAAACCCACCTTTTATCGTAAACATTGATGGCCGCTTCGTGTGTGGCACCTATTAGCTTTTATGGACACCTATCCCCTTTCACTTCTAATAAACCTCTGCCTCCTATTCATTGCTATTTTGCTTCTTTAGTTTATTATTTATGGTATTCTGGTAGCTAAAAGAGAGATAATTACTAAATGTGAAGATTTTGACATCCACAATTGATACAATAATTTTGTTGCTAATTCTTGAAATCGTAATCGTATGATCCTGAATAAGTTCGCCTTGGTAATTTATCCCATTTTTTAATCATAATTTTTTGGTAATGCCATTGTTTGCCATTACTCTAGGCTTTCAAATAATTTTAGTCTAACAAAATGAGATTATGTCAATGTGGTCACATTTAGAGATGTCGAGGAGTGAAAATTGTGCACAATTCGATACGATTGCAAGTCATTATACCACCGCCGCCGCGGACCGCAGGCATGCGTCAACCGTAATTGCTGAGCTAATTGATATCCAAGTTGCGGTTTGGTTAAGATAGGAATATCATGGTTTGTATGAACTAGCTAGTATACTTACTACTATAACAAACTAAACTATATTATAACAATCTAAACAAGTCCTATAAAACATGTGTTTCGCAAAATCGACGTACATTCAGGGAAATGAAAAAGGTTGATCAGTTACCAAATCGATTGATCAGTTTAATAATACCTTAGTGAATAAATATACAGAATTTTGTCTATTTATACTCTAAGCATAATACCTTCCAAATAGATTCATTTGGCAAGCTGCGAGCACATAGTACCTTTTGGAAATACTGTTGACAGAAAACAGAACAGACTGTTTTGTCATTTGTTATCACAAACTGTAGTGGCTAGATCCAAAGACTAGTCAATTATTATTTTTTCAAATAATTTTGCCATTCATGGTTGAAATATTTGAGGAAATAAAAACTAACTTCCTTGTATAGATGAACCCTGTAACCTTTGATGCTCATTAATATTGGTCGTTATTGTAACGAGTGCCGAAATAATACCTAACGGAAGTTTTAATTTTGTTAAAAATATATATGTTTTTGTATATTATTTTCTTTATATTTTTATTTAGGTAGCATTTGTAAAATTACTACAGTTTATAATAGTTTTTTTGCTGAAATAAGGCTCCTTATGTTTTTATCATATCATAATCTCCACCCTGAGCAAGCGGATGTGCTAAAGATTAATGATAAATGATGAATGAATCATATACGATGAATGAATTATGTGTTCAATAAAGTATATTCTATTCTAATATCTTATAAATACCTCCTTTTATACGTACTAAATGTGTTCATTAAGAATTAGAAACTGTTCTCATTACCTAGCAAAATTATTTCTGTTTAATAAAATAGTACAAAAAATTGTTACGTATTTAAAATTGATCTGAATTGATTGAAAGTCCAACAGTTAAGGAAAGCGAAGTTCTCTGAAATTCTGATGTAATTTTAGATAAAGATGTTCTGTTACTCTTACGATTTATAAAACTGAATTTAAATCTGTAGAATTAAAATTTTTAAATTGTACTTAGTCCATCCTCCTTAATCCATCATCCTATTGATGGAAATTACCTGAAATAATATTTATTATTTTATTTTATATTATTATTTACTAGCTGTCTGTCCGCCCGCGGCTACGACCGCGTTGTTATTGAGTTTTGAATGAGATATTTTCCCGTGGTAATAAGTATCTATCCATGCAAAATTTAATTTAAATCGGTCCAGCAGTTTCGGAGGATAAAATATTTTGTTGTACATACCTTGAATATTACATTCACTTGCCTGATTTAATATTCCATCAACCTACTCTACCTTATCAAAATGTATCGAGAGTACAGAGGCTCAAGCATGTGAACAACTGAACTTCAAAATCAACTATATCTAATTATGGATTTGTGAGTTTGAAGAATGACTTTGACCTCAAAGGTTATTATAAACATGATGACAGAAAAGATTACAGATAAAAGTTCTCAATATTATTGATTCTTCGTAATAATATTGCTCGTATCTAAAGCGCTCATACATTGATATCGCAAATTATTCTGTTTGCTTTGACCTAGAACTTTAGAGCAGTTAAATAGTAGCTTAATATTCCTAATGATTGAATAAGCTCCGAAACTACTGAACGAATTTTGGTGTTACTTGGCACAAAGATTAGATAAGAAAAACTATTAAAGCGGACGGAGCCGCGGCGGGAAGCTAGTGTTTTATATAACTAGAATAATTTTTGCGCCGCCCTTTTGTCCTTTCGATATAAATTTATGTAAGTTAGAAAAACGCTATTCAGATTATTGAACAATATACTTATTTCATTACATTTTAACAATTGCGAATGGGTTTAGGTATACCTACAGGAACACCAACTCTGTTAACGAAACGATAAATTATTTATTATTAGTATTTTGTTTTAAACTTTTAATTAACTGCGGTTACCTTAATCGTTTCTGCGGTCAGTGATGTAATTAATTCATTGTGCTACCATATTGCTTTACATACTTAAAATTGTAATGTAACTTACATTGCTTATGGTTATTATTCCATATTTATTTAATTATCGTGCTGTTATCATACTAATATTATAAAGAGGAAAGATTTGTATTTGTGTAAGTATGTTTGTAATGAATAAACTCAAAAACTACTGAACCTATTTCAAAAGCTTTTTCACCACTAGAAAGCTACATTCACCCTGAGTAACATAGGCTACCTTTTATCGCGGGAAAATGCCTCATTCCCACGGGAAAAAACTTTTATTCTATAAATTAGTGAGTAGCAGTTTCACTTTACACCCATTTCATTTTTTTAAGCACAGCCATGTTTCCTGTTTCTTAACATTATGCATCAATTCCTTTCTAAGTCCAGCTATGTACCTACTTATGTTTTAACATAACCAAAAATGCCTTTCTGAGCCTTACTTATTTATGTTTTAAAAGCTATAAGGCCGCCTTTGCGCACTCTCATTACCTGTGTTGTCCATTGTAATTCTTTCTTTTGTGTATAATAAAGTGTATTTGCTTACTTACCTATAACATTATGTATAAGTGCCTTTCTAAGCCCTGCCATATATTCACTTATGTTTTAACATAAGCAATAATGTATGTCCTAAGCCCAGCCATTATATGTAGTTACCTATGTATTAACATATGCCGCAAATCCTCTCATAAATAACCGCCAAAAGCGGCACAAATGAAGTGGAAATCATTGATAACGCTGAAGGAACGGTATCAAGGTATTTATAAATAAATGGTGAGACACAAATATTTTCAATATGGGATTAAAAAGAAATGGTTTGAAGTGAAAAAGGTAAGCTTGTATATACACTTCGCTTAGTTCTTATTTAAAGGTAGGTATTTTAAAAACGAATTCGTTTGAATTTGGAATATAAGGCTGATTTTGGGGTATGTACTATTATTAGTAGCGCTATAGGAAACATAGATGTTGTGTATAAGCTGTATGAGGTAGAATTGTTTCCATTTTTGACTCATAACGAACTTTATGCGTTATTTTGATAACACTGAAAGTTCAATACACTTGATTTTATTGATGTCCACTATTGTCACTTAAGTTTATTTATAAGCGCCACTCTGCTCTTGGTGCGGACTGAAAATCAGTGTTGCGAGTGTTGGAGCCTCTGACCTTGTAACAATACAATACAAATATTCAGCAACGCAACGTGATGCTGACTTGGTCCCAATTCCCCATCTGTGAACTCATGGTTTTTGTTAATGTTGTTGTTTGCGTTCACTGGGAAATAATTGTTTTCTTTCTACTTTCTTTGTTTTGTTTCTCAAGACCTAGGCTAGCTAAGTAGCTAGCTATAGCTATAACTACTCGTATATTGTTTAGTGAAGGGGAGGCAAGTAGGTTTCCGCTCACCCTTTGCCTAGCGAGCAGCCCCAGAGACACTTAATGTCTTACTAACGACTGCGTGCCGAGATTTTTCCCCCACTCATAAATATGCATTTGTGATGAGCAGTAAGTTTAATTTAAATTTTAAACCCTCAGAGTGCTGTGGAATACTAATGGTAGACCTAATGCGCCTACGTAATGGCCTAGGTTGTTTGGAGCTTTTTTTATACGTAAAACGGTTTGTAATGTTTCTTTGTAAAGAAGCTGGTTGTATATTTAATAACTCATTGTAAAAGAATCGCTGAATGTACTTTTTTCTACGTTTGCAATGCAAGATAAAACTAATCCATAGGCTTTCGGAAGCACGGTATCTACTCTTACTTAAATCTAAAAAAAGTCCATCTGAGCTAAAAAAATGTCCAGATAATAAGCGCGAAAGCCTCAAACAAACATAAGTCCAGATAATCTCAAAAAAGTCCATCAGGATTCGAAACTGGAGCCACCGTAACGAAAAGCAAACTTTAAAAGGTGACACTGTTATTGAAACAAATGTAAATATCCTTTAGCTTTTATACATCTTCTGTTGCAACATTTCCCTGCTTTCCATAAATTCATTTGCGCAGAGAATTAACATTGGAAATCGAATTGAACACATCGGCTTACTGCGATGAAACAATATTGTAAATAACGGTTACGGCTTTTTCTCAGCACGGCTCGTTTTAAATGCAAATTATACTCGTACACATCCATTTATGAACATTTATTCTTCTTGATCTGGCATATTTACTACTATAGATACCTAACTATCTATAAATGTAAACGAAAAACAGACGACCCCAGACACTACGCTACCAGACAACATTTGTTGAAAATATGAAGAACTACTATAGATAACTAAAAAAAATTAAAGAGATATACGTAACTAAGATTTGTATAAAACTCATCGTTATAATGACTCGTGTATTATTATTAATAGGTGCTTAGTTTCATGTTTTAGATCAAATTGTTACATCATTTTTGACAAATAATTTCCCCTTGAAGCAAATTAAATAAGTAAACTTTAATTTTATATAGGTTTTTTTGCCTTTATTCTCAATTTTCCAATTACAAGTTTTCAATTTTCAGACTATTTAACTGTTATCGACGAAAGTTTTCGAAATTACCTTTCTCCGAAACTTATCCAGTCAAAGTTATTTGTAACAAGATAACCAATTACCCACACAGAATGATCATTGTGTAGTTTCATGATCAAACTATGAACACGATATTATTTGTTTGTAACAGACACCTACGCGCTCCTGATGAGAATATCAGCTCTCAATCTTGAACACGGGCCGAAAAATTACTAGCGACCCGCCCTGGCTCCGCACGGGAAAATGGTTATTGTGGGTTATCCTTAAGTATATTACCTATGCATGTATTATACATATAAACCTTCCTCTTGAATCACTCTATATATTAAAAAAAAACCGCCTCAAAATTGCGTAGTTTTAAAGATTTAAGCATACATAGGGACATAGGGACAGAGAAAGCGACTTTGTTTTATATTATGTAGTGATAGTGATGACCCAAATCCAAATTTGAAAACCGTAAAGCCATTCGAAATATGAAATAGACTTATGACTGGCTTTGCCTTGTTTCACCACGTGCGCTGTTTCCAGGGAACACACTAATTTCCATACGACAGGCTTCGGCCTGACCTTGTAGCCGCGGGCGGGATTGTTACGGCTTCGAGCCACGTTACACAAACAAGGGAATGTTTTGCGGCGAAATAATTGCCCCGCGATCTCCCGCGATTGCTTTTTGTTTTATTTCTATATCGAAACTGTAGTTAAAGGTAGGTAGGTAGGTAGAGACAGGTAGAAATATGAAAATTCTTTTTTATCTATTTTGTTTGGTTAATAGTGAAATTAGATCGCAAAGAAAAAATACTTTAGGCCTGCCCCAAGGATCTTCAGTTTTGCGCTACTTTTAATATCTATCTATTATAGAAAAAAAAAGTCGAGATTCAAAATGGGTGTAGGTAGTACCTACACACACTAGACTAGGTAGTGTTAGGTTTGTCCAGTAGTGTAGGTACACTGAATAGGATATTTTTTTGTGGTGTTCGTGGTTTTATAGAGCAAAGCCGCAGTGCGGATAACTAGTAAAACAATAATTTATCTTTTTTAGTAAGAAAATTTGGAAAATATCAATAAATTTTAGCGTTATTCATATAAAGCGTCCCATAAATCTTTAAAACATCTTTATGTTTCTTAATATAGTAGGTAGGTAAACGAAAGACAAAGGTAACGCAACCCGTACAGTCATTCGCCACCCTTGTTTCATAATAATAATCATAGCGCGGGTTTCCCGGACAACCAACCCTCTTCTCGTGCGTCGTCTCATGGAGTGGTGAGGGCTCTTGTATTGCTTTCACAGATCACAGGTTCGCTGTTCAGACTGTCCTTACCATGAGTATTGTCACGGAAAAACGTGAAGCCCTCATAATAGCAATAAAAAAAGAAATATTTAGTTCGCAGTATAGGGATGGGGATGTTGACTAAATTCAAAGAAATTATCTTACACTATGTAGGAAATAAAACATCTGAAATTACTCTAATACGAGTATAACTTACTAGCTTTCCAAAAACAGTTTTTCCCGTGCGAATGAGGCATTTTCCCGCGGTAAAAGGTAGTCTATGTTACTCAGGGTGAATGTAGCTTACTAATGGTGAAGGAATTTTTGAAATTTGGAATTGGTTGAGTAGATATAATACCACAGTCATACTCGTATTATATTTAGTACTCGGTAAGTAAACTTGCTCTATTTAAAAAGTTTAGTAAATTAAGGTACAAACTAAATCAATGTCTTTTGCCTAGCAATCCTATTTGTCTAACCCCCTCACAATCCTTCCCCTTCAAAGCGAGTAAGTTTCCTAAAGACGAAGCGCGGACAGTCTGATGACCCTTGATTGTTAGAAACTTGGCCGGGACTTTGTCAAACGACCCCGTGTTAGGGCCTAGTTTAGAATGGAATAGAATGTTTGAATTTCGAATGTTTATCAAGTCGGCTACATGATTACTGCAACAGCCAGTAACAGGCGACTGTTAAACTAAGGTTTCTTCCTGGGAAGTAAAATGTTGTAGCATTTTCCACTTTTGGTAGGCGGATTGAGGATTGCAGTTGTTGATAGTAATACAAGCTACTCGTTTCCTAAGTTGTGGTACCTCTGAGTCAGTGTGCATATTTCGTGTATCGTGTCAGATCGTTAAAAGGTCATGTATCTGTCACGGAAGATCGACAATATATTTTTTTACTTACCACCCTTACCAAAATTCTTTCGGGGTGAATTTTTTAAAAACCTATATTTGGGTCACCTTAATTAATTATGTCAAAGAGAGTGTATATCAAGTTTCACGGAGATTTTTTTGTATGAAACATGATGAATTATATTTTTTTTACAACATAAATTTTCATTTATCTACATAATATTATTACGTGCGTGCGACGTGCGTAGACTCTGAACCGAAGTACTGTCTTAATCGCTACTTAAAGCTTACCTACAAGAAGCGTTTGGTTGTTTTAGTATCGAGTTGAGAATCACACGGTAGACATAGGTACACTAACAGGATTGTGGTTTGCTAATCTTAGCTCTCGTATACAGAACTAGCTAGGCAGAACCCGATTTGTATCACATCTGGGTTCTTCTCCTTCTTTTCGAGTTGACAGCCAACTCAGGGCCCCTGAGTTGGCTGTCAACTCGAAAAGAAGGAGAAGAACCCAGATGTGATACAAATCTCTATAATAAAACTGTAGAGGTCGAAAATCTGTACATACAAAAAAATGCTTAAAACCGAGTCAAGGGGATGTAAGAAGTGATAAAGAACATATCCAGTTTTTTTTTTGTTTCTCTGTTTGTCTGTTTGTACGGGCTAATCTCCGAAACTGTTAGACCGATTTAAATGAAATTTTGTATGTTGGTACCTATATCCTTGGTCAATATCTTAGATACTTTTTATACCGGGAAATTAAAGAGTTTCCGTGGGATAATTAAAAAACTATAGTAACTTATATACTGCTCAGTATATTGTACGGGCTAATCTCCGAAACTACTGGACCAATTTAAATACAATTTTGCATGGTAGTACCTTACTTATATCCCCAGTCAACATCTTGGATACTTTTTA
Organism: Teleiodes luculella; assembly: GCA_948473455.1. Classification (NCBI taxonomy): domain Eukaryota; kingdom Metazoa; phylum Arthropoda; class Insecta; order Lepidoptera; family Gelechiidae; genus Teleiodes; species Teleiodes luculella. Next base: position 3,566,849 of record OX419583.1, on the reverse strand, counting down.
CCACGGGAAAATATCTTATTACTACGCACGAAAAAGTCAATGCGGGCGTAGTCGCGGGTGGACAGCTAGTAATAAATATAAAAGAAAATAAAGAAAAACGTGAAAGTACATGTATCTATAAGAATAAAAGCTTAACCGTACATCAGAATAATAATGGAATTCGAATGGAATATGAGATCCAAAGGGTTCGGAATATAAATGTTTTTGTAAAAAATCATTCAATATTTGGTTTAGATAATAGGGTGAATTTCCCGGGACCAAAAATTGCGCGGCATTGATTAAATTGGTATTAAAAAATATAGTTATAATGTTCTAATATTTTTTTCTAGTTAGGTGAAATAGTAATCTATGTGGAGCACTGAATATTTTATTAATAGGATTAATAGATACTCCAAAAAAATTTATTAAACCTCGAAATCTTTCATTACCGTGTTTGTCCACACCTCACCTTGATGTGTATTATACCTCATTGTTAAAAAACTATGAGTTGTTTACATTAAAACCTAACTTTATTTGATACGTGAATAGTTAAAGTATTGCTACGTAATACATTTATTAAAATATTTGAACAATACAACGAATGGTTTATCAAAAGACATTTGTCCCAGAACTACCTTTCATTGCCGTGTCCTAATTATGTTCAAGGATATTGTTTTATCTAACACCTTGTGGCCTCCCATTGGTGTGCTAAACGTTGCGTATGAGTGCCGCCTAAGTGCTCGACGTGGAAGGACGGCCACACGTGCCTGCGTTTTCCTGCTATAAATTTAAGTATTCAATTTTTTTGTTACTAGACATTTTTTCTTTCATCGCCGTGCATAGGTATAACTTCTCTTTGAATAAGTTTACCTTCTTGATTAAGTATTCAATAGAACGTCATTTCTTTTATGTTTATTTGTGAAGTATTTATTACTTTGAATAATTAATATATTTTTTGTTATTTACATTTTTTGCCCTGATTTTCATCTCCATGCTTTCATTTCCATGGTTTCCGTGGCCTAAATTTGCTATGGCAATGAAAAAAAAGACACGGAAATGAAAAAAATTTCATTGCCATGCCTTGCCGTGGCCAGATGTTTCATTGCCGTGGCCAAATATTTCATTTCCGTGTTTTACGTTTTCATCGCCATGTTATGATTAGGCAAAGAAAACATCTGTTGGAGCCCAGTTCTTTCATTGCCGTGGACACTTGTTTCATTGCCGTGCACGCATGTTTCATCGCCGTGGCACGAAATTTTCGATCTTATGTATCTCGTTAGTTTTTTAAGTTATCTGCTAGATATTTAGCAAGGATACATACATTTTCAAAAGCTTTAATAAACGCAGCTTTTTTTTTTAATAAACCTTAAGGAAAAAAAATCCACGGGAATGAAGATTTTAGGAGACCTGTTGAAATTCACTCAATAATATAGCCTACATCAACTATGTAATATTTATTTATTAAAAAATAATCATATTTTCTATGTCCTTGTAGAGTTTTTGAACGAACTTATAGAATAGAATAGAATATACTTACTAATATACTTAGAACTTATGTCCATACTGTCGTATTATTGAGAAGTAAGATAGGATAGGCTATATTTTATCTATTTGTCGGATGTTTGAGGAAGGTTCTTTATCAAACGAACTTGTACTAGTTAATTTGGAGCCGGGTGCTTTGCGGTCGCTTCGGGTCTCTCAGGTGATCTTTCCTTTCATGTTGTATTGAGTCCAGAAACAGTCTCCGTAGCCAAGAGGTAAACTCTCGCTCCTAATTACGAGGGTTCCGAGTTCGAACAAAAAATCTTTGTATTACTTCCAAAGTTTGTTTAGGATATTGGAGAATGAGTGCCTAAAACTTCAGTCATCTAATTGTCAGAAAATAAATATGTTGCTGTGCTTTGTAAGGCACGTAAAGCCGTGAGTCTCAGCTACTATCTACAGATGTAGACATTACACCAGCTACGACAAAAGTAGGTCGGTTGACTTTTACGAGTGTCAATAAGGTTGGTCGACGACCTCACAACACACGAAAGCAAATCACTATAACTACATAGTATAAAACAAAGTCGCTTTCTCTGTCCCTATGTCCCTATGTATGCTTAAATCTTTAAAACTACGCAACGGATTTTGATGCCTTTTTTTTTAATAGATAGAGTGATTCAAGAGAAAGGTTTATATGTATAATACATGCATAATATACTTAAGGATAACCCATAATAACCATTTTCCCGTGCGGAACCGGGGCGGGTCGCTAGTTAATAATAATTTATGTCTTTTACAAATGATCCTTATACTAACAAGTTGCTGGAGTCTCCTTTTAGGCAAAAAGAATTGCCTGTGCAAGGTTTCGCTCTTCTATGACAAGGTACTTATTACAGAAAGGAATACTGTAGAGTAAAGATAATTAGACTTGATTAAGGGTAGAGGATATTATTATTATAGTAGTAGTGTTTTGTACTAAGTATATTCTAAGAAGAGCTTTGAGGGATTTACAGGTGCGGTGTATGTAGCGAAAGCAACGAATATGGAGGGAAAATAGGAGTAAAAAGCTTTCTATTCCGAGCGAAGCATCATCGCTGAGAGTGCCGGCTGCCTAGTGAAAACAAAAGCAACCACTGATATTATTCTTTGTTACGTTCACCGGGTAAGCAATACGTATACTTACGTATAGGTTAAACTGGGTTGATTGAAAACTTTACCATACGATACAATATAAAAAAAAAAAACAAAAAAAAGAGGACCCAAAATATTATTAAACTAGCTTTCCGCTGCGGCTCTGCCCGACAGTCTTTCCCGTGGGAATGAGGCATTTTCCCGCGATAAAAGGTAGCCTATGTTACTTAGGGTGAATGTAGCTTTCTAACGGTGAAATAATATTTGAAATCGGTTCAGCAGTTTTTGGGTTTATTAATTACAAACATAGACACACAGACAATACCAATCTTTTGGAGGAGAGTGGTAACTAAATCTATATTAGATTATAATATTAATATTTAGGGCTAGAGATGACAAATACAAATAGATGGTACAAATCATATATTCTTATATTTGTTTCCTTGCAAGATTGTCAAGATCAGCCCCCGTAACATGCAGTGCTATGACAAAAGTTTGTCGCACATTTAACTGTCAAAAAACCCGCCATATTGAAATATCCTCCAATAGGATAAGAGAATACACAGGACAAAATTATGTCTGTCACGCGTGGACCGGGCATGTTAGAGGGGCTGGTTTAGTGTTAATTTGAGCAGTCTTAAAAAACAATATAGCTCATTATTACGTAGCTCTGTTATTTTAACCATTTAGTGAAATTTTCCAACCTAACCTCAAATAAACGTAGATTTTTTTTTAACAGAAAAGACCAAAATGCCTTCTTAAATTTCTTCTAAAGCTACGACGCAGGATATAATATCTCACTGCAGGTGAGTAATAGTCGCGTTTGGGTGAGGCACGGCCGCGCGCCATATCTACAGTGATACACGGTCGGGGGGCGGATAGTTGGCACTCGGCCTATTCGGCACATTGAACTACTAGCGTACATATGAAAAAATATGAATGGGAAATTTTCTGACAGCTTAAAATTAAAAAAAATAAAAGTGCGTTCTTCAATATTTCCATAGAAGACGCTAGTAAAGTAATGAGAACAGTAAGATTTGTTGTAGACTTTTTTTTGTCGGATTGTACATGGTTCTGACTGAGAATAATTTTAGGATAATTAGTTGATAAATTAGAATATTTTTTATAATCCAATACTTCGGTATTTATTACCTCACTATACACTAGTGCCATCTGTTAAGCCGTTTTGTAAGGTTTTTTTTCTTAATTTGCTGCTGGAAAACTTCCCATTGAAGGTCGCGATGTCCAACTTCTATGGCGTTTGTACGAGTATTACGTTCTTTTTCGCCGTGCATTCCGCCCGCCTTCCGCTGCCGCCTAGTTGGCGAATAGAATGTGTTCGGGGTGTCTTCTCTAGTCTAGTATTTATTTGTATGTAATTCCTCAATGATTCTGCACTGCTTCTGTGCTTCTTTGGCAAATTGGTACACACTCAATCGATGCTGGGTTGACCCACATTTTTATGTCACAGTAATCCTTTTCCTGCGTAGCGCATTTTACTTCTCGTAGCTTTGTGCTACGCCGCGTAGAACGTTGCTACGAAATTTAAAGAAGTGTTTGTCATACTATTTTTATTATACGCAACTTTATATTCGTTTTAACTCTTCTTTTTCTTGCTTATCAGGCTGTACATTTATTTCGCTTGTGACTACTCAGGAGTTAGGTTATAAACACAAAAGATAAAACTAATTCGAATTATGATTTTACGCGGCTCCGCCCGCGCTAACAGTTTTTTCCGTGAGAATAAGGGATTTTCTTGTGGTAAAAGATAGCCTACGTATTATTATTATTCTGATTTATAAGGTATATTTTTGTAATATTTTATTTAAATCTATTCAGTAGTTTTTGCGTGAAAGAGTAACAAACATACATCTTTACAAATCGCGTTTATAATATTAGTAGGTTTTAGTTTGATTTTGTATGCGTAAGCGTATAGCAAGTGCCACCTCAAAACCACCGCGTACAACCTACTTTCCGATAAATTGCGTACTGTATTTTGCAAGTTTCAGTTCGCAGCCCGCAATATCTCTCGCAAGCGATGATCATGTACGTGCTTCTTTTGCCAATAAATGATCACCAGCTGTACTATAGATGTAAGAACTAAGAATTCGCAGGGAGAATGGACACGGGCTGATGAATGATTTTTAACAGTCACCGCAACCATAGAGTCCAAAATCATACTTCGAAAAGCAATCAACCGAATGACCGTATACCGAACGAACAGGCTTTTTCTTTTCTTGTCGATGGCAATTCAGATGCAACTATATTTTGTCGGCCACGAAAACAACCACCGACCGACCGATAATGGGCCAACCATAGGCTTAAGTCGCTTAAGTCATAGAATACCAAATAGTTAAGTGTCGGTTTTTGACTTGGATAAGATAGAGCTGACTCAAATTTTCCTATTAAAAATGTGTCGTAGGTTGTATTACATTGTTATTTGTTTATTAAACAAATAGTTTATACTTATGTATACTTACTAGAGTGGCTTAGCGACTCCTACTTAGTATTATGTACATTTACAAAAAAATATTGACAGTTTGAACTCATACCTGTTCTTTGAAAAAAGGCATAAACTGAAACGCTTCAGTATTTTCATTAATGAAACGAATACTTTTATGACAGGATAGGAGAAAAACCTTAATAAACGCGGGCATAGCGTAGCCTTTTGCATATATCTATTAATGTTTGCTTACTTCTTTGGTCGTTTCTCTTTTTCATTTTTTACTCTGTGGCTCAAGTACAGGTTTGTATAGCTGCGTGAATATAGTACCTAGTCTGTCAATTTCCACACGTGCCACGGTGAAACCGGCTAGATACCTATGTCCCGGTATTTTATTTTCAAGTGCACCCAAAGGGATCATTTTTGCAGAGAACTGGCAGGAATAGTATTGGCTACAGTTTTAGTCGCTCAAGTTGGCAATAGTTAGACATTTTTGAATGTAGAACTTTTTAGGTTCTTTTTTAAATTGTTATTGAATACAGTGCCACTGTGATAAGGAAGGAAGGAAGAAGCAGAGAGTGAAATAGTGAGGTTTTGTTTTATTAAAATATTAAGCATTGGTATCTTTTTTCTTCTTTGAATTGACCTTTTTTGTGTCGAATAAGCTTTACCGGGCTCGAGTATTGGTATCGTGTTCAAAAACGTGTCTTTTTATGTTCAAATGATACGTAAGTGCGATTAATTCGAATTTTCCTCAAGTAACGTTATCGAAATCATTCTTAATTGGACAAAAAATATTGCTATCAAAACTAACCCAAGGGTCACGTTTTCCTGTTCTATGAAGATGTTGGTCAATGTTAATATTTATTTTGTTATAATATGTAGAATACATTGTACGTAATACATACATCAAAGAGTAAACCAAAAATTACAGTCTGAATATATTAAATTATTTTACAGTGTTATTTATTGAAATTAACGAGAAACCCAAACATTTATTATTCCGTCTCCTTACAATCACGCCAGCGAAAGTCATTATTATAAAAAAGTACGCGTGCTTTGTCATAAATTTAAAATAATAAAAAAGAAGATTAACAAGAGCGAGGCGCGGTTTTCCTACCTCTCTGGATTAAACAGTCTGCAACGCCAATAATCATTCCGCTTACCATTAATTAATTTCTTCGTCATCAGTTAAACCGAGCACTCCACGCGATCAATTAAATAGACATTCAAATCGATTTTCGATTCAGCAAATGATCTCGATTATACCGATTACTGTCGATGTCGAGTATATTAACCAAACGAGGACTCGATTCGAATTAAACAGTGTCCAGTATAAGTTTTTATCATAATTTTTAGGCTTTAATATTATTGGAAGTTTTCTCTCTCAACTCAAGATTTACGAAAATTTCAGACGCGATAAATTCTGTAATGCCTTATATTTTTAATTCTCCCTTCATTGTACACAATAATACACGTGAAAAACTATCTTAATCATAACTTAATAAGATAAGATAAGATAAAAACTAAAAATTAGTTTTATGATTATTTTTATTTCATTTTATAACTCGCGACTTCTATAGTTTAATAAAAGTAAAATAAATGTGTAACACTACGTTTTGCAGTGTATTACTTTAATTCTTATTCTGCCTACCTTTTTTTTTTTGAATTGACCTATGCTTGTGTCGAAAAGGTACGACACGACCGTGGGACGACCAATCAAGCTTCACCGGACTTAAAAAGATTCTGCATCGGCCGGGAAACTCTGCCTACCTATTGAACATTATCAGACCAGCAAAGCTCTTATTGTGTAAATGGAAGTTCTCCCTCAAAGATATTTTTAAAGTATAAAGAATGAACGTTCGTCCCCAAATACAATCGTATAATGTTATCAGAATTAAACATAGCGAGCAATCAGACTCGACACGAAAATAACTCGATAAATTTTTCAAACACGACACGAAAAGGGATCGATAATATTACTCGGTAGTGAACGATATATTTTAAGCTTCAATCATTTTTATAAATTGATAGGCATTGAACGAAAAAAGCAACTGCAGGCCATATTTTCCAATGTAGCCGACTTCTGTTGCGGATTGTGCCGTTTTTCTACCATTTAATTATCCCAGTTGATGGTGTAAGCCATGAGAAATATTTTTGGTAACTGTATTGAAGCCTGTTGAAACCTAATGTTCTCTTTGTGTGTGTTATAATGTCTGTGTTTCTTGGTATCAATAAAGAATATTTGTATTGTATTGTATTGTATTGAAGTTTTGTATGGCACTTTTGGGTTCTGGTTCTGGTTTCTTGAGTTTTTTTGGTTTAAATTTACAATTCACAGCATTCAAACAAAGTTAATCAATATATTTTTAATAAGCTTATTAATAACTAGCATTCCGCCGCGGCTCCGCCCGCGTTAACAGTTTTTCCCGTGGGAATGAGGCATTTTCCCGCGGTAAAAGGTAGCCTATGTTACTCAGGGTGAATGTAGCTGTCGAATGGTGAAAGAATTTTTGAAATCGGTTCAGGAGTTTTTGGGTTTATTCGTTACAAACATACACACACACACACACAAAAATACAAATCTTTCCTCTTTATAATATTATTATATATATTATATTATATTATATTATATATTAGTATGATAATGGATAAGAATATCAAAGTAAAAAATTAAGTGTGATTCTAAAGTAATTCTGTCTGTGCTCATTTCCACAAACACATAAATAAAATGCACGTTTATTACCAAAATGCAGCTTGGAAACATTAAAACATTTAAGTAGAACCTTGTGACTTGCACCAATAGTACACCCATCGTCCCCGGGAGATTATTAAAGGCTTCATTTTGTTATTTGGTCGCAGTAATTGAATGATGTTTACTATACCTGTGTACAGCGCCCTTTTATACCACCGTTAGCAATCAATTTCAGTTCAACCACTCGTTTGAAACTATGAAAACAATAACTTTATGGTTACTCAATTACTGCAATCTATTAATAAATTGAATGGCATAATAATGTTACAGAAGCCAGCACAGGCGGTTGGACATTCGCACTAAGAAATTCATCCCTACCACTACGGAATACGCTTCAAGGTCAAGATGTCCAGCTGCATGTGTTGCTTACTGTACTTTTTTGCTATATATTAGACATTGGACCAAACAATTTGCTGAAGACCTATTTAACTTAATTCTGGACAGGCAGGCCCATGGTCTAAGAAAACAGGGTCTAACCATTAGACCACGTGACTGACACAAACCTACGTCATCTTGCGCTGTTCGTCCTTGTCGAATTCGTGTTAATAGACAAGGATGAACAGCGCAAAATGACGTAGGCTTGTGTCAGTCACGTGGTCTAACGGTTAGACCTTGTTTTCTTAGACCATGGGCAGGCCCCTCTTTCCTAATAGAGCAAGGTTCGAAAAATACTCATGAAAGTCATTTTTTAGCAGAATCTATGGAACTACCTTTTTTTTTAAATACTAGAAACATTTTAAATTCCGTTGTGATAAACCGAATCGTTATCATAGGTTATGCTGATGATATTATAATTATGCGTCTAATCAATCATGCTATCATTTATCTACAGGAGTAATTACGTGGTTCTACGAGTAATTACTATGATTACCTACTGTACCAATATTGATGCAATAGTTTGATAAGTGCATGTATGGTCGGTATTGCAGCGTAGCGGGCATAGTAATAATTGTCAAGATCTTGGAATTTAATTATATGAGTATTTAGATTATATGATCAAGTTATGTATATCTGAAAATCATAATACCTACTAGGATCATCGAATCAAAAAACACTACAATTTTTAAGGTGCCGCCTTAAATGGAATGAAGCTTAATAATATAATAGTTAATAAACTAAAAAACACGCTTCCTGTCCGCCATCTTGGACGTCCGCCATATTGGATTTAAGTAACGTGATAATTTTTTTCGTATTCCTTTCAGCAAACCCTTTCATTTGATACCCTTATCATGGGGGTGGATTTCAAACAGCCAGTCCACCAACTTAGGGAGGCCGCCATATTAGATTTGTAATGACATAGAACTCAGAGCGTGTGCAAATTTCCATCCTAATCGAAGACCGGGAAATGGGTCAAATTAAGATTCTACAGATTTTCTTACATACATAGTTACAAGTGAAGCTAATAAAAGCATGGTAAAACTATGAGCTACATCCCATTATACTTGAACTAAACTTGTTTACTTCCCCTAACAGCCAGTTTTTCAGTAACTACTGAGTAACTAACCAGGATATAACTGAGTTACCGTTTTATGTTTTCCAACCTGGGCGAACTTTCTCTGACCCGCAGATTTAACGATGCAATTTTCCAAAGCTTGCACCTCACATTATTTCAACATTGTATCTTAAAACTTTATGATTTTTAACTAAAACTTATTCTAGTTTATTAAATTATGTAAAAATATTATACTGATTCTCGTCTGAGTTAGTAAAAGTTTGTTTATAAAAGAACATAGCAAATCTGTAATTAGGGTAGTTTATAACCATACGTCAAACCCGTGAACGTGGTGCTGCTTGGGGGGACTGGTCTGCTCTAGTCGATTGCCGATTGTTTTATTGTTTTATTGTTTATATAGTTTAGTTTTTCTACTTTGACTGGTTGCCTTCCTTTAATTTCATATTTCGTCTGCACTCTTTGTTATATTAATCAAATTGTATAAAATAATAATTACCTATGTAAAAATATTTTGAAAAGATGCAACGCCTGTGGAGTTTCTTCCGGCGGGTTCTTCTCCACAGAAGACAGCCAAATTGTGAACCCGCCTCGACGTCAAAAAATGATTTGTGAAATCTTACTTTGAATAAACACTATTTGACTTTGACTTTGACTTTGACTTTGACTTTGACCAAGAAATATATTGATATAATAGTCCCGTCTTCATTCATATTTGTAACAATGTATACTAACTTTAGAAAGAGAGTAAGGCAAAGGATTAAGACGTTTTTGTTCAGGAATATCCAATTACAATTTTAATAGAGTATATAGAAAGATCTCTGTCAGTAAAAAAATGCAATTCACAAAAAAGAGTAGTTCTAAATTGTTTGAACATTTCTAGAGCTTTCACAAAGTTGCCCTCATAAGAATGCTGGCTTTGAACTAAACCCACATAAACCCGTGTTCCCATTTCACTGTCAAAGATAAATAATAGCACAGACAGATACAAGATTCACTCGTAAATAAAACATTTAACAAGAAAACCGTACATGAACCGGAAATGCTTGAACAAAATGTTCAATTTTGTAAATTTGGGTACTTGTTTGAGTGGAATATGAACTATCATTAATATAAATTCACATAATACCATACACTTGGGTTTCAGATTCAAATAATAATAATATGTGGGGACATTTCACACGCGGCCATCTGATCCCAAACAAGGCAGAGTCTGTTCTATGGGTGTCAGACAGCTGATATACATACGTATATAAATATACAACATCCAGACACAAGGCAAATATAAGTGCATGGTAAACATAAACATAAATGTAATTATAATTCTACGCAATAGAGATTTTATTTAAATAAAATAAAATCTTTTTATTTTTTTTATTTTTATTAGTTTTCCCGATCGATCCAGATTTTCCATCTGTCAATAATGTTATTATATTAATCTACCATACAACCTATGGTCACTGGTCGGTCACTTCATACAGAAAACACGTTTTGACAAGCTACTTCTTTTTGAATATCAAGTACAAGTCAATGGCGCTAGGCGCTATGTGAAACAGCCCCGAACTCCTCCACGGAGTCTCGCGGCGCATGCGGGGGTGGGGCGCTATATCGGGCGGGGTACTTATTTTGGCGCGCGGGGGGGGGGGTGAGTGTCCTTTCTGTACGGGTTAGTACCTACTATTATTTTCTTCTGTGCTATGGTGCCAGAAGCTGCCTAAGGCTTCTCTACGTAAACCTCAAAACGCACACGATAAACAAGAATAAAAATGTAATATTTAGCACAGAATTTGCATCACAAGGATGAGGCCTTCTTTATACCGAAGGGCGACCCCGGACAGACTTATGAGCACCATGCGTCCTCATTAACACCGATTCTGACGCAACTCACGGGCCTTTGGGTGAAATATTAGTTGCCATCGGAAAGAGTTCGTTAAGGCAAGATCGAATCCTATATCGGAGTAGTGCAAGCAAACCGGAGTAGTGAGGGTTCACGAGCCCGGACGTGGCGGGAATATGGAACGAATGAACTATCGGGAGATTCGTTTAATTTGAGCTGTGAAACGAAGAGATGTGAAGCGGAGCGGAAGAAGGAAATTTTGGGTAATTAATGACTAGTTGCTTTCACATCACATCGATTTTATGGCAGCAATTTAGCTGTTATGTGTTGGCAAATATTGTCAATGTAGTAGTTTGCTGGGTTTGAATTACACCACGTGTTTTGGATTTTAGAAAAGAAAGCAATACATTTTTTTTTAATAATTTTGTCAGCTTGTATAGGCAGGCCTTTCAGAAATTGTATTGAATTGATCTCCAATCACATACAAACAATTTAATTTGCACATTACATCACATCACTATTTAAGTTTTTAAAAGATTAACCAACAGTTATTTATTTTTATTTATTTTTAATTGCACACAATTTTTTTGTATGACACAAATCGATCTAAGGTCAAAAAAAGAGTTCTTTTTTTATCAAATTAAAAAAAAAAAATTTAGTCAAAATCGGGCAGTTCCTATCCCACCTATACTGAACCCTATAAAACCGGGCGCGTTTTAGTTATTCCGTCGAACGCGCGATACGTGACGTGGAGCGAAGCTTTTTATCTCCACTATTCACTTATTCCTTTCCTTCGCTCTAAAAAAAAGAAACGAGAAAAATATTCCACTTTAAGCCCGCGTTTGAAATAGACTTGAGCGGGAAACGGTCGCTTTACTTTCACAGGTCGTGTTGCTGATTTACTTTTGTGAGAACTTAGCATTCTTATAATATTTCAAGAAATGTTCTTTCTTTTAAAGTTTAAAATTTAAACGATGAAATTTTGTCCGTGAGCTATTTTTGATCTAATACTAATTCAAGTTGTAAACTTTCAATAATTTGGTGAATGTAGTATGTAAGAAGTTGAGTTGTTAACAATTTTCAGAGTTTGTAAAGATTCGATCGTTGATTTTACAACCTACACGACACTGTAAAAGAAGAAAACTATGAATTTTACAAACTTTAAATCCTATATTTTTTTCATAAATCGAAGAAGTTTGTAGACCGCTAAATTAATTAAAAGATTGTTTTATAGACATTAGAGACAACACTATCTTATTCTTTAGTCGCTAGTGCGAAAGGATGCGGATTACAAAACATTATACAAAAATATTATTCAGTTCTCAATATAAAACAATAAAAATATTATTACATTTAATTAAAGCTGCGTGCACACGTGCAACGGAAACGCGATGTGGAGTCGCGTCGTCGTCGTCGTCGGTAGCATGAATGCGTCCTTCCTGAACCGAGTTTCTGTTGCATTTATTGTTTAAATTATAACATTTCGTTCAAAAATGTTTAACGTTCCTTCAAATATTTATCATACTAATATTATAAAGAGGAAATATTTGTATTTGTGTGTGAGTGTATGTTTGTAATGAATAAACTAAAAAACTGCTGAACCGATTTCAAAAATTCTTTCACCGTTAGAAAGCTACATTCACCCTGAGTAACAAAGGCTAACTTTTACTGCGGGAAAATGCTTCATTCCCACGGGAAAAACTGTTAACGCAGGCGTATTAAAAAAATGTGTGTTTGTGTTGAGATTTTTTTTTCAATGTCTATTAAATATGGTACGGAAATATAAAATAGACTCTATTTTATAATTCCGTACCATTTTCAAAAACCTCTTTGATTTAAATTTTTTTTTTAATTGCCTACATTTGTCTGAAAATAAATTAGATAATGGTCGGATTATTACTTCGCTATCGCTTTTAAAATCCCTTTTAAAATTTGATGTCGTAATATCCTACTTATATTATAATATAATAAACCTCTTTTCAACAGCCATGAAAGTTTCAGCACCGGCAAATTAATATCTTATTCGCTTATCGACGGGACGATGGCCAATCAGGCTTAAATTGGAGTTTCCTAATTTCTTTCACAAACTCTCCAAATTATACTTAATCCCTGGAAAACTGGTGATTAATTATCTAAAGTACTGACTTTGGATTTGAACGTACTCACGCAGGTAATTTATAATACACTAGCTTCCCGCCGCGGCTCCGGCAGCGTAAATAGTTTTTCTCGTGGGAATGAGGCATTTTCCCGCGGTAAAAGGTAGGCTGTGTTACTCAGGCTGGGGTGAATGTATCTTTCTAATGGTGAAAGAATTTTTAAATTCGGTTCAGTAGTTTTTGAGTTTATTATAAACATACACACACACAAAATACAAATCTTTCCTCTTTATAATAATAGTACGATTATGTATGTTTCATAGGCAGTAAAACAAAACAATTTAATTAAACATAACGAAGGGCAAAGAGCTAAAACATGTTACGAGTATAAGATATGTTTTTCTTTTTCTTATTATTATTGGTGCTATTAAAATGCATATTTAGTATTTTATGTAATTCATGTATCGCAAAATATTCAGTCTTTCGGGAAATGAGAGTCGTATCTTAATCATGTCTGTATTGTAAGAACGATATTCATAATTCTGCTTCAAAATTGTACCTGGATCATTGAACGCTAACAGCCTTTATGTCTATGATCGAAGGTCTAAATGAAACACCATTGACAGCTAATGCCTCTGTTAGTGCCATTACGGCTTTAGCATTCGACGCTATCCGCTTCGGTCGACCGAATGCAATCGCAATTACGCTGCGTGTGCGGTGTACCGTCGATTCCGGTCCGCGTACTGCCAAACTGTATACCGGTACAGACACCCATGCGCTGTACTACGTTACATTATGCTCTTTAAAAAACCCAAATTATTTGAGCAAAATGCATACGACTAAAGAGCATTAATTTCTTATGTTTAAACTATGGTTTTATGTACCATGATACTTTACAAACTCGTTAATTGTTCAACATCAACATTAAAGTTCAAAGTATTTATTTTTAACTTGAGGATATTTACATCACTTAGTTAAGTCAGTTACATATTCTTTTGTGGCTAGTTTAGAAACTGTGGTCTGTGTAGAAGAACTCGCCGGAAGAAACTTCGTTGCGTTGCATCTTTTCAAAATATTTTTACAATATTATAATTTATTATTTGATACAATTTTATTAATAATACATAATAAATCGAAATAGAAAGATGACTTTAAAAATAATACAAATTAAGGAACAAACATAGCATTCTACTCGTAGAAATATGCAATTAGTATTTTCAACGGACTGTCTTAGCAGTCTGTCTTAGTATACAATTTGCTCTTCAACTTCAGGAGAAAATCACATGTGACAGAGCAACTCGTGTCTGGACCTATACAGTTTAGCAATACGCTTCTGGTCCGCAGAGATTGTCTCGGTTAGCTCGCACTTCGCACAGTTTGTGTGGCCAGTGCGTTCAATCGGAACTAATTCTATTGCCTCGGAGTCAAAGGAACGTTTAATGGCTTTATTCTCTAGATAAACGTGTTTATCCTGGCTCTTTTAATAGTTTGTAAAAGCGCAGAACGACGTAGTTTGTTGTGAGGAGTTTCTTAATATTTTCCTTTAGTAAGTTTTATGTACGTACCTTATCAGTATAGCTTTAAGAAAGTTATAATTCTAGTTAGAGGCGCAAAACGAGTAACAAAACGTACATTTGAAACATTATCTTTTTATTTCTTCACTGCTTCTGAAACTTCTTCGTCGTACTTCGAGGCGATAGGAAGCTGTGTTTGCATATTAAATCTACGTTATTTTCCTTTCTTACCAATGCCGCTGTCGGCGAAGCTAGGTATTCCCCAGCTTTGCGAGCGATCCCAGGTGCGAGCCGTGTTTATTGTTGTAGAAACCGATAAAAGGATAGAATACGTGACAAAGAACGGGAGTGCCTTGGTTACAGCTACCTTGGAAATAGAGAAATAAGAGTCTCATTCGAATATACGTGAACATTGATATCAAATATAAAGAACCTTTTAATATTTCCTTCATATTTATAGGTACTGCGCCACAATAAATGTTATTTTTCACTGTTTTTAACGACGAACATGATTTTCCCCACAAGGTGGACCGACGATCTGGTGAGGGTCGCGGGAAGCCTCTGGATGCGGGCAGCGCAGGACCGATCGTCGTGGAGATCTTTGGGGGAGGCCTTTGTCCAGCAGTGGACGTCTTTCGGCTGAAATGATGATGATGATGATGATGACATGATTTTTGACACACGTATACATTATGTACGTCAGACGTACACTTTGTAATTAATTCATTGCGAAGTTAGATGGTGGCGCAGTTTCAGAGTATCACATAGATTTTTACCGAGGTTGATACTCAATTCTGAATCAGGCTGTACATTATTTAAGTTTCTGGGGAGAGCAAGATAAACAAACAATGTCGCGGGAAAGAATACAATAGACATAAATATGCTAAAGCTTAAAATAAAATTCTTTGAACTCTATCACTTCAGAATGTCAAATGAACGAAAGAGGTCTATTACTTATACAGAAATACAAAAAACATTGCATACTAACTACGGTTCTTTGACCATCTTTACGTGTATCGAAATATCCCTCCTCCGTTGCGGTCGAGTGGTGAGAAGCTCGGCTTTCATTACGAAGTTCCGGGTTAGAATCCCGGTATTTACAGTTGCAAAAGGGAAAATGCACGTTTATTTAAAACTAGCTTCCCGCCGCGGCTCCGCACGCGTTAATAGTTTTTCCCGTGAGAATGAGGAATTTTCCCGCGGTAAAAGTTAGCCTATGTTCTTCCGCAAGGTCTATTCTATCTTTGTGCCAACTCCGCCCGCTTTAACAATTTTTCCCGTGGGAATGAGAAAATTTCCCGCGGTAAATTGTAGCCTATGTTCTTTCCTAAGGTCTATTCAAACTTTGTGCCAAGTTTCACTAAAATCGGTTCAGTACTTTCGGAGTATTTTCAATTATTAGGAATATTTTACGTATTTTTTTCACACCTTGGGTTACATTCTTGAAGTTTTAGTAAGGATCCCTAATTTTTTGAAAATAAAATATAGCCTATGTTACTCAGGGTGAATGTAGCTTCCCAACAGTGAAAGAAGTTTTGAAATCGGTTCAGTAGTTTCGGAGCCTATTCGATGCAAACAAACAAACAAACAAAAAAAACAAACAATCAAACCTTTCCTCTTTATAATATTAGTATAGATAGATTAATATTTTTTCCATGTATATTTCCTTGTGTGAATAGACGATTCCTTAACCGTCCCGGTTATCTACGGATGTAGGCGTTACAGATCCACCATATAAAGCCTTGCAGACGGCTTAATTATTCAAATATTGGAGGTCGATGACCTTACAATAATTACAAACTGAACAAAAAAAACAACAACTTCCGACACTTTGAACTGTTCTCTCTGCTCCAATAAATAATTAACAGACTATAAGTACGACTTATACAATAAAACGATTCGGCGTAAGCTCTGTTATTGAATTAACAATTCGCAGAACCGATAAAATGTTAAAGCATTTCGATACAAACGATCAAATGCCGGTCGGCGATCAATTGAATCGATGAAGTATTTTTCGGAATACTGCCCGGATCCAAGAAAACAAGGTCTAACAAGAAGACCACGTGACTGACACAAGCCCACGTCATTTTGCGCTGTTCATCCTTGCCTTGTCTATTACACGCATTCGACAAGTATGAATAGGCAAAATGACGTAGAAATGACGTAGGCTTGTGTCAGTCAAGTGGTCTTCTTGTTAGACCTTGTTTTCTTAGTTAGACCATGGGCCGGATCTATTAACACGTCAGCTTTTCTGCAGTGGTCATTTTAAACTTTCTCAGTTCGGTGGATCAATAATAGAAAATTCTGAAAAAGCTACAAGTATTTTTTTTTTAATTAGGACTTTCGTACTCTGTTCTATTATAAAACTTTTGAAAGCTTCGAAAGGTAATTCCTGTATGTATGTATATTGAACTTTCAGTTAAAATTTTAGGTTTATTTGCAGGGTTCGAGTATCATGATATGTATCCGGTATATATCAAAGGGCTTTTTGTGATATATATCAATACAAAAATGGTACAAAAATGGGTATAAATTAATGTATTTTATCCCACTAATTTTGTTTCTTTTCTCTTACAGGTAATTTGATTCAAAGCGTATTACGGTGTACAGTAAGTGGTTACCAGAAATTAAAGATAAATTTCTTGAAAGTACCGGCGGCGCGGGGATTCTATTGTATTCTGGGAAATGGTCATCGTATTTTTTTAGGCTGAAAAAAGTTAAAGTTTTAGGAGATAAAAGCTTTTTAATGTAATATTCTTCTTGATTTCGTAGTCTTCTTGGTATTGCGATGGCTTATGAATCTGTTAGTCGTAGAATCAAAAGGCGGACCTAATGTACCTCTAAATATTCGTGTCATGAGCACTTGACTTTTTATTTGATTAATAATAATATAAATTATGTATTTAATCGTTTAAACTTAATAGGAATAAGCTGGAAAGTAGTCTTGGGATTGGATCTCTCTACCTCATCAAATACTTACATTAAAATTCGTGCAACTAAATTAACGCCAAAATGAATTAAATAAGCGTTACTGCTTTTGCATTTTCTCAGTTTGTGATTAAGTTACTGTTTTTTTGTTTAAAAATATATATTACTAGCTTTCAGCCGCGGCTCCGCCCGCGTTATCAGTTTTTCTCGTGGGAATGAGGCATTTTCCCGCGGTTACTCAAGGTAACTAAGGGTGAAACTTGAAACAATGAATGAAATCGATTCAATAGTTTTTGAGTTTATTCATTACAAACATACACACATACACACAAAAGTACAAATCGTTCCTCTTTATAGTATTATTATGATAATAAAATCTCTTTAAATCGATATTAATTACATAACGATTGTAAAGAAAGTCTTGGTCATTGATCAACAATTCAACCCATTCTCATTCTCATATCTCCAAAGCAAAAGCTAGGACAATAGGCACTTATCCGCACCTGTGCCTAGGTCCCTACTAGCTATTGTTGCCAACTAGTACGTGACCCCCGACTTCATGCTGCTCTACGTGACTTGCTTTGCTCCTTCACGATGTTTTTCCGTATCAACCCGCTGGGCCTAGGTACGAGGCTCCCTATCCCCGCGTTAGTATATGATTAGGTACTCTGGGGTAGCCTTCCGCTTCCCTGGAAGTCCGGTGGAGTTTGATTGGTCGTACCTTTCCCACACAAGCATAGTTCAATTAAAAAAAACTTGTGAGCCATCACGGGATGCACGGCAGATGTGAAACATTGTCATTTTATATAAGTAGGTAAGTCATATGCATAAAAAAAGATTATATACCTGTGATAGGAATAAATTGTTATGTAAAAAAAAATGATTTTTTAGTGGATAGAGCGTGGCAACCGACGCCCGCTTGCCACTGTCGCCACGCCAATAATCCGCCATCTGACCCAGAGCACAAATAACAAATAGTTATAATAAATGATAAGAACACCTGAGAAGGGAAACAATCAAATGCTACAGATTTTAAGTATTCCAGTATTTCAGGAAAAAGTTGATAGGATGAAATTTCTACAGTAAAACTAATATTTAATTCCGATCTCAGACCAGAGTCTCAATTTCTTTCTAAGTAAATGTTGATTTAAAGAACAGTAAAAAAAAATGAAAAGTCGTTCTATTCGTTCAGATCTTCCTAAAGTTTTCACCGAACAGAGAACGCCTGAACGCATCCGTTCTTCAAAGGAGATTTTTTGTTTCTTTGTTTCCTGGCAAAGTTACTTACGGGCTGCGAGGATGATAAATACGACTTTATTTCGAACCTGTTAAAGTACTGCGAGGTGTAAATGGTATTTGGAATTTCCATCTGAATGGAGCTGTGCTTGTTCCTCGAAAGAGATATATGGCTTTGCGAGAACGTAAATTGACACAATATTGTCCTCTGGGAACGCGCTGTGGAATATTATAAGCGTGAAAGTCTTCGGTTCATTCGCTGTTCATTTGTTACCCACATATTCATGCAATTCTTCCAAGAAATAATTCTTCCCGAGAATATTTCCAAGTACATTTTTGTAGTACCTACAATGGGGCGCCGGTTACGTTCTGTAATCCGTGAAATGTTGTAAAATACGACGTGGTTTTAATAATAGCACTAAGCGGGGGATCCTATCCTAATTTAAGTTCAGACAACCATAATTTGTTTGATTCATGTCACAAAATAGTTAGAAATAGCTTGGAGTTCTTAAAAAATATATTTCTTTTACGTTTTTTTTTTATTCCTAATTTAAGTTTATGACAGTCATAATTTGTTTGATTCATGTCACAAAATACTTAGAAATTGCTTGGAGTTCTCAATTTTTCATTAGAGTGGCTAGGGTGAGACAGGTATTACGTATACAATGAATATATTTAAATAACAATAAGTTATTTAAGGAATACTCTAACAAAACTCTAAAGGTTGACTGGGAGAAATCCCTTATGGGATAAGTCCGCCTTTGCTCAGCTGTTCTGTATATGGTTTGTTGTATTATGTTTTTCTGTGCAATAAAGTGTTTACAAACAAATAAAACTGTAACTCCCTGTTTGACAACCTTTGCATTTATTTATAGCATTATACAAACCAGCAACATGTTAGTGTAAATATCTAAAATGCGGAGGCAATAGTGCCTCGTTGGCGCAAATTTTGTGATCTCCAGAGCTAAGTTTTACGAGGCGGATTTATCAAGCGCCCGCTTTATGGCTGCTTTAGTAACTGCGGGCGATGTCTCTGTGAGTATCATATCGTCATATTATTATCCACTCACTTCTTATATGAAGTCTTTGCCGATTAAGAAACACACAGTTTATGAACCCTAGGCGGATATCCTGGGTGAAACACACGACCTTGAATAGATGTGGTTTTAGGGTTTGCCTAATTTTGAAAGTCACATTTTATAGGTCCTAGGTGGTGCAGATCTTCGGTAAAACACGGGTACGCTTCAAATAGATGTGGTTGGGTCTGCTAATCTTGAATCTCACAGCTTATGAACGCTAGGCGGATATCCTGGGTGAGACACGAATAGTTGTGGTTGTTGAAAAGTGCTTGTTGGATTAGCCAAATTTTAAATGTCACATTTTATAAACTCTAGGGTGCTCTAGGTTGGATTCTGAGTGAAACATGGGTACGACCTTGAATAGATGTGGTTTTTGGGTTTGCCTTTTGACTTTGTCCTATGGGTGGTAGATGAAGTCTGAGTAAGCCAGTACTTATTTGAAAACAATAGTTTAAATTATTTCGCTCAATAATGCAGCAATAATGATACCATCATACCTATTATATCTGTTTTGTAAAATAAAGATAATTTCCAATTATCTTTGTTTCCAATTTGGCGTTCGCTGAATGCAAATTGGCAGAATTACATTATGTCAATCATAATTTCCCAGTGCACTGCTGATATAAATAATACGAATCACAAAATTGCGGATATGTTAAGCAAACGTGGCCCTTATGAAGTTCAGACTCTAGAACTTCATGACAATAAATAGCAAGCAATTAAAAAGAATGTAAACCTTAATAAGGAGTAGCATAGACTCTGAGTCTAGGTAGCGCTATAACCCCACTTAACGTTAAAATAAATCTGTATCGCCATTTTTGTAAACTTAAATTCCAAAATTGGAGCTGGAATTTATAGAATTAATTTCGTTGATAAAGCGATATTTGAATAGGTAGTTCAACAATTTACATTTCTCATAAAATATGAGGCAGGCAGGCTTTGTCATAAAAACAAACAACTTCTTCAAAGCACGAGGTCAAAGGTCACTAAGAAGTCGACAAATGAAATTTTGAAAAGGTCGCGTTGCAGGAAGGGTCATTAATTCCGGGCGACAGAGGTCCATTAAAGCGGGTCTGTGATTTATTCGACGGAACCCTTCCCGTGGTCCCGCAACACATTGACAAAGAAACCTATGGACTTTGCAGTGTTAAATAAGCTAAAAGAGCTTCAAACTTAATTCTACCTTAGCTGTTTAC
This sequence comes from Teleiodes luculella, assembly GCA_948473455.1. Classification (NCBI taxonomy): domain Eukaryota; kingdom Metazoa; phylum Arthropoda; class Insecta; order Lepidoptera; family Gelechiidae; genus Teleiodes; species Teleiodes luculella. The sequence goes on along the minus strand of OX419583.1, from coordinate 3,545,720 downwards.
AGTAATTGATCTAGAAATACCAACAAAATTCACGAATAATTCCTAAAAATAACATACACTGTTGCTGTGGTGACATTTGATTTATTAGAGGAGATGCTAGCATTAACGATTAAGTAGTCCAAGTATTCAATGTGACATCCGATAATGAAATAATGGTCGAAATCTAACAGTCATTTAACAGGCTTTTTCAATGGAGCTACCAGCTACGTTATAAGCCACAACAGAAAATAATTTCAAAATTCAACATAATGTTAGTCAAGTTTCTACTTACATCAGCAGCTTTTTTGCAATAAGTAGTACTAGATCTAGATATCTGTAAGCTTAACATGGTCTTAGTTTGTATAGTCTGTGAATCACTGACACTGAAACCTCCCTCCTTACTTTGACACACCCGGCTGTACTGGCAGCAACCCGATACGGGGTTTCTCTGCTATTTCGTCTTGGTGCCCTTAATGTGCGTCGAAACGGTGATTTGTGAACGTATTTTCCTCGATATCTGGCGTTTTTGGATGCCCAAGAAACGATTGCGTGTAGTTTTATTGTAATTTTAGGTGAATTTAATTCATATTTACCTACATAAATACAGTCACGCCTCTTTCCCGGATGAGTAGGCAGAAACCACTTCTCTTCCTTCCACTGGCTACGATCAAGACATACTTCTTTCACTTCATCCTCATTAATTAATCTCATCGTGCATGCTCTATAGTTCTAGTATCATATTCAGCCTACGTATTCGTAGTATACGAAGTCAAGGAAATTTATCTTTGTTTCTAAGAGTTCTGCTTAGGTAAAGCCCATTTTTAAGTCCACCCGTTTCTTGAACACCCGTTCAAGAAAATTCACTTTCTTGTTTTGCTATCTCCTTTCCACTACCTACTTGCATTTTGAGTGTCCAATGTATTCCAGAGAAGGACCCTCTGAGGAAAATTGCATTATTCGAATGTGTAGTTACCAAGATGCCTCTTACATTTTACTGGTGTGTTTACCGGGATATGTTTACTGTTATAGTGAACGTTTCATATCACTTCTCTTTTAGTATTATAGTGCTACTTACCAGTGTCTACTTACATTTCTTTAGTTACCTTGAACAATTTGGCTGAAGATTAACAACAAATATGACTGGGCGTATATTTTCGATCGCTTCCATCTTCATCATTAGTGTTGAGAAAGCTTCGTGGAAACTTACTTGAGAAATAATAGTGTGTGTTTTTTATCATAATAGTTCTAAATAGATAAAATGAAAATTTATAATATTAGGATATCTAGGATATTTTTAGTATTTGTAAATCGTTGTCCTTGTCTTGGTCTTCAGCTCTTAGTGCATTTACCGGTATAAAAATAAAATAAAATCTCAATATATCGTTGACGAATAGTTGAGGATGTTTTAAGTACATTGGGTTTAAGTTACTTATCGGACACTAATTAATTCGCAATAAGCTTTATTTTATAATAATAAGTTATACCTTTATCAGGACTACTTATAACGAATTTGTATGTTGTTAAGTGTTGCTGCATTGCTCTTAAATATGTACAAAAACTAATCAATAAATGTACCACTATACGAATATTGGTATCCAACTCAATCTTGGATGTCGTAAAAGAAGATTTTTCCACTTTTTTTGCTTTTTACGCCGACGCTCCTGTTGAACGTCACGCAGTAAATATTCGCTGTAATTAAATAAAAATACAATTAACTCTTTTTCCAGCGGAGAGAAATTAGTCTAACGGTCAATTAATTTCATCAGTTATAGATGTTTTGTTTCTCTTTATCAAAAAATCATATTAATATTTTTATTGTTTTGTTTTTACATTATAAGTAGTAAACCTAGAAGTAACTCGTTACATTGAAAAAAAAAAAAACACATTTTGAAGGATGTCTTAAATTACTTATATTATCCATAGCGTTGCTTATCGATACCTCTGGGCTCAAAGGTCGTAAAGGACATTTGGGTCGAAATGACTTGTGAATGCAGCCTTATTCAGTTTTTAATTCTCTATCGATCTGTATAATTAGTTTAGCGAAATTCGCAAAAAAAGTTCCTTTACGACCCACTTTCATTGACAGAGTAAACAGAAATAATGGACAAAAATTAGACTTAAATACCAAATTACCCGTAAAGTTTTGTTACTTAGGGATAAAGGGCAAGTCTTACTGCAAATTTATGGGCGTAAAGCAATTTTTTTTACAAAATTGTCCTTTACGCCCTCAAAATAATTAATATATTGTAATCATTCCTTATTTTATTGCTGGCACTGAACTTAAAATCAATTTTAAACTTTAATAATAAGTACTTTTGTTATAAAAAAAATGTATGTTCATAATTTTGAATTAATAACAACATTAAATAATTTAAATAGCAGCAACTTTTGCAAATTATTTTGATTGTATACGAATGTGATGCGGTGTTCCATTCTGTGATTGAAATGATTTATTGTCATTGTTTTGTGACACTTTAAAGAAATCGATCATTATTTTCAATCACGTTTGTTTCGTAATTTGTCATTTTGTAGCTCTTATTGTGGTTACAATACAAAAATATTTCATAAAAGTACTGGTATCTGTTGTAATTTTTAGTTGTTAGCCATAGTTTTGCTATCTGTAGGTAGGCTGTAGGGTGTATAAGGTTTTCTTGTTACTGTTTCATTGCATCATCCACCTAAGAATAATTTTATCGTCGGGAATATTAATATTATTTTTATATTTTTAGCTAAAGGTAAGAAATTGCTTTTGTTGAGGTTCTTTCACTTGTTAGTAGGTATACTATACTAGTAAATATCGTCAATTCAACATTTTTCTTAAAGGAATGGTTTCTTTTTCGTTAAAATAATAAAGAACAAAATAAAAATTAAATTAAATTTCTTCAAAACATTTTTAATGTATATCGATTGCTCTTTTCCTGATAACAGACAAGTAATTTTACATTTATACTTTATAGTATCATTTTAAATTTGAATTTACTGTCACTATTTGAAGTTGCAGGTCGTTCTTTACAACCAAAATTATATAACCACCTGTACTTGACTGCCTTAATTTCGTATAATAGGTAAAAAATATTAGATTTACGCCTCAAGATACTTGCACAGAGTGAAATTTTGGTGGGTATAAAGGACATTTATTAATAATTTTTGGTCGTAAAGGGAAGTCTATCTCTGTAAATAACCAACTAGGACATTTTTTACAATATGTTCATAAAAATATCTCAAATCCTAAGTATAATGATCTAGGTTCCATTTATTTAGCTTGACGAACAAAAAAGTTACAGCTATAAACTTATTTTTTTTTTTGTTTTTTGCCTCTCCTGTAAAGTCGTATTTTGTCCTTTACGACCTTTGAGCCCAGAGGTGTCGTTATGTTAAACAATGTATTATGTCTCCTTCCAACACTTAAATGTCTGAAGTAGTTTCATAGACATTTGAATATCGGAAAGGGATAGAATATTGCTTAACTTTCAACAACGTTTATGAAATGGGTTAGTGACTAGAAAATTTAATATTAATTAGGTAAATCTGGATTCTTTGATTATTTGTATCATCTGATCTGATCGTTGTGGAGTTCTTTGAGGGAGATCTTTGTCCATCAATAGACGTCTTTTGGCTGAGTGATAATAAGACATCTGAAATCTTGGCAGTATTATTACGTGTAACGTCATTATGAATTAGTCTACTCACTCAGAATCCAAAAAAGTCTGTATAATATAATCAGTAACTAAATGCTTCACGTCCGGGTCGACGATATAATCGAAATGCTGGAAGTCGTCTAGAGGTACCTTCCTTAACGAACATCTCGGCATATCTTTGCACATATCACGCACGTCATTAACATTTACTAAATGGTCCCCTTCACTGTAATGAAATGTTATGTTCACATTGATATGTTTTAAATTATATTCTGGAGGCTTTTCCGTTCCATATATCTCTTCGTTGTCCTCTTTTCCAAAGTCCCATCTGCAGAATCGTTTGGACTTCACGTTTTGACCGTAGTGGGCTATTTGTTTAACGGACGCTCCTGCCATCTCGGAGTCTACTAGAGCATTTAACAGATTATTGCCCTGGAACAGAATAATCAGTGTTCTAATTGTTTTTCAAGAGATGTCTTTTTGCGATACATCTTTTCAGATCAAAGCTAAATGTCAAATTACGAGTGTACTCGTATACGCTCAAAGCATAAAAGAAGAGAAGCTGTGACTAGATTTCGTTGATCTTGTATTTGGTAGCATAATCGGTAATGTGTTTGTGTTGGCCCAGATTGCTAGTCGCAGGTTCAAATTCTGTAAAAGTTCGATTATTTTCTTTGGATTTCATGTTTTTAAACCAAGCGCATGTATAATTTAGCCCTATCCTATATGTCACTGTGTTGTGGAATCATGAATAAATTTTCGCAGAGATAACAAAGTGAAACAAGAAACCAATAGGCGGCCTTATTTCTAAAGTAGCAATCTGTTCCAAGAGAGAAATAACCCTTAATAATATCTGGTAAAAAGTTTTTTTTTTGTTTCTTTGAACCCGCCTCACCATGATCTCTGCTATTCCCATCAGCTCGCAGACGTCTCCATACTTGAGATCTCCCGCGCAGAAGCGAGGCACGTCGAACCCATCTCTTGCGTTGTCAGCCGCACCTGGCGGGAACAGTTCCACTAAACCTATCGTGTGCCACAACCTCTGAAATAAAAAAAAACAACACGGTCTAAGAAAATAAGAAAAATATTTACTTTTACGTGAAGCTAGAACATCGTCATCAATGGATGTTTTTAGAACCAGTTTGAAAATATTCAAACACGCTTTAAAAATAATTAAATACATACATCTTAAGTAGGTAATGGTCTAGTCTAGCTAGTAATAATAAAGTGAAGATGGTAGCAGGTAGAATAGTTTTATTTTGACATATTTTTAAATTAATAATGCTTGGGATGATTGTTATACAATAATTTTTACCTCAACTAATTTGCACCCAAATAACAAATAAAATTCTATTATTTTTCATGTTGTGGATGTTAAAGCTGGAACAATTATTTTCATATTTGATTTATTTGTATCCCATAAATAACAAATAAGAAACAACATCGTCTAAAAAAGGTCTTATCTTAGTCAAACTTAATATACATTCGTATATGTATTCGTATTTGTTATTGTAACTTTTCTTATACGTACATGTCAGTACATGTACATCATGATGTTTTACTATGAGGTATGATGGTTTTGTTAAATTAAGTTAACGCTCCCTCAAACAATGGAGCTATTGACCATCAAAAACACGAGAGGATTAATGGTCTAGAAACACAGCTACATTATATGGCTCATAAAAACTGCCGGAAGGGAGGAAAATTGGTGGAAGAAACTATTTTATCCTTACGATTCTGTTTCTTTTTTATCCCAGTAATTTTTGTTAAAAATATAACGACTTCGATAACATAAATACGAGTAATCTAGCCTCTCCTGAAATGACGAATAACAAATAAAATTTGATTTTCATCGAATAGCTAATTTGTCTCGACTGTAAAGAATTTGTTTTTATACGTTAGCTACGCAATGTAAATCGAATTTATACCTATAATTTGTTACTTACGTAATAAGTATATGTGAATTTAGACAGCGCCTGTAGCAGCTCATTATCGAAGTGCTTCTGATAGCCTACTGCGGCCAAAAGGTTCGCCGTCAGGAATTTGTCGCAGTATTCTGGCTTCAAAGAGTTCAGTACGAGGAACGCCGTCCCGCCAGCTCCGAACCCTATGAAATGGAGCCCAGTGGATTCCGTCATGGTCAGAACAAAATCCACTACTTCGGCTAAGTCGTACAGGCCGATCTCTTCATATGTGAAATCGAAGAACAGCTTTTTGTCGTACGGGCTGTCAGGGTCTAAATCGCTGTGGAACCGAGAATTCTTCGTGCCTCGAGCATTCGCCATCCATACGTCGAAGCCTGCATCGGCTAAGTTGTAGGCTGGAAGTATATATTATGTGAAAATACATTTCAATGTCTATGACAAAGGATTGTTTTGCTATTAAGTTAACTCATGTCAATTACAAGCAATATTGGAAACACCTACTCTATAATTTTTATTAGTGAAAAGAAAAGAAAAAGCAATATTATATTTCTCCTAAAGTTTATTTTCCATTACTTCTAGCTAAACAAATCTGTGAGATTGTTCCAAAACCGCATGCGGGTAAAATTGCGGGGGGCTGTCAAGTACATAAATAGTTCAGTCGTTACGGAAATGAAGAAACTGAATTGATTCAGTTTTCAATAGCGTTAGGAGGTAGTCCTTACCAATACTGTGTTCCGGTCCAAGAGCGATGAAAGAGTTAGATGCTCCAAACATGCCGTGCAAGAGGAGGATCACTGGCCTCTTCGAAGCGGCGCGATTCGAGTACCTCCTGTACGGTATCCGATGTATCGCCAACATGTAGTCGTCAGTGGTCAACAAGTGATGGGTTTCTAACACATATCCATCGTTTTTCACGATGTTTTCCTAAACACAATAATATTTTGAGACACCAGTTTTCTTTTGCTATTCTTTAAACATCTCCGCGCGCTAATGTTGCGGGTTTTTCATTTAATGTAAATTTGAAAGCGCCATCTTGAAATCACTGCCGATTACTTTCGCGGGTTTATCCTTACAGAATAGCAATGTTGAATTGTCATGTATTTAATTTAAAAAGTTTAATATAATCATCATCATTATTTAATGCTTATTTGATTATTTAAATATCAGATTACTTTATCGTTTTACTATCTATACGAACAGGGAAGAGATGTTCGAAATAAAATAATACATTTTTGCAATCTTCGCCATATTTCTATGAATTCTATGGTTGCTATGGTGTGTATTTACACCCATACATAAAGACACGCTCTTCTCCCTAACGGGTTGAGTATAGTTTAAGTAAGCTCACAGGGAGCCCAAACTAAAACTGCCTTTGGCAAAGTGTTTGGCTTAAGGTTCGATACGCATCTGTGTATCGAATACATAGCATAGTGACAGGTTACCAACCTGTCCGTCTGTGCGGCAACTACAGCTAGACTAGTTAGAACGAATCGGCTAAATGGATGAAAGGGACTAGGTTAGTGAGGCATGAAATACTCACTATTCTATAAATATACTTTTGTCCTGTATTACGTCTTACAAACACAGATACTAATATCACTATCACTAAATTATATAATTTAGCACCACCCATTATTTAACACGTCTTCTGTTGTCGAAATATTCCATTAGTGTTGAACTCCTATTTATAAACTCGGCATTATTTATTACTTTACACTTCATTTTGATTACATGAAATTAATATGTACGAATCATATAGCGATTATTATGACCTGTGAAATATTATTAAGCGTTACTAAGCAGCGTTTATACGTGTAAAGGTTACAATACAAACGTTACAAATGATAATTATAAGAAACACAACTGCCCCCGTAACATGCAGTGCTATGACAAAAGTTTGTCGCACTTTTAACTGTCAAAAAGTTGCGCGAAATCCGCGCCGTATTAAAATATCATAGGATAGGAAAATACGCACGACAAAATTATGTCTCTCACGCGTGGACGGGCATGTTAGAGGAGCTGGTGGTTGACTTCCGACTTGTTTTTTCACGCTGCGATATGACTAGGTTATGTATTATAACGAATAGGATTCCTGTTTCTTTTTTTAATCAATGATGAATTTTCTGAAACTAAAAATTTTAACATAGGTACCAATAACTCGTAGTTCGGTAGGTCTTAGTATAAACCTGGCTGGTGTGTGAAAAAACCAATTTTATTTTTATTTACCACTGATTTTGGACGTTATCATTGACGAAGGACTATAATATACGTCATAGCAAGCATTGCAATAACGCATGACGCATGCTCCTACGCATCTATGTAAGATCTACAATTAGATAGGTAGAGATCGACCAGAAAAAGTAAATACTAATGACCTCAAATGTAAACCATACTTTAGTATTACCTAAAAGTAATCATAATTAATTTGAGATTATGTATTTAGCTATTTTAACACGCTTATTATTGAACACTTTAGATTGAAAACAGAATAAGTCGCGAAGTTGTCGCGTTCGTATGTATACAGTTTAAGTGTAATACTTTTTATTAAAATTTCAAACAGTGATATTCTATTGCATTTTCGGCGAGTTTCTATAATGTTTCGTGACGTTTTCTTAGCAACTTGCTAGGCCGTGGTCCGAGGCTCTCTGAACCCGCTTTTTCATTGCTTTTGTGTTATGATAGAGCCAACAGCAAACGAAGGTCAATAAAAAAAGTTCCTTTGATGATTGGAGTAATAAAACAAATCAGGTATTCATGATAATAATAATAAATAATACTGGTGATCAGGTACGCCGTTTAATTCAAGAATCAAAAATCTAGTATAATATTGAGTTAAAATACATTATTATTGATTGAATATATTTTATTATCAACATTTACCTAGACATGTTTTTGATATGCTAAATTACCGTTAAGCGAAACTTTGCCAAGCGTTTCAATTTTTTTGTGTTTCAAGATAAATTGCAATATTAATAAAATAATACGTAGTTTATATTTTTCCAAGTTACACAATGATTTTATTATTACAATAGTTAAGATAAAAATAAATAACATTATGTAACATTTATTGTATGAAAACTTTATTGATTCTGTTGTCAGTCGATTTCAATAATACATTATATTATTACATGCTGCAAATGTTTTAAACAAAAGCAATCGTGAAGGAACAAGATAACCACGAGTATATGTACCACAAGTTATTTCTTATGAACACCAATCATACTCCTAGACTAGGGCTACACGCTCAGTCTGGCGTCAGTTCAGTCCATCAGTCTGCTCAGAATGACGCCAGAATGACGAGAGAATTATCATCTAACCGGTTGATTGACGGACTGGTGGTTATATTAGTAGGCGTGTTTTTCATCCATCATTCTGGCATCAGTCCAGACTGATGGACTGAACTGACGCCAGACTAAGCGTGTAACCTTTGTCCTACGTGTCACTGTAATGTTCGCTACCCCTCCCGTTGTAAGCCCTGTCGTGATAACACGGCTACCTACTCAAAAGATGCGACCCATCGACGACATATATGCGACCGAATTTCTTACACCGAAGTTCTTGCCACAAAAAAGATGCACAAACGTGTCTAAAATTCCTGTAAGTGATTTTATGTTTAAAGCACTAACAGACGTCCGGATCGGTGCGCTCCGTACCGTGACCTTGGACTAACATTCTTCTAACTAAGTAGTCTGTGATTGGCCGGACGGCACCCAAGGTCACGGTACGGAGCGCACCGATCCGGACGTCTGTTAGTGCTTTTACATTCAACAACCTTTTTAGGGTGATACAGATTTTGTTTTATTGTACTAAATATATTGCTTGCTTGATTGTCGTGTGGGTTTCAAGGTTAACCTACCTCACAAAGTATGTGATAGTCGCCTATCTCTTTGATGCTTTGCTCTACATCTGCCAGTGAACTGTTAAATCTAATATTTGACATGAAAATCATAATTTAAATAAATATTTACAAGCTTAAAATCAACTTATGTGCTAGTTAAATATAGATAGTAAGTAATTGCAAAAATTACTTAAAAAAACTATCTCTAAATAAATAAATACAATACAAACACATAACACATAACATCGCAGCTGAATAAGAAAAATATAACTTTCACTTAAATTCGTCTTTCATTGAACTACTTTTTTTATGATGTTAAATAAACCAATATACCAATGAGAGAAACTATATAGTTCGGAACTAGATTTAAACATCCATCTGTTTCAGGAATGTCAGGTTGTAGATTTTCATTGTAACTGCTATTGCTGAAAGAAAAATATGATATTGTAAATGAACTAACCATTAATAAATAATTTTAACTTCTATCCATAAGGTTCAGATTTAGCAAGTTATTGTTGAAGGTGTTGACGAAAATGATTATCATTGCTCATTAACATTCATTAGAAGAATACACCAAGGCTTATACTTTGGTCTCACGCTTCTTCCAACCTTTAAAAATATTTTTTTGAATAATCAGTTTTAAAGGCGTATACATTTAGACTAATAATTTTACCTTCTTCTTTAACAGCTCATATATACCCCCGAAGGGCTTGAGTCTACCCTAACATTAGGGTGAATACACCTTTACCTATAACATACAAAAACCTACTAGTTTAAAATATATTTGAAAAGGAGAAAGTTATTTACACTTACTGGGCAATCCATAGCTGCTCAATCATGTAGTCCGTCATCAGTTCCTTGACATCTCCTGCTGCTACGAAGTCTACGTGTAGGAAAGAATCCCTCGCTATTCTCCTTGCGACACAGTTGGGCATATCAGCACACATTGCTAGCACATCCCTTTCATCAAGAAGGTTATCATTTATAGTGTAGTGCATTGTTGTATTTATTTTAATACGACTGATATTATATATGGGTGGGAGATGACTTCCATATTTTTGGAAATTTTCTAACGGTCCGTAGTTCCATCTTCTGAATGCCTTGTCTTGTATATTTTGGCCATAGTGAGCTATTTGTTTGAGGGCCGCGCCTCCTACACTTATGTCCGCTGGGATGTTGTCTAGTATTTTTGAAGACTAAAATTCAATAATAAACATGCATTTATGTCTAATTGTTATACTTTGGTAAATATTCGTTTTGTTATTAATCTTATAATACCTATTTATTACTTAATTGTTGTTAATTAATCTTTTGTCATTTTATCTTAGGGATCATTTTTATCGTAAGGATAACAAATAATAATTGTTTCATAAAGCATTTACAGTTTCAAACAGTTTGAATGTTTGTCCGAGTAAGATTAGTTTCATTGTTTATCATTTTCGATAACTTTCATAATTATTTTCGACGACCCCGTTGATATTAAGCTTGCTTCCGAAGAACAAGGTCGCGGATTCGAATCCCGTTCAGGGTAAAACATTCGTGTGATGAGCACTAAGACTTGTGTTTGCCTTGTGTGTATTTGATATTGCATATTTATATATTTAAGTATATAGGTATCTATAATGTATGTATGTATATCAGCTGTCTTACACCCATAATACAGGCTCTGCCTAGTTTGGGGTTGGATAGCCGTATGTGAGATATTCCCAGATCTTATCTTATCTTATTTAGCCTATACTGTCCCATTGTTGAGCAAAGGCCTCCTTCATTTTCTTGCACTACTATCTTGAGCTACTTCTAACCAGTCTTTCAAATATATCTGACGCGGCCGTCCACGTCTACGATTGTTGGTCGGTGAGTTCCAGACCGTGGTTTCCTTTGCCCATCTTGAGGCATGTGGCAGACGTGTACGGCTTCCATATTTATAATTATTTTATTTAATGCTTAATATCTTGCCTACCATTATCTCTTCAAGTCCAAACAGTTCGCACAGCTCCTTCTGCCGCACGTCTCCGGTGCAGTAGTCGGCTGGTCTGCAGATCTCGTCCATGTCACAGTTGTAATCGAAGTTCTCGCCAATTCGTATCTCGTAGTCTTCTCTGCGTGTGTTCGTTATGTTTAGTGGAGGAAATAGTTCCACTACCCTCAGCCTTAAAGCTAAACTCTGAAAAAGACATGTGCCGATATAAAGTTGTTTTATTCAAGTTCATCTGTGTTAAATATTTGCTAGTTGTAGCATGCATGACCATCCTAGGATTGCTCACATGTTAAAGTTTTTGTAGCTGAACTTGTTACTGGCATTTGTTTGTCTCATATTTATTTAACACGCTAAGTATTAGTAGCTGATTTCTTCTTTTTGTGTAGGTTGTAAGATCAGCTAGGTGAAGATATAGGAGTAACTAAAGATAAATATGTCGTAGGACTCATAGTAGTAGCCAAACAAGAGCCCATTGTGATTTTGACGCCAGAAGAATGCGAATGATGTTACTCGTATTTCTTCTATTCATGACACTATGTCGTGTTTTTACAGGCTTTTTTCTCTCCTCCTCTTTATTCCATTCACCACACTTCCACACACCACATTTTCACCTCTCTATTACAGGAATGTGTAACTAAGTAAAACGAATCATATTAATGGACTTACATAAATCGTATTAGTGAACATCGCCAAACTCCTCAGCAACACATTTGGGAAGTGATCCATATAACCCACACCAGCCAACAAATGAGCTGACAAGATTTTGTCCTGGTACTCCGGTCTCATAGAATTCAGTACCAGGAACACAGTACCTCCTTGGGAATGGCCTACGTAGTGAAGCTTCTCGTTATCAGTTTGTATGAGGATGTAGTCGATCATGTTGGCGATGTCGTAGTAGCCGATCTGCTCCCAGGTGAAGTTGAAGAAGTTCATCTTTTCATCTGGGTGGTTTGGGTCCCAGTTGATGTGCTGTCGAGAGTTCCTGGTGCCGCGGGCGTTGCCCATCCAGACGTCAAACCCTGCGTCTGCTAGGTTGTAACCTGATAAAAAAGAAAATTTTAGAGGAAACTAGCTTTTAGCGGCTCCACCCGTGTTAACAGGTTTTCCCGCGGTAAAAAGTAGCCTATGTGTTATTCTGATGTATAAGCTATATTATTGTAAAGTTTCATTAAAATCCATTCGTAGTTTTTGCGTGAAAGAGTATCTCAAGCAAAAGCTCAAAGAGCAAGGATATTTTTAGTCAATTTGCATGGGATATAAAAATAATAAATCAATTTCGCGTATTCTTAAAATATCAGAGGTATCAGCAATGGCGATATTTTCTTTTAGTTTTCCTTTCTCCGAAGTTAAGAATAATATTGAGCATGTTGAGATAAGAATCATATCATACTTTACTGATATTATGATATTATAAAGAGGAAAGATTAGTATTTTTGTATTTAGGGTGTATGTTTGTAATGTGCCGATTTCAAAAATTCTTTCACCATTAGAAAGCTACATTCACCTTGAGTAACATAGGCTACCTTTTACCGCGGGAAAATGCCTCATTCCCACAGGAAAAACAGTTAACGCGGGCGCGGCAGCTAAGCTAGTAATAAATAATACTGGTAATCAGGTACGCCGTTTAGTCGAGACTCAAGAATCTAGTATGTTATTTAGTTAAAATACGTTATTATCTAATTTTACTTTTTTAGTTTATTTGGTCGAATCGTTTTATAAAAGACCGTTATCTAACTGTAAACATATACTAACTGAAGTGATGTTAATGATGCCTACTATAACAAGCACTTTCATACTTATCGAATACTCCGGCCCGAGAGCGATGTAGGAGTTGGAAGCAGCCAGTAGACCATGCATGAGCAAGACCACGGGTCTGCCAGGAAGACCAGTGGTCTCGTTCCTTTTGAAGGGGATCCTGTGCATCTCGAGCATGTAGCCATCGTCCGTCAACACCCCATGTGTCTCTGCTACGTAGCCTTCTGCTTCTATTATTTTAGCCTGAACACAAGTATTTAGTACCTTATTAAGCTGTGATTAAGGTACAAGTTGGTAGCCGACAGCACGCAGCAGCAGCAGACGCTGTGTCGCAGCGACACTACTTGTTTCTCTATGTATTTCTATGCTAGCTTCATGTCGCTAACTACGGAGAAAATTTCATAGAAATACATAGAAACCAGTAGTGTCGCTGCGACACGTCGTCTGCTGCTGCTGCGTGCAGTCGGCTACCAACTTGTACCTTCTGTCAATTGTATTAACTGCTTTGAACGTAATATTATTGGTGCTTCATGTAATAGTACTTCTGAGTAAGTCAGTTTTTTGTGAGATATATTCAGCCATTTATTTATTATCACTACATAGTATAAAATAAAGTCGCTTTCTCCGTCCCTATGTCCCTATGTCCCTATGTCCCTATGTCCCTTTGTACGCTTAAATCTTTAAAACTACGCAACGGATTTTGATGCGGTTTTTTTTAATAGATAGAGTGATTCAAGAGGAAGGTTTATATGTATAATACATGCATAATATACTGAAGGATAACCCACAATAACCATTTTCCCGTGCGGAGCCGGGGCGGGTCGCTAGTTATGAATATTATTGTTTAATTTGTTTTTTAAATATATATCTTTCATTAAATTATACAGTTTTTCTAGATACTCGTAATATTCAAAACTTAGAGATGAAAGTTGAAATTATTTTAAAAATTGTATATTTTGCATTTCTGTTGAAGATATTCGTATCAGCATATTATTTTTTTAGAATAGAATATAATATAATTTATTTACAACACACAATACAAAAAGAAAACAAAAATACACAAGAAAATATTGGTTGTTATGCATGGTCAAGGCCAGGGTAAGCCAAACACGCGCTTTGCGATCTTATACCATTCACATAGAGTGTAAATTCAAAGTTTTAAAGTAATGTTGACAATTGCCTCTGACAATTTAGATGGATTCGACTCACCGTCTCGTATATAGAACGGGGTTCATTATTAGCACCTAACACAAACGCCACACTAACCACACCTACTAACAAACGTGCTAACATAGCCGCTTATTGAATTGTACTAAATTTAATAAAAAACATAAAACCACCGTTCTCAGTTTGATTTCATTCTATTGAAAGGCTGATATTCATAAACGTGGAGTATATAAGCTAACCGATATCTCATATTTATGGCTTTTCAGTTATTTGCAGAACGTAGTGATCTATCGCGAGAAATCCTTTGTGAGATAAATGGATTTGCTAGTTTTAGCATTCCGCAACATTGAGCCGCGATCGGTTGGAGCCGCGATGGCGATATTGGAGAATGGAGGCCGAATATCTGAAGAGGCATATATTAGGGACAAATGATTTAGATATTTTCACGACGTAGGAAAATAAAAGCACTGTCATTAGCTAGTCATATAATTAAGTCAAGGTCTAGTTTTAATTTTAATCATTGCTTTAAATCAATAATTCTGCATTGTTGAAAAAAAAAATACATTTTGAAATGAAGTTTAGAAAATTTCGTCCCTTTTCACTCCACGTCACACCTGTGATATCACACAAGTAATGTTTTGTGACAGTTCATCTGCATGGCTTCAGTATTTCACGCATTTGTAAACCAATTTACAGTCCTTCAGATTTATAGTCAATCATGATTAAAATATAGGATGCAGTCAATATCACGTGTTGTTATACTACTTTTGAATAACTTTTTTCCTAAAGGCTTGTTATTCTTGTTCTTGTGTGTTACGTTTACAGTGTACGGGACTCAATATTGTACTTCGAATGATATGTCCTGAATGCTTTTGGAATAAAAGTTAATTAAAGTATAGATGCGATATGACTGGATTAATGAACGAGACCGTACATCTTAAAAAAATAATTAAAGATTTTCCAAATAGAAACTTCAAATTAATCTGGCTAAAGATTTCATAGCTAGTTAGTTTATATCTTTACTTTCTTTCTAACGTATATTTTTGATTGTTTCAGGTAAGTTCGACACCCACATCAGAAGTTCGGTAAATCATCAGAAGTTAGAGATACTACTGAAAAACGTCACACTTGCACTTAAATACAAGGATGTTTTAAAAACATTTCTAGGCCTGATCCTGCGTTGATTTCGCTAACATAATAAATATAGATACATAAATAGATAAAAAGTTATTTTTGTAACGTGATCGTCAACATTTTGTTTTATATACGGAACCTGCATCAAATTTAAATATTAACATGTCATATTTGAAGAATACACACAAGTTTTTATCATTATCTTTTATTTGGGGTTTTAAATCATCTGCTTGTTCTTTAGCTACTAATCCATCCTTTTGTTCACTTGGTAATCCAAGGATTAATAATAATTCGAACCACGTTATCTTTAATTAAAAGGTAGGATAATCCTTTTTCTATCTTGAAAATTGCTTGTGTAGTTTGAATTTTGCACAAAGGTTTGTTTGCACCTGGCCTGTTATATTGCTTCCTATTATAGCTAATGAAGATTTTATGATAGCTAAACTAGAAAACAATATTTATATTTTTAGTTTTATACCAAAAAAATGTAATAACGTGCAGGGAAAAATGTTGAAATGATATCGTTCAGATACAAAACAAAGTATCTTTTATAAGGAACGGAAAATTTTGTAAGTGAATTATTAATAGTACATCACTACATAGTATAAAACAAAGTCGCTTTCTCTGTCCCTATGTCCCTATGTCCCTCCCTTTGTACGCTTAAATCTTTAAAACTACGCAACGGATTTTGATGCGGTTTTTTTAATAGATAGAGGGATTCAAGAGGAAGGTTTATATGTATAATACATGCATAATATACTTAAGAATAATCCACAATAACCATTTTCCCGTGCGGAGCCGGGGCGAGTCGCTAGTTAACAAATATTTTCTATACAAGAAAAAAATTTTGTACAGTTTTTGTTGTAATTTCTTAATACAAAATCTCTACGCTTAGGATGCACGCATACATATAAGTACTAAGTATAAGTTGTAAGTCTATTGAACAATGAAAAACTTTCAAGTTCTTAGGAAGAGACGGTTCAGAACTCAATTTCAAAAGGACAAGTTTTAAGCGGTTTTAAACCGTTCATAATCTCTAGAAAAAAGACAAAGTAACTTCCGTTGAGCAGCGTCTCTCTCGATACTCGTTGTATCTTGAACTAGCGACCCGCCCCGGCTCCGCACGGGAAAATGGTTATTGTGGGTTATCCTTAAGTATATTATGCATGTGTTATACATATAAACCTTCCTCTTGAATCACTCTATCTACTAAAAAAAACCGCATTAAAATCCGTTGCGTAGTTTTAAAGATTTAAGCATACATAGGGACATAGGGACATAGGGACAGAGAAAGCGACTTTGTTTTATACTATGTAGTGATAACGACATTGGCCAGTCCACCTAGGATGACCAGTGTGACAAACTATATATCCCTTACCTAGCTGTCAAAATACCATGAGAAACCCGCCCATGGTCTAAGAAAACAAGGTCTAACACTTCGACCACGTGACTGACACAAGCCTACTTCATTTTGCGAACAAACCCGAATTATAAACCGATCAATCTTTAAGCGAAAGAAAAAGTTTTAATCGGTTTTATCTTATTGCAATCCACGACATCTCCGTAAGCTCGGATAAAGCTCGGTATCATCACGTTTCTTTGAACGTGCCGTCATTAAGTTCTGCTCACACCACATCTAATAGCTTGGAACAAAAAATTCCGTACTTTTTCATGACACCTTATTCAGTTGCTGCTGAGTTGTTGTTGTTGTTGTTGTTGCTGTTCGAATAAAAAAAACCGTATTTTATTTGAAAAAATGAAATTGTTAGTGAGCATTTATTATTTTCATATTTGCTTTGGCTAAAACTATACGGTTTAGTTCGGCTATAGAGCAGATTCTGCAGTGAGTTTCAGTTCCTAAATCCAGCACGCATGTAAGGTCAAATTGCCATAAACAGTTAGAGATTTGTGTGCCAAAAGGTAACAAAAGAACATAGCGCGACAAACGGCCTTTTAGGCTGCCTTGCCACCAGAGCTGTGCGAGGTGGCTGAATTGGAGATGAAAAAGAAAACGTGCGCCGCCGAGGGAGAAATAAAGCACTATACTTAACTCTATTTATTTTGATTTCGAAAAATGTCTACTTATTATTTTTTTACTTTTATTACTGTATAGTCGTCCAAAGTGCTATTGCTCGCATATCTTTCTATTCAAGGCGCACTGCGAAAATGAGGAAATTTTATGGTAGAACTGGTGTGGTACAACCCTAAATATCCGGACGAACTTTCAATTTAGAACCGTTTAGAAACGGTGAACTCGTTAATATAAAAACTGGTAATGGGTTTCTTTGTCTCTAAAAATTGCGTCGATGAATGAATCTCATGGTACTAGCTGTGGATTTTTTTTTACATCAAAACATGAATCTGTTGCTCAAGATAGATAGATATAGATTATAATCTAGTATTTTTTATTTCTGTAGTCGAAGCTAGATGCGTAACTTGTTAAATAATATTATTTATTTACTATGTAACAGCCAGTATATAAATTACAATTTATGCTAAGCTATCTTATGATTTAGCCACATATAACAATAAGGGGTGTAAAAATATCATTCTTATACTCGTAAGTTAATTTTTACGTTGTAAAAAAAAGGGAAATTTGATCGTTTCAAAAAGATTTTGGCCGTCTACATTATCAACACAAATCTTTGATTAAATGTCAATTTCAAACTAATCAATAATAAATCGAACCAACAGATCTCATCACGTTAGCAACATTTCCACGTGATTTTAAACTGATTACTCGCCGTTTGAAGTGACTGGAATATTCGTCAGAGTGAGTAATGCACCGCTTCACGACGTGCGGCGTCTCAGCTCAGCGCAACGTGGCGACGACTAGCTGTAGCCGCTGTAGCCGCTGTAGCCGCTGTAGCCAAGATAGACGGCGCCATTTGTAATATTCTGACAACATATCGATGTACATAATATGTATAGATACATGCTTTAAAAGCACAGAAAATGAAGGGCTTGATTAACGGCTGAGAACTGTAAGAACATACTTAGCCCATGGATCTAACTGGTATCATGTAAAGGTGTTTTTCTCTTTTTTACGGTTACGGTAACTGGTTTCGAATCATCGGTTTCGTACGCGGCCGAAGGAATCTAATCAACATTCACAAAGAAACTTTCATCCGATTAGGAAAAAAAAGTTTTATCCACACAAAACTGCCCTTAAAATGAATGTTTTTTAAGGAAGTATCAATTCTTTTTTTTTATGAAAAACTTATAACCGGTAACTGAGTATATCCTTTTAAGTACTTAATTGCTTAGTCGCCACTTACACACGGTATAATCTTGAATCTCAATGTGCAGGTTAGATGACCGCATAACACTTTATTTTTAATATTCCAAAAAAATATAAATTTTAGGTGAGAAGGAGCCGATCTGTTAAATTTTCATGGCTTCACAAATACGAGCATCAATCACATTTATGTGGTCGCAAACACTATTGTGTTCCGTTGTTGTATAGATTTCAAGGAACTGATAGCGGAAGGAAGAAGATACGAGTTTGCTTTATCAAGCCAAAATATAGTTACTGTAATAAAACTGGCCCTCTTAGTAAAATTGGTGATACTAAAGAAGTGAACATACTCGTACATCATTTGTAATACCGCGACAGGCTGTCGATACTGAGCTCACTCAAGAATGTGTTCGTACATGAAAAATGGCGTCAAGAGCGCTCGCTTGCGATGTACAGGAATCTTTACAAACGCGTATGATGTATCGCTGGAGAGACGCGAAGTTTGGCCGGGTTGTAGTTGTATGTACTAATGATCGTTAAGCTATGTTATAAATTCTTTTTTGGAATCTATTAAGTTATTGCACTTGGGTAATTCTTTGAAAACTTTAAAAATAAGTCTAGGCAACTCCGTGAAAAGTATATGTAAGATACAATGAGTTTTTATACTTCAAACTATTCCGTGGATTAGCTATTTTGGCAAAAACACAAAGTGTGTGACGTCATTAGTTAATCTGTGGGGCTATTTTGTAAGTATTCGCGATCCTATCTACCTATCGCTTAGGAAATCGGAAAGGAATCAAATTTGGTATTTTGTAAGCAGTTTCGAGGCTGTCGCGATCCGAAGAATGAACGAGTTATGAAACGTCAAAACCCGGTAGCGTCCTAGAGTCTGGTGTTTGTTTTCCCAAAAAATTACCCAAGTACAATAACCTATTAGACAGACTCTACAGAGTGGCTCAGCGACTTGAAGTGGATCTAGGCCTCCGAGTCCTCCGACACAAGTATTCGCCACTTGTCTCGGTCTTGCGCCGATTTACGCTAAACGGATTAAATTTAAATATGAAAAAAAAAGTGTGATGTTAATTAGTCTAGTACTACGGGTGCTTTGTGAGTGGCTTTTTATTTTTTTCGTGTGGGTTGTAGACTTGTAAAGTCATCGTTGTAGAATCGCCCTCGTCATCCTTAGTCCTGGTGTCAGAATTGGGTACTTGACTAGCTAGTAATATGAGCCTCTCGTATGTAATGCAAATACAATATTTTTATGAAAAATTAAAGAAAATATTGGCCCATGATAAATCTGAAATTGTTAAATGACTAGGTTGTACGCTAGTGATTTCAGACCGATTGTTTTCTATATAGCCATTTTACATGCCTTTTTGCTTATCATATTACTCATTTCATTGCCGAGACCACCGAGAAAGTATCCTAAAGATGCTATCCTTTCGATCACTTGTCTTGAATACCAGGTTTGATTTTTACAACCTGAAGTAAATAAAAGCAAACGTTATAAAAACTTGTTATTAAGTTTAACCTTTTACCCTTAGGAACATTAATAATTCATAAAAAAATCAAGCAGGCTGGCCAAAACTTTGCCGTCAAGTGCGAAACATAACAGATTTTAAACTAAGCAAAAAGAAAAATGGTTCAGTCCACGTAATTTGATGAGGGCTTTAAAAAGTTAGGCCGATATTCTTTTTTCCGGCAAACACTCTTTTTAAACTTATTGAGTTTTATTACACGCCCAAGTATTTTTTTATATAAATTGGGGTCTGGAGCGGAGAGCTCTTTAAATTTAGTGGAATGCTTTCATTTCCGTAAATTAGGCCAGTGTACATACAGTGTACGTACATACATACTACCAAAGTTGTTACCAGTGTTACATTTGTTCAGACGAAAAATAGAAATGTCGTTATTATCCCAAGCATGATGCATTAAGACAAATAATTTAAGAAACAAACGCTATTATTACGGTAAGATGATGTAATTATTATAAAGAGAAGATTAGTAAGATCACGCGATACTAGTAAACAGATTTTGTTCAAATTTGGGGAATATTGATATTTTCACAGGTAAATGAAATGAAATGAAATGAAAATAAAATGAAATGAAATGAAATGAAATGAAAATAGTTTTATTCCAGACCGTGGTCCATAAATAATAATAAGGAACATACAAATCAAAATTAAATTAAATTAAATTACAATATTACAATGATAATTCTAATTAAAATAAAATTAAAATGAAAAATAAAAAGCATGAGGATTTATTGAGGACCCCTGAGTGGGGCATGACGGCTTTGCCATAGCTGGTGCAAAGGACTGGCATCCCAGGATCGAGCAGCGACGACCACGGAGTTGGTGAAGGAGAAGATAGCTTCCCTCGCGCTGGCACTGCGCTGTCGCAGCAGCGCCGGCCAGGTCGGCGCTCCCCCCTCGCAGAACATCCCGCTGGCGCTGCACCAGCGCGGCAATCGGAACATGGCGCGCCACGCGTCGTTATATTGAACCCGCATGTGGTTCATAGCGCGCACAGTGTGTTGGCTCCAGAGCTCCACAGTATACACGCTGGTGCAGTAGCTCAGAAACAGCTGTCTCTTTACTTCGTCACTGCAGCGAAAGAACCTTCTTGCCAGCATATTAGCTCGCACAGCTATAGCCCTTCGTTGTCTCTCGATGTCGGCCGTATCATCTAGATCTGCTGTTATCACGTGACCCAGGTATTTTACCTCCTCAACGCGTTGTAAGTCAGCATTATTTAGCCTGAGTGCTGGTGGGTCGTCAGGGGCGTTTCTGGGTGAAAACACCATATATACAGATTTATCCGCGTTATAAATCATATTATGCTGACTAGCATATGTCTCGCAAATATTTAGCAGCCTTCTCATTGCCGATATTGATGGCGCTAGAAGAACCATATCGTCCGCGTAGGAGATGTTGTTGATCATGGTTCCATTGATAGAACAACCTACCCTTGCCTCCGTCAGTTGGTGTGACAGCTGGTCCATGTAAATATTAAAGAGAGTCGGCGACATACTTCCGCCCTGTCTGACACCGCAGTGCAGCTGAGCAGGTTCTGATAGCGTCGATCTCCATTTAACCACGTTGGTTTGTTGTATGTACCATTTTCTCAACACATTAATGATGGGTGTAGGTACCTTCCGCTCAGCAAGCTTGTCCCACATCAGCTGGTGATCTACGCGATCAAAGGCTTTGCTTAGGTCTAGATAGCAAGCATATACTGCTGTTGTTTTCTTTTTATAGTATGCCGCCACCTGCTTCAATACATAGGGGAGAGCGGGGCTAAAAGTTCCGATTTTTAGTTAACCTGAAAATTTGTTATGAAAACTTTAATTTAGTATTCATACAATGCGATCAAAATCAACTTACATTATGTGACTTTGGTATAAGATAGTTATTTGGGTAATATATAGAAAGATTTTTTTTTAATGATTTTTTTAATGACTCGTGTCGGGAAGTAACAACATACCCCAAATTGGGGCAAGTTGTTAACAAGCTGGGGTAAATTGTTACCATATCTGTGAATGCTATTATCAGTAAAATAAAAAAACCATAACTGATTAAACCAAGCCTGTTTATGTAAGTGTTAATCAACAATATCGTATGAATCACTTTGAGCATAGGTAGATTAATAAGTCTTGATTCTGCCTTCATCTGCAATGGGCCTAGTTCTTACATTATTGACACTAAACTATTCTTCTGACACAGAAAGTGGATAAGAGTAACTGCCACAGCACATTAGACAATAATACAGTCGTTTAACAGACTTCCCCTTTTCTCTCCTTTTTTTCCTTTTCCTTGCTTTGTTTTACTCTTCACTTTTTTTTCTTCATTTTTAATACACACTTTCCTTTTCTTGTTCGGCTCTTCTGCTAAAGCTTATTTTTCTGGAGTTTCAATGACAACAGCGGACTTTCTAAGACGTCTCTTATTTGTTCCACTCCTTCCACCACCAGGTACCACCTTCGGAAGAGGACGTACTGCTTCTGGAGAGAAAGGGACTTGATCTCAGAGTTGTTCTTCTATAACACCAGAATATGCAGGCAAATTAATATCCCTTGATGGCCCTGGCTCATCAATGATATGTCTTTCATCAGCACTAATGTGTACAGATGTCATCTGAAACGCCTAAAGCCACTGATGCGTTGATTAAAGATAAAGGACGATCTGTAACATACGATCAAGCATAATCGTCTTGATTATGAGTTCGGCTGGATAATTGTTGTTTGGGTCTTGGAGAGACCATGAAGTCATGAATTTGACTTGGCGAGCCCTGGAGGGATGAGCATTGTATGGAGCTATGTGGTGGCCGTATACCGTGAATAAGATACCTCATGTTAGACTTTAAACTGTAAAAACACAGGGGTCATAAGACAGTTTACGTTTATGTGAGGCACTTCTAGAGGTAGAGCCTATCTAACAATTTCTGGGTTATTTCGTAGCCAATTATCCTAAATCTTTGCACAATAGTTTTTCAAAAGGTGTGTCCGCTCCAACGAGCAATCAATTCTTGCATCAAATTATGTGACGCAGAACCTCGTGTTGATTTTCGAATATAAGTCCGCATGCTAAAAAGGAAAAGAAAAATATTAAATATGTTGTATTCTTGGTTTCTAATGGATTGGGGCAAGTTGTTCCGACGTCACAACGTGCCCCCGAAGAAAGGAACATCTAGCCCCAATTTCCCATTTTAATAAAACAGCAAAATTTGGGTTTGGTTACGAAACATACGTAATTTGCGCATAGTGTACCAAAACAGTAGATAAATCCTTACAAAAAAACATAGAAACACTAAAAGCTAATTGTTATCATTCGTGAGATAGACCAAAAATACCAAATACGAAAATATTTACTCACGTGTACCAGCGGCGCACGAGGTGCTGTTCAGATGGTCCGAGCGCCACTGGCTGGTTCAAGGTAGGTGCCGTCGGTGCGCTGTGGCATTTCATTTTAGCAAGTGTTTATGCGATATTTTTATCTCTTTTCCTCGCGAAGTTATTTCAATCGGAACAACTTACCTCGGTAACTTTTAGCCCCGCTCTCCCCTATATTGCTGTATTCGTCGAAGAATAACTAAAGTAGATAAGACTATTTATCTCTTATTCTTATCATATTAACTGTGAAGGATATGTTGTATAATTTGGAGGTTGGAATTTTGGTTCTTTGCGGCCAACATTATTGGTATTTTTTAATATTTTCGTGCTTATCAGGTATGCTATTAAGCGCTGACGTGTTATAATGCGGCCAATGGCCTTAACACAGGCATTTTACATGCTTAGCTTGGTCGTTGGTTTGCTATTACATAATATACTTACTTATAAACGCTTATTATCTAAAAATAGAGCTAGGTATGTACTCTATTTTTAGATAATAAGCGTTTATGTTGTATATTTTTGATGTATGTTATTTTTAAATCAATAAAAAAATATTTTTATTATTACTATGCTGACTTTTTTATATTGCTATTACTTGGACATAATTCATATAAATTACTACTAAACCGTATGACCTAGGTATTAAATTTAAGTGTTATGCCTTTTCCACGTCATGACTAGGTGACTCGTTTATAGCTGTATCCGTAATACAGCTACGGATATACAAACAACCGTATTAAATCTGGCGGCACATACAAACCCAACCTTAGTTACGCCCAAGTTTATGCAAATTCATAAAGTTTATACGAGGGTGGAAGTAAATCGGATTACAAACTGCGTCACGAGGCGACACCTTCTGAATTGGGGCACCCGAGGAACTATTACAGCGAGCTTCCTAGATATAACTAGTCTTAAAGGAAAAGTCGCTGAAAAATAGTAGTAGGTATTTGTAAAATGCGCTTGTGGTGTATAATATGATAATTTAATTTATGTGGAATAATACGTCTATTCTGTACATTATTGATACTCTAGTAGTCAAAACAAAAAAGGGGATGGAGATTGAATGGAACAGTTCAACTAATACTTAATGAGATCCTTACTGCATTTTTTTTATTATACGTCAAAGTACCAACTATATGCAGGGTAAAACAAATTGTTTGGGTTTTTGTTAGTTACACAGGTGAACACTTGCTAAACCAGATTATATAAAATAAATAAACGTAGCTTACATTATAGAGTTCCATATTTACATAATTCAAAATTACCTTTTGAAAGCAAGTCAGTTCTATACACTTAATATTCAATTTGCAGCAGACTCCCACTCAAATCAACTCCATTCAATGGCTCCAAAGAGATTCTAATTAGCATATTAATATGGCAATTAATTTCCATTATCTCGCAATAATTTTGACCGGCTTTTCAATTCACGCACCCACCTTTTTGTGATATATTGAAGCTGAATTTTAAGGTTTATCTTCGCAGCAATTTTTTAATAAAAAGCTATAATTAGGTAAAGATTATGAATCTAAAACCGAACTCCAACAAGAGTCTACTCCGACAAAACATAAAACCTAACCTAACCTACCGAACTGGTCGGAGTATTGTCGGAGTAGAGTCATGTCGGAGTTCGGTCCTTAAACCAAAAATCGAATCTAAAACCGTTACTTAAACAACCTTATAGATAAAAAAGTTAAGTTTATTATAAAAGTAAATTTATATCAATAAATACTTCTAATAGCCTTCCATGTGAAATTATCCATTTTTAAAACGTTGTATAGCCCATAGAAATACGCGACAGCACCGCACAGTACAGCAAAAGTCAGAGATTTGAACCCACTGGAGACAGTCAGCAGAACAGACGCACACGTGAACATTATCATAACAGAAACATGGAAGCTACTGTACCACACTGTACACATCACGATAGACGTGTGACGCCGCACAAAACTGTACAACAAGATCCCAACAGCAACCACTATTTGCAAATACAGCAGCACGAAAACGAACTCTACTACAGAGGTCGTAATGTTCTCTTTGCGTGGTTGCAGCGTTTCTGTGGCCACCAGTAATACTAAAACGATAAATAGCATTATAGGAATCACTGTAGATGCTGATATCATGAGAAAGAGCTGCCGCATTTGCACGCAGTAAGGACTCACTCTCACTTCTTCGCCGTCATCCAGAATGGTCAACTGCGTGGCCGAATCGTATAGAAAACGGAACGTCTTCGGTGGTAAATACAATTTGTCAGAGCAATACGGCATATTCGTAAACTTTCTATTATTTGCAGTATTTTAATTCTATGTTGATTATTTCGATTGATTCCGCTAGTAAGTTACAGAAGTCCATTGTCAAGTATATTTTTTGCGTTTTTACGGTTTTTGTCCGTTAGTACCTACTCAAATTTACGTGTTTTTATTTCGAGTTGTTGCTGCTTTCATTGTCATGTCAGTATAATGTCATGAAATCAAGAAGACCTTATGAAAAAAATCATAGTATTAAAATTAAAAAAATCTTATTACAGCGGGAATCACTTGAGAAAAGTGTAGTTCAAAATAAACGTACCTACAGGAAACGACACGTAATGTTCTCCAAATGATTTGCCTTTTTTTAAGCGAGAGAGAAAGGGAGATATCTTTTCTCCCTCTAACATCATTTATTTCACATCATTACTAAACCCTGGCAGCACATTTATAATAGCGCATCAGACACCACCATCAATCGTAAGCATGCATGTTGAAGTTAGATAGGTTTCGGTGTTCATACATCAGTTGGAAGTGCTCGGTAACCGCTCACTTCTCGCCGCTAAAGTTGGTGTCGGGTTGCGTTGGCGGGTAGTTTCAACTCAAGATTGGTTCAGTGAACACTTTTCGATTTTACAAGGAACCTATGACTTCTAAATATTAATTCCAACTAAGTTAAAATATTATTCTGTGATATAGAATATAAATAGTATCTAACAAATTAACAATCAAATGTTTATTTTACATAAGAGTTATAAAAAGAACACCTTTTTAAAGTTTCTATTACCTTTGAAATGCAACAAATGTATTGAGCAACATGAAATAGATCGTAGGTGGCAGTCTTATTGTTTAGGCTGCAATTCATTCCACGCAACTGACAAATACTTGATTACATCAAAGAAATCAAGACTGGAGGGAAGGAATGCCTGCTTTGATTCCACAAAATATAAAAAGCTTAAAGAATAAATATTTATACTCTAAGATAAAAAGTATCTCTTATAAGCATGATATTTGTATTTGTTCTTTATCTTTTACCGCGGTATTAATTCTTCATTGGGATCAAAAAATATATTTTACCACAAAAGCACGCTTAAGTGTATTTTATCCAGTTTGCTTCAAGTTATAGCTCAGTAAAAAAAACATCTTCACCTCGAAATGATAAAGATACAAAGCTCTATCTTAAGAAAACCCTTAGAAAGGGGTTATCGGTGATGTTGTTTCTTTATGAGGCTATAAACAAGTTTTATCGGTGGCCGAAGTGCAATGTCCAGGGCGATACTGATATTAATGACCTCTGAGGTTAGGAGTTACTTAAATTCATATAAAAATCAAAGGTGTTTTTCTGAAAAGACCTAAGAAAAAACAATAAACCCCTTTCAGCTTTGCCGATGTCGTGTGAAAGTACTTTTTTGGCTAAATGTATAGCGCTTATTCTGAACTCATTCATTTACAATTAAACATGTTTCATATATTTGAAAAGTTAAGATATAAACTGTAATTTATTACAATTAAATTTTTGAAAAGACAGTTGTAATAAGTGTTTTTTAAACGGGATTCAAATTCGATACCCGAAGTTTTCAAGCCAGTCAAAGCTGCTATATTAGCCGACTAAATTAGCTTTTCCAATACTAGAAGCTTTTCATAAATTATCTTCAGAATCTACTCTTAGCTACGGCTAGACTACGAGGTGCTACGGCGTAGCTGAAGCGTAGCTCCTCTAGGAAAAAAAATTGCTACATTTTGAGAAAAGACATAAGGAAAAATCAAAACTTTTTGCTACCGAGTCACGTAGGGTAAAGGTTCCACACCTTATTTTTTAAACTCTTTCAGTACCTTAGTCTTACGAACTTTATGTAGCGTAATATAAAGGCGTAAACGGCTATTTGTATGCAGATATATACTTGGCTACATATTCGAAGATAAGCCCTTTTGACGCGTCTTCCGGCCATAAACAGTGTTGCCCTTATTTACACCCGCTGCATAAAATATAGAAGGCTGTTTGGTTCATACGCCTTTCGCATGTTGCTAGCGAGTGAGACGAAGTTTGCTCTCCATTGTAGGTTAGAGATTTAAAAAATTAAAGAAATGTTAAAAAAATAAGCTTCTATATATATAAAGTCCTAAATCCTATTTATTTATCTACGAAAATCAAAGACGATACATCAGAACTACTAAGATCGGTTGTTAACCTAAACCAGTGAGGTGGGAAAAAGCAGTATCTTTAGCCCAGGGGTCGGCAAGTAGTTTTAGGTAGGGTCCGGATATTGATCGAAAATTTTTAAAGGGTCCAGAAAAAAAATACAACTGATAATACTTAAGTAACAGCTGTTTATTACCTAAAATTAGTGAGAAAAATTGCATCGGCGGTCTTGAGCCAGGTTTTTATAGTTTGGTTCTCGTGAAGAACAGCTAATTTGAAGAGTGTCTTCTAAGTGAGCGTCGGTTAATCTCGAACGATATTTGTTTTTCAAAAAAATTATTTTTGAAAAAGATGTTTCGCATATGTATGTCGAGCCAAACATAGTGGCCAAATTGATAGCAAGTTTTTTGCAATTTTGATATTTTTCTGGGACATGTTTAACCCAAAATTCTTTAGTTGACACTTTTTTATATATTTGCAAAGACACATCTTCTTGCAGATCAATTATTTCCATTTGAAGTGATGGCTTTGGCAGATGAAATAACTTGGCAGCCACATCTGTTCATTCGGCTGCTGCATCAACTTCAAAGGGTGACTTAAGAGACAGAGATAGCTTGGTAGGTACTAAGTTAGATTGGTTCAAAAAGATTACGTATTTATTTATACTTGACATACCTATATTACAATATTTGGCGGTCCGAGGTTCAACCTTTCGCGGTCCGCAAACGGACCGCGGTCCGCCTGTTGCTGACCGTTGCTTTAGCCTATACACCATGAGTCGAATCTGGCACTTCTAACAAACGACTCATTTGAGTCTAATTTGAGAAAAATATTTTTCCACAATTTCTGTTTTGCTAAACGTGATTTTAGTTGTGCTTGTGAGTCTACTTAAGCTCTGTTCGTCCTGTATATGAAAATATTACGTGTGGCTTAACAGCATCTCAATATAAAACAAACCGCAATGGTTAACAAAAGATGTTGTCGTCGAACTTAATACTTCGCAAGCCATTTCTTCATATATGAAGATTTGTAGAGCCTTCGTTCTTCAGAACGAGGTGCGTAATGGAAATTGACGGCCAGCGTTTTAATATTTCGTATCTGTTTCCCGAAAATATTATAATATGGCGAGAGCTATATTATTTTTATATTTTGCCTTTACATAACGTTGCAAAGATATCGGCAAACAACTTGAACTGGCCCTGATCATGAGCAAGCCCATTAAGGCGAGTTTATGCGGAAATTGCACTGATTAGACAATTTTTTGACGATCAGTTACCGGCACTTATGTAAATGATATAATATTTTAAAAAATCATGCTTAAAGAATAGATACTAAATAAAATACTAAATCGAACAGAATCAAAAAATGTATTGTAATTATTAAGAAATAAAATACATGTTAGCCATAAAAAGTATTTTTCAGTTCAAAGTTCTCGTTAATTGCAGTGATGACCATAGTTTTTTTTTCGAGAATATATATTTCCTAATATTCATTTAGTTACTAAATGGGGCACATTTTTTACATACCAGTATCTTTTACCCCGGGAAAATACCTCATTCCCATGGGGCGGAGCCGCGGCGGAAAGCTAGTTATTATTTCACAAATGTATAACACGAAGGTTTTTACAAGAGTTTTCATCGGCTGTAAAAATTCCATATTCAGCGATAGGCTGTTAGCCTTTTAAATGATACCTAGTCTCACTTAGGATGCCTGAGTTAGCCTATTAGATGTTACGAGCAGTCTTCAGGTACGACAGCGAGACTTAACGAGTAATTTTATGATAATGCGCCCAGCCCTTAGCTGTAAATGACATTAACGTTTTATTAAAATATAAGAGCAAAGGTAAAAGCTTATATACAGTTAGGTATATCTTTTGGTGAAGAAAAGTGTTGGGTTCTACATATAAATACGTAAAACATTCTTAAGAAAACATTATTATTTTTGCAAATAGTATCACTTTTCGTCCGTAATATTTTTTACTAAATTTTTTTTTTAACTAATGTGTGTTCTTTGTATAATAAAAGGTAAATAACAGCAGCGATTTTTGGCTGAAATCCCCAACTAGCCTATAACCTTTTTCATGTTATTTGCAAATACCTATAATTGGCTACGCATATATCATATTAGTTAAATATTAACATAATTATATTATTGTGCATATTATGTTGCTGGTATTCCGAATAAAATATAATAAAAGAAACAAAAGAAGGGATTACGGTTGACATACCTTTTAAAGACTTCCCCCTTGATCTTAGTCATACTATGCACTATGTAGGGTCAGTTTTAGTTATTTTATTTGAATAAAAAAATATTGACATATTTTTCCACTACAACAAGTCACAATATTTATTTTCTCACAAGTAAAGGTTGTGTAATTTCGTCACAAGAACAAGCAAGGGGGCTGAATGGTGAAACTCCATGCAAGTTAAACAATGGAACAGTGTAAGTGTGCCACCTGGGGCCACGAATCTTTCCCTGGGGCGTTGCTAGGGAAAGACTAACCTTATAAAAAGCGCGTCACTTTGCCGAAGTAAGAAAATAGATATAATAATATTTACATATATAAACGTTCTTATATGGACAAAGTTTTGCTAGCGTACTAATAATAAAATGGTTATAAATAAGTACAGCATAAAAGAACATACGGCAAATTTTAATAACTGTTATGATTCAAAACGGTAATTATTTAGAAATCTGAAATATTTACCGAGATATTTGTTTTGTGTGAGTGATATAGATAGATAATTACGTTTTGAAGTCATAATTGTTATGAAAACTGTAAAAACTTTGAAAAATATACATACAGTTATCCATTTAAGATCGATGCGAAAAAAAATATAATTTTATGAATTTGGATTTGGATTGATAAGAATTCTGCCGACTAATTTAAGGCAACACCTCCCGACTAAAGTAAAAGCTTCTTTAAATCTATTGCTGAATCTTTTTTTTTAAAGAAAGAGTCAGCAATAGATTTAAAGAAGCTTTAACTTTAATGAACCTTTCTGCAACTGACTATTAGTTCTATAGCAGAGCAGACTGTTATAGCAAGCTTTAGTTTAGTAGTTTAAAAACAAATAAATGCGGAGCATCGAGCCTCCCGCTTATTTCCGTCCGACAGAAATTTGTTCGTGCGTACAAAGCAGAATTACCGCGTACGAACGTTCGACTGTTCGCTTTAACAAGGTTACTACTCGTTAAAGCAATTACGAACAGTACGAAATAGTCTGTATTGACGCCGCGCCATGAATATTCACCGCCGCTGATTTTTAGTCCATGAAAATGGGAATTACTTTATTGTCGGCTCCGACAAAGTGGTGGCGCTTTTCTGGACGCTAGTAGACTGACACATTTTTTTTATTCGTCGGTAGCAAGAAGAATGGCCACTGTTGCTTCCGTAGGCTTAGGTTTTTTTACTGTATCTTCTTCCGATCCGGTTAATGATATTAAAATAGGTGCAATTACGAGTCCTTGCTAATGTGTGTTCCATTTTTGAATTGCTTCGATTATAAATAGTAAATGTCCATGGTAATTATACGCTAACAGACGACATCTCTTGAAAAAGTAATAAACTATTTTAATTACATATTTACGGTAAAGAAAATTTAGCTAGGTAGGATAAAATTTTGTGGATAGAGTGGTCAAGTGATTTATTTAAAACACAGGCTGCTATTTCCCATGGGAAAATATCGAAATTGAACCTGTGCGTGGCTTTGGATGTACCAACAGCTATTACTCAATACGCAAAAACAGAAAGTAACATTGAACTGTAAATTAAATAAACACTGACGTAAAAAGTCTGCAGATATACCAATTCTATACAAATCCTTTTCATCGACATAAAAACGTGTTTAATGATTCTCATGTGCATCCGGTTCTTTTTGTTCATACAGAGCGCTTAAAAAATACCGTCGAATGGCATGTTTCTGATAGAAGTTCTATTCGAAGCATTCGCTCGCTACAACGTCAATTACGTATTCGCCTGCATTCGAAAACGACTATTTGCGTCCTGAGAGGGATACAGGCCGGCTTAACAGGACCGAACTTTACATAGCATGTAATCACGCTCTTTGTAGTTAGCTGTCCCAGTAGCATAAAGTGCTATGACAAGAGTGTATCTCACATTTAATTGTCAAATAAGTTGAAATATCCTCCAACGAGTATTCTCACAACACAATTATGCCTGTCACGCATGAATAGTTATGCTAAGGGGATAGATGTATAGTAGAGTTTTAATACCTACATACTATATTTTTAGAATTTACTATTTATTATTTACTAGCTTTTCGCCGCGGCTCCGCCCGCGAAATTTTTTTTTACCCTTTTTTTATAATTTCTCTCCGTATGAACCATCCTTGGACTTCAACGAACATTAAAAAAAAGAATTGGAAAAATTGGTCCAGGCGTTGTTGAGTTATGCGCTTACCAACACATTTTGCGATTCATTTTTATATTATAGATTATTATTATAGAATTACGGGCATTGGTAGATATGTAGGTACTATTACCCATATTAACCCTAAGTAAGTAAATAAATAATAGTACCTACATATCTACCAATGCCTGTAATTCTATAATAATAATAAATAATAAATAAATAATACAATGGCATGTTTATAAGTGAGGAAGAATGATCTTTATTATTTACTTACGTAGGGTTAATATGGGTAGAGTAGGCGGTCGAGTTAGCCGGTAGAGTACGGAAATAAACGGTCAGCTGCAGAGACAATTTATACTCTTTTCTTAGCCACACTATAAGCAATCAAGTGCCGGGGTGTAAGTTATATCTGTAGCTGACAGTACTCTACCGTGTACTCTACCCGTGTGTGTATTATGATACTGTCGTATACTTTCAGGCCCAAGCGAAAAACAAGAAAAAAGAAAAGGTTTCTAAGTAGGAATTTTAAAAAAGTTCGATAGATTGTTTGTCCATTTAGCAATATTTTTCTTTCCACTCTATAATCTTTATCAATGGGTACTGCTAATGACTTCTATATTCCGACTCTGTGGTCCACCGGCTTCTAAAGCGGACCCTGTACACTAGACAACCCGCGCAAACGACAGTTGATTGGTGGAAACCTAATTCGTTCGCCTCCACAATTCGCATCGAGTGTTGGTTCGTCGGTTTGTGAAGCGGGTGCAATTAATTGTGGTGGGATTGGTGGGATTCCGGTAATGGGGATTTGCTCGCGTTTTGTGTACAACACTGTTTTAGGGGCATCAAAGTGCTTTGGCTCAGAGTGTGATGCGCTAGTTTTGGATTTATTCGACCGTTACTTTACTACCTACTTGTTAGATAATATTGAGGAATTTGATGATTATATTTTTGGGAGACAACGAATTAAGTGTATTTTTGCTAAGGCATGTTCAGTAATTTCACGTGCACTTATACTTACTTTAAAATAACTACAGAATTCGTTCATTTCTAAAGCCCTACTGGTATTCAACCAAAATGGTAATATAGCGTCCTACCGACATACCTAATAATGTTTTCTTATATCTGGGGTGACAAAGCAGCCCTTATTCATTCATACCTAAGTATTGAAACTTATCCAAAAAGCTTTCTACCAAGCAAAATAATTCTTCCTATTGCGAGTCGGTAGTTCCATATCTGAAATGTTGGATAGATAAACTACCAAAGAAACGATTGACATTCTACCAGCAACGCTGTCATAATCTAATTTATTATTAGTTTGCTATTCGGCACGTGGCACCACGAATCCACACTAAGCTCGCTGTATACTACATAACATTATTACATACATACATAAACCTTGTGTATAAGGTACAATGCACCACGGTTAGGAATTCTCCACACGTCGCTAGTCGCTTCTCAAATCATAGCGTAACAAGCAACCACCCTGCACCAATTAACCTGCACGTGTGTAGACTGCCTTAGATCAGTGTTGCTAGAGTTGCAGTTTTACCCCATTTTGCGGGAAATTGTTTCAGCAATTACTAACAAATTATTGTGCTGAATTACAATTTCAAGGCACGTTCTCTTTTACAAAGAATTTTGGTCAAAAGTAATCTAGATTTTCTTTTGTATCTTAGAAACAATATTGAGTAGAAATAAGTTTTTCTTGCCATATTGAACAAAATATGTTTTTATTTCGTCTTACAACGCTTCTTTTAAATGTAAAAACTAACAAATTTTGTATCTTAGAAACAATATTGAGTAGAAATAAGTTTTTCTTGCCATATTGAACAAAATATGTTTTTATTTCGTCTTACAACGCTTCTTATAAATGTAAAAACTAACAAATGCAAACGACTTAGTCAATTGATAAAATCAAAAAAGCCTTCTTCTATAAAGTGAGTAAAACATACGGCTCTTGATGAATTTTAAGAAAAAGAGCTTTATCATAATTTCATCATCATTATTATCAATTTCCGCCGACAAAGGTTCACCGTTATTACCGTGGTCTTTACTGAATTCCGAACGAGGTGGTTCCGACTCTAAATAAGTATTTTCAATTTTATTTTGAATATTTTTTTTGCTAGTGGAAACACTAAACCTTTCTCCTGGCAACCCGAGCACCTGACTAGGGTGCATTGTATTCAATGTGAGTAAAGTTTACCGGCACTAATGGCACCTTTATGGCTCCGAGCAAGGGTTTTATTCCCCATGGATCGCCATTATGGTTAAACATCCACGGGAAAGGCCAGCCGGAGCAACTTTTTTATAACGCAAGTCTGTTGTAAGTATAAAGTCTTGTTTCGTTATTTATTTACTAGTTTTCCGATATTGTCTTTGTATTAACGAACGACAGTCTAGAACGAAGGGTCTCACGGGTTTGAATCCCGCCCATTGCAAACATTCGTGTAATCGTGTTTGCCTTGTGTCTGGATGTTGTATATTTTTGTATGTATATCAATTATCAACTGTGTGACACCGATAATACAGGCTCTGCCTAGTTTGAGGTTAGATAGCCGTGTGTAAGATGTCCCAACATATTTATTTTTTACAGTTATGTTGGCTATGCTATAACTTATATGGGTCAATCTTAGGTTGTCGATTGCATTTTTACAAATTACAACCATAAATGTAAGATGTCTACTTATCTGATCACAACCATAAATGTAAATTTACGTCTACTTATCTCTATCGTTGTTCTAGGAATAGTTAAAAGAGATGAACGATTTGTTTAACATTAATAATATTTAGATACTTTTCATAAGTCTTCGTTATTTAAAGCACTTAAATAATGCGTAGCTGTCTATTTTGAAAAAAAAATACCCAAGCTAAATTATTAAGAGATTTGAAAGCTCTTCAATTACGACGGCTATCGCTATCCGAGCATCTAATTTGATTGAGCAAAAATTTGACGAATGTCTTCAAAATTATTTTTATTACTTTAAAAGACGACAAGGTCAAAAGAGGTTAAACTTAGAACTTAAAAGCTCTAATGAGCTCGAATTGAGAACCAACCAAGTTATTTAAGTGATTCTTGAGAAAATTAAAATATATTTAAAAATATATAAAACCATCTTCAAAGGTCCTATCCTACACTAAAAGGTAATAAATAGCTGAAAGCATAGAAATGTATAGAAATGTCTGTTACATCAGCATAATTATAACATTCTAGACATTGTTATACACTTCACCTTCCGAATGGAAGTCAACGGCCCTAGCCACAACTTATTATTCTAAATACATTATAAAGGTTACTCGTATGAATGCTGTGTTAATACAATTTTCTTGAAAGCCAATCTTCCGTGAACCATTAGTATAGACAACACCCATTTTGTCTCTACACAATTTCAAGTCTAGCAAAATGTTTAAAGCGTCAGTCACCTCGGCTTACTATTCAATTTTTCAAGCCGCCCGCCTGATCCAAATCAATTTGTTATCATGGCCGCCTCCCATCCAATTTAACTTCGATTAAGACGTGGGACACGTCTAGGGCTGCCTTGTAATTCGGGACATTTTGGGAAGGTAAACTTTTTGATCGGAAGTAATCGGAAATGGTAAATTTATCTTTGTTTTTTTTATTATTAAAAATGCATGTTTTAATTACACATTTTCATGACTAGCCTAACTAAACTAATCCCAAACTAAAACTAAAAACTAAACTAAACAAAACTTTAAAAAAACTTAATCTAAACCTAAACTGAACTAAAACTTAAACAAACCGATAAAACTTTACCTTCCATACAAGTTTATTCAAAAGGTACTTTATAAGTAAGATTTACAACCATTTACTGAAGAAATTCTACAGGTGTTTCCCCATTTCTTCACTAACATAAATTTCTTATTGTAAACACACTTAACGATTTAAAATTAAAAGTCTGTACTCGTATTAGTACAGGCTTGGTAATAATTCTTACATTATTAATCAAAGCGACATATTAAATTTTCGACCGGGATCTGTAATTTACTAAGTCGGGACATCCCGTAAGGAGAGATCACAACTCTAGACACATCCGAAGTAGAAAAAGTTGGGATGTTGTTTGGCAAGGGTTCCTTATATTAAGTTTGTGAAAGTTAGTAAAAGTTTGTCGCTAGGTCTATTGAAATAGCCTTCTTGTGTGTGTGAGTTTATTGGGGAGGCGTCGTCGTCGCGACTTGAGGGAGAAAATTCTTACTTCTGTGTTGATTTGCACACACGGACACGATCAGATCAAAAATATCCCTCTATCTATCACTGTTTATGCAAGCGTTGGGATTGCATATTTCATTTCATTATTATTTAGCTCCTCGAACCAAGGATGTTATTAATATAATGTTCGAGGCAAGGATAATATGTTATAAGTACTACCGTTGTACCGTTGTACGGTAGTACTTATAACATATTATCCTTGCCTCGAACGAAACCAAATCTTTAACTTTTTTTTCTATTATAATAAAAAGGAATCGCCAAAAAATTGTATTTACTTCAGAACAGCCAGCTGCACCGAAATGGATAGTTATTTTGTCGTTGGGTCTGGTAATTATTGTTTGGATAAGATTTTTATGAAATAATTCCAATGCAGCGTGGTCACAGAGCGGATAACTAGTAAATTAAAATAGTGAAATCTTCAGGCTATGTTATGGGTAAAATTATAAACTTTTCTTAGATTTTATATACCTATCTTTCGTTATTTTCAGTCAATGAAATCGGTCAAATAGGTATTATCCAACTGAAAAATTGCTATTTCAATCTGGCCGCTGCTGAAAGCAGATAAATTGGCAATCAAGTCGGGAATAGGGTCCCTAGGCTTTTGAAACTGATACACCTTGTACTCGGGATTTCCGCCGAATGAAGGGAGTGTTGCCATACGATACCTTTAGGGTGGCGA
Organism: Teleiodes luculella; assembly: GCA_948473455.1. NCBI lineage: Eukaryota > Metazoa > Arthropoda > Insecta > Lepidoptera > Gelechiidae > Teleiodes > Teleiodes luculella. The sequence goes on along the minus strand of OX419583.1, from coordinate 3,508,515 downwards.
GAAACGCGTTTTTTAAATGTATTATAATTATAGAAATAATGGGCTCAATAATTTTGCGTGGCCCCTAAAATATCTAAATTTAAGTTGATATGTCTCTTTCATGTTCTTAAGAACGAAAAGGGACAGGTGATTGCCAACCTACATTTAGACACGTCAAACATCGATTTTACGCGTAATTTAGCAGGAATTTAAAAACATTCCGACTAAATTAAGCTGAACTTGACAGCTGCGCTGCTTATTTTAAATATCATTCATTCAAAATTAAATTCATTCTTCTCCCCATCCTTTTCGATTCCCATATGAATAACAGAGACCAAAAACTTAAATTTAGATATTTTAGCGGCCACGGCAGAATTGAGCTAAATATTTATATTTCTTGCTGAAGTTTACACATTACACTACAAAGTTCTCGAACCTTAATTGCCAGAAATTGCCATGTTTAGATTTATTTAAAATATTATCTTAGCTTATCTTAATTAGCCTTGTGTGTCCCACTGCTGGGCAAAGGTCGTTCTCCGCTCTCTCCATGACTCCCTTCCTTTCCTGTGCCTCTTCCTGCCATGTCTCGCTGAAGGCATCTAGCTCGTCTTGCCATCGTTGTCTGGGTCTACCGCGTCGCCTTGTCTCAGTTGGTGGCATCCACTGCGTAGTGGTTTTTGTCCACAATACAATCTTCTTATATATAAAAATGAATTTCTGTTCGTTAGTCTCGCTAAAACTCGAGAACGGCTGAACCGATTTGACTAATTTTGGTTTTGAAATATTAGTGGAAGTCCAGGGAAGGTTTAAAAGGTAAAAAAAAAACAAAAAAAAAAACAACGCGGGCGTATAGCCGCGGGCGGACAGCTAGTAATAAAATAAATAAAGTATTATATATATACTCCACCGACAAGAGCACGTCTTTTAAATTCGATGATGATAAAAACTATTATAAACCTTGTTCGCATTATTTTCAATAAGGATCGCTCGAAACCAATCTCGTTTCAACTTTATTAACTTTAAAAGATTAAAGGTAAGCAAGGGATTTAACCGAGTTCAATTCTTGGTTCTTACTCAGAGAGATTAAGGCATCTTTCTTTACTGAACATACGTTGGGCTGTGATTTTGTCTGTGAGGTTTTAGAATGTACTGATTTCACCACCACCACCACCACCACCACCACCACCACCACCACCACCACCATACCACCATTTGGTAGACCTTACTTTGACCCATATCGTTTAAAAAGAAGAGAACCGCCCGGCTCGTTGCTTATTTTTAAATGAATGTAATGAATGCCATGTATGAATTAGCAAGTGCATTTTAGCAAATTTTTGTCGTGATAAATATTTGGGTACAAACCTGTCAATCTGGTTCTAGATCGAAATTAGTGGCTAATTTTCTTAATTGGTGGCTTTTTATCCCTGTTGATTACTTTTTGTGGTAGAAGACGAAGTTTATTTTGCAAACATTTATTAAACTGAAATTAATTATCTAAAAATTTTCTAACTCATAAATCGATAAGCTTTTACCGAAATTGGATTAATATTAAAGAAGCCATTGTTATTATTCATAACCTTGAAAACAGAGTGGAGGAAAGTAAATTGCCTTTTTCCTCGAAAAGGGTGGAAATCAATAATTTGGTCGGCTAAAATACAATATACGAAAATTGCGTTTTGTTATATTCTTGATGAAATAAATAAGAAAGACTTTCTTAGGCGAAGGCAAACATCGAGAAGAAACCTGCACACTCCTGCAAAAAATTCAAATATTGTGTGTAAAGTTGACCAACCCGCACTGGGCCAGTGGGGTCAACTAAGGCCTAATTCGGAGTAGGCTGGGGACATAATATATGGGCTATTAACTACGAATAAGAAACCAATTTGTTTTATAGCAATGGTTTTTAAGAATTTGTTTTTCAATATTCTAAAATTATTTACTGACGAAACTTTTCACTGAACTTGCGCAAGTGACAAGAATTTTCACGAGCGACGCACATGGCGAGTGAATATTTAACGATCTTGATTGCAAATCCGTTACATTTTTGCCTCGTTGAACCGTGAAGCAATAAATAAAAAATGTAATTTAAACTTGAGAGGGAAATCTGAATTGCTATGCATATTTGGCGTTTGATCAGGACGGTGCCTTTTAACAAGCTGACGAGGATATAGGCCCAAGACGACCGAATGACCAATATTAACAGGTCTTTTAAAAGCAATGCTACCAATGCAGCCATATCTCAGGATATACTGGTCATTTAAGTTGCCCAATACACTGTGTAGGCACACGATGTAGCAGCCAAGGGTGCATGACTGATTTCCCTCGTGCCCAGAATTGACATTCTGGAGTGAAAATTCATATAGGATCCAAATGGGATCAGGAGTAATTGGAATTGAACCTTGTTGTAATAATAATGTAGTTCAATATGCATATGATAATTCTTCGTGTAAATTAATTTATCTTGACCATATCTTGACAGGTTCTTTTCTTAATTCCATGCGTGTGTATTTTTTTGTTACTGGCTTTCGCAAAAGATTGTATCAAAAAATGTCTATGGCAAAAAGGAAGAAAAATAATTGCAGATATAGGTACTATATTTAGGTAAATAACCTAACCTTACCTTAAGTGAAATATTTATTTTTAGAGTACAATAAAATGTGTTCGATTATATTATTGAAATTGACCTACAAATTACTTTTCGCCTTTTTCCTGACTCCACACTGAGTTATGGCAGCCGGGTGACTCTTCGCAAAAGTATTTTAATGTTATAAACATTGAATTTAATGGTGCAAGAATCAGCAGTACGTATTTTGGACTAATTGAATACGGTACAAGCTACGGTAATCACATTAATATATCTCTATAAAAAACATTTTCGAAGTAACTGCTTGCTTATCGTGTAGGTTTAGGTAGGAATTCGAAGTGATTAAAAAGTCACTTATTTAGGTCATCGTTTGAATTGAAACTAAAATAAGGTATTATATTAAAGGGAGAGAGAGAGAGAGATCATGCTCTAGGTAGAGTAAAACAGTATAAAGGGTGTATTTTCTTCTAGGGTGTTATACTTTACAAAATTATGTAAGGAATAAGGCCGTCAAGACCGGAAGTCAAGGGGAAAACTAAATATAATACCTACTAGATATTTTATCCCTTTCAGAATATAACGAGGTGGTTTGCAACCTCATTCCCACCCCATTTTCCATTTCTTTCTCGTCTAAGTTCAATTTTGGAATTCCTTCGTCATTCATACGTCATCCTCGTTCATTTTTCTTCACCTTGTTCTTCTTTTCTATCGTTTCGATAGCTAATTGTTATGTTTTTGTTGCCTAATCGGCTGCTAAATTTATGACTTTTAGCTAGGTTGTGGAAACGTGTAAATTCAGCGAAATCCCTACACCTATCATACTATAGATACAGTAGGTGTATACAGGAGTCAAATTACCGACCTATTCGCGATAGCCGATAGCGCCTACCTAAATCGAATCAAACACAACTGACTCGTTTCGGAATCGGCAATCGAGCAGAATCGATTACGTCCCGTGACTCGCCGCGGTTACACTGTCCGATGCAATCGTCGAGATTTATGCGAACATAATTGAATACCAAGCCGATTCGTTTTCGGAATCGGACTTGTATTTTGAATAACACAATGGCGGATTTTGATTTACGACGCCATAATTTTCTGTAAATGGCCTGTTGAAAGCTGTTTACCGCATTTAAGTGCCAGGACATATCTACGGTATTTTGTAAATATAGATTAAAAAATACCAAAGTTAACTAAAGATGTTGTTTTTTAATTTGCCACTATTTTGCTTTAGTCACTAAGAGGTATTCGTTTCAATATAGAAATAAAGGTAAGATGCCAAGAAGAAAACAAAGAATAACCAAGTTACAAAAAATAAAAGGACGTGTTATCTTGCATCTAATAAACCTAGTACAAAAGATTTTTAATGTTTGCAATGCTTACAATCTGTTATTTTGGGTACCAATATTAATAGCAAGACGATTTTTTTGTCGGAATATCCCGCGTCTTTGTAAGATGTCGCCATAGTAAAAAGTAATCATATAGCTAAGACGCATATACTGAGATACATTTCAAACCTGTTGGTCGATGTTATTAGTTTTCTGTTTTTTGGGGGGACGTTTTGACACATCCTTTAACTTAAAACATTCAAAATTTAACATGAATTTTCAATGTCCTTCTCAGTTTCCTCAGCAGAGTATCTATTAATATTTTGGAGTGTTTCGACAAGAATAAACCGCTGCTACTTACACGAACGTCGTCGCTTTAAAAGTTACCCGACCGCATTTTCTCCTAACTTTGTCCATCTGCATAGAGAGCTGAGCATCGATACAAAAAGTAAATAAGCTGAAACGGCACTCAATTTGTATCTTGGCTTCATCTTACTCTGCAATAACAATTTCCAGTACACTTTTATTACATCTCAATAAATTCTAGCACAGACAGCTGAGATACACTATATGACACATGGTCTAAGAAAACAAGGTCTTACAAGAAGACCACGTGACTGACACAAGCTTACGTCATTTCTATGTAATTTTGCCTATCCTTGTCGAATGCATGTAATAGACAAGGATGAACAGCGCAAAATGACGTAGGCTTGTTTCAGTCACGTGGTCTTCTTCTTAGACCATGTTTTCTTGGACCATGATATTATGACATTAAGCAATTTAAAAAAAACATATTATCGACTTTATTTGACGACAAAATATACTATAGGCGAGAGTGAACGTTCCAGTTTCCAATCGCAGGAGCTCTGACATAACGTCAGGTCAGGAGTAAACCGACGAGCATGCAGGATGAGATTAAGGAATGTGGATGAAGCGAATGAAGTATGTCTGGATCGTAGCAAGTAGAAGGAAGTGGTGGAAAGATGCGTGACATTATGTATATGTAATAAACGAATCGCTAAACTTAAGTTGCAATGGGCTGGGCACATTACGCGTAGAACCGACGGCCGTTGGGGCAGAAAGGTTCTTGAATGGCGACCTCGCGCCGGAAGACGTAGTGTGGGCAGGCCCCCCACGAGGTGGACCGACGATCTGGTGAGGGTCGCGGGAAGCCGCTGGATGCGGGCAGCGCAGGACCGATCATTGTGGAGATCCTTGGGGGAGGCCTTTGTCCAGCAGTGGACGTCTTTCGGCTGAGATGATGATGATGATGATGAATATACATGCCTGTCCGAACAGTGGCAGAGCAGAATGGGAAAACAGTAACGGCGAAAATATCACTGTTTTATTTTGGTATTTATTATTGTGCTCTTTTCGGTGGAGTAACCGCAACTCCTGTGTTCTCTGATGACCACATCAAACTAAATTCTTTTTGCTGCTACATCACGTTCACATCGTATGGAAAATAGTGTTGTATGATTGCAAATTAATTTGTAATTTCAATTTTTTAAAGTGCATACAATTTGTATGCAGATGAGGCAGCTGCGACGCTTCTAAGCCATTTTAATTTGACCGCTATTCTCATATAGTTTGTTAGAGAGTAGGGAACACCAGCTCTATAAGATAAAGTATCGCAGTTTGAGATGCCTGTAAGTCGACCGACTCCAGCTCTCGAAGTGGCTATCAAGTTTTTATGTCGGGAAGTTGCTAAAACGATTGCTGGGTTCCTAACTCTATTATATTATCGGTGTTTGTTCTTTGTTTTTGTGGAGAAACTTCTGTATTGAGGTCGGTGTATAACAAATTTGGTACGTAGTGAACATTTTTTATTACTGCTTGTATAACAACATAAAATAACGCTTAATTGAATGAGATACGTATATTTGTACTTATAAATCTTTTTCGTCTGCAATTTGAGAGTTGTTCTCTTGTCGGTGGAGTAACCGCTAACCTCTCTGTTCTCTGCTACTCACGTTTGACAAATTGACAAATCAATGTCATAAATGCCTATAAATGTAACGTTTGTCCGTTTGACTATTGCCACCTAGGTATATACTTTTGAAATTTGAATCTAGGAAAGGAATAAACCAGCTATCAGTGGAAAAATACTTTATTCCTATGGGAAAACTATGTAGATAGCGCGTGCGAAACCGCGGAGTGAATAAATAAAATTACTCGTCATATTGTGTGCTTTGAAAGAAAGTTATTAGATTACATTGAGTATCATCAAAAATATCAATTAATATAAGAAATAGGATCGTGTGTTAATAATATTTCTAAATAGTCCCAAATGTATATTTTGCTGAATTCTCTTTTATAAGCAGTAAGCAGATTATTTCGTTTCAAAATATGTATTTTGAGTTTTAGTACCATTGTCCTAGAAATGAACCATTTTAGTTTGGATAAAAAATATGCTGGAATAAGGTCGCAATAAACAAAATCACTAAATCGATGGCGTGTGTCGCTTTTTCTGTGACCTAATTTGATTCGTGGAATACTGAACCGAACATACTTCGGTTTCCCATAGGTAGTTATAATAATATAAATTTCATTAATAGAGGTTAGGTTAGGGGTTTTGGTATACATTTCAATACGTAAAAAAAATATTATTGACTGGTTGTTAATCATCCAATGATGTTGATGACTGAAAAACTTACATACATACATACATAAACTCACGCCTCTTTCCCGGAGGGGTAGGCAGAGACCACTTCCTTCCACTTGCTACGATCCAAACATACTTCTTTCGCTTCATCCACACTCATTAATCTCCTCATACATGCTCGTCGGTTTAGAGTACTCTTGACCCGACCTTTTTTCAGAACGTCCCCGACGGGACGTTCTGAAAAACTTAAAGAAGATAATTATACTTACTTGGGAATGAGGCATTTTCCCGCGGTAAAAGGTAGCCTATGTTACTCAGGGTGAATGTAGCATTCTAATGGTGAAAGAATTTTTGAAATCGGTTCAGTAGTTTTTGAGTTTATTCATTACAAACATACACACACACACACACACACACACACACACACAAAAATACAAATCTTTCCTGTTTATAATATTAGTATGATTTATGTTTGTGCTGCCTTTGTTTTGTGTATCAATCAAGTTGTAATCTATCAAATAAATATAACCACGCGATTTCTGATCTGGATTGTAAAGAGGCCTAGGTTTTCGAAGTTCCTGTATAAATCAATTCAGTGGGTTTAGGTTTGCGGTGCTCCTGGCTTCTGTAATTGCCTGCTAGTGACGAAGGTCCTGGTTTAACAACTGCGCGTGACCCGAATACTTCACCGGACTTATTCCAAAATCTGCACTGAATTATATAAGGTCACTGTGCTTTGAACTTTGATCATGACAAAACTAGTATGACGCCCTAAATCCTAAAATAACATTAAATTAAAAATATTAAAAACCCCGCCACAAAACCGTTACTTGATCCTTTCATCAACTATAAAAGAGCTGATAGTTCTCAAATTGCTCAAGATATTTTCTTGGATCACAGCTAAGAACACTCTCGATTATGACACCTTGCGAACAAAAAATAATCTATAAGGGTTCCGTTTTTTGCCATTTGGCTACAGAACCCTAAAAACTAGATCAAAATCGGCGTATCCGTTTAGGAGCTACGAAGCCACAGACAGACAGACACACATGTCAAACTTATAACACCCCTTTTTTTTTGTCGGCGGTTAAAAATATAAATTCTGAAAATGAAAAAGTAACTTCGAATTACTAAGTAAAACTCTCTTGATCTCTATTTAGAATTATTAACCCGTTTTACTGAAATATTATTTTTTCTCTGTGTTTCAATTGATATTTTATTTATTTATTAATATAGAAACTACTTTCAATAATTTCGTAAAATGTTCAATTTGCTATAGTTTTCAATTATGTTTAAATGCTCATAATTCTGTTCGTGGTATTAGATGTAGATAACCATTTAACCCAAATTTCTAAAATACATTACTCTCGACTTAATGCGATCATAAAACGATTTGTGTTCAAGCCCATAAAAATATTTAAATCCAATATTACGTTTATAGTGCTCTTCATGAGATTTAATCGTAATTTTTAAGATAGTAAACATAAATCATAATATTATACTTATACACATACTGCGCTATTTTGTTATATAATATTTTTGTTGTAGCTTGGTAGATAACTTTGGGTCCGTAGAGAAAACATCGTAGTCTACTACGACTGCTACGCCGTCGCTACGTCGTCGTAGCAAATTCTTTCAATAAATTAGATGCATACATAAACTTTAAGGGGTCTACAGGAGTTAAGTGGCGCCGCCACACTTTAAAAATTAATAACTCGAAAAATAATCAATATTTCAAAAATCTAAAACGGCGAGGAACTAGACGGTGTTCTGTAGGATATTATAGTAGCCATTACCTTTATTTATTATATCTCGCTAGTAGTTAAAGATGGAACAATTGCGAAAAGTGTCCGTTTTCCGCCATCGTTCGTCCGCCTAGTTCCTCGCCTTTTCAGATTTTTGAAAAAATGATTATTTTTCGAGTTATATATTTAAAAGGGTGGGGGCGCCACTTAGCCGCTGTACAATCAACTATTAAAATCACTTGTAAACATATATGATGAATTTGCCGATTTATTCGAAGTTATCTAATGACACTTTGGCAAGGGTTTCCTCTCCTAAATAGAGAGTTCGGTGAAAACAGCAATATTTCCTTACAAAGCGCAATCAAAAGTTAAAAGACTCGTTAACCTCAAAATACCAATAAAACTTCCTGAAATAACTTCGTTTTCTGTATGGGGTTCCGTAATATTGATTAGAATTTATGTACTTTGCTCTGGATAATTTCCGTCATGTGAGTAATGGATATTCATTAGTTTATCATGTCGGTCCTTGTCAGCTTTCTCGTTACTAAATTAAATTAATCCTATACGTTTTATTCCACTCTAACATCGACACGTGTAATCATACTGTTTTTTTTTGTACTAAATAATTATTTTTTTTCGTATTGGTGATATTGGTTAACTTCCACGTTATCCTGATATTTTAACCTAGTAGTTGTATTCCACCAATCAAATACTTATCTTTGTTGAAATTTAACCAATATTTGATGAAAATACAAACACAAAATTTTTTAACAGTTTAATACCAGCCTAACATATCCAGAACTTAGCGCGTGATTTTGCATCCCTCTGTAATGTATACTCGATAATGTCGAAATTGGCGATAGAAAAACAATGAGGCAACTTCTCGGCGTCGCAACCCTAAAAAAATATTCTCTCAACAAAGAGTAATCAACCCGTGTCACGTACAGAATAAAGTGTTTCCACTGTTAACTTTCATCTTTTTAAAGGGAAATGATCGGCAATAAGCCGTCCCATTCAAGTTGTTTCGCATTGTTCTGTTTGTATTGTGCTGACGACTTTTAACTTTTTTTTTCAGGTATGTTTACGGCTTCGGAGCCTGGCCGCCTGGGAGAAGGTTTTTGATGACAACTGGTGAATTTGAGTAAGAGCTACTGAAAAATTCGGTTTTTTATTTTGTTTGTTTGTCTTGGCGGTAACTTCCAATAAAAAAAGGGTTTAACTTAAGTAATAATCCGAAAATCTTATAAAATAGTCATCTTTTAAATATCCACCAACCATTTTATAAGTTACCAATCGATTTCGCTTTTTTGGTGGTAAAAAAATATTCTTATGTTACAAAAAGCAGGTATACTTCTTCATATAAAAACAGGTCGATAGGTTTTAACTTAGAGCAACGCCGGCCTTCGGTATCGGAAGGCCCGCGTTGTTCAAGGGTTTTAATGATGTCAAAATCCTACCAGATAATCGCGGAAATAAGTACCTAACTAACAAATTTCACTTTTTGTAGTTTTTGAGAACATTTTACGCGTCATTGACTTAACTCCACATTATGTGTAGATTGGTTTCCTGCTCACATCTAATGCTATATTTATGTAGAAAGAGGCGAGATAGAGGCAGCTGGGGCAATTTCTATAATGGAGCTCGATCGCTATCATCTTTGATTATGGCTTTTCTTGCGAACAGACTTCAGAGCTCTTATACTACACTCCGCGAGTCAATTTGAGAAAATATGGCCGTATGTAGTTTCAAGTCGTTCTTTTCTACTCACACCTAATAGCGTAGCGTATAAGGAATCTTAGCAATCTTACTTTAAGGTTGATAATTGCGAGAGCATTGTTATTGGCATATTGTAGACAAAAAGTTATGAATTCTATTGCTAAAACAATACCCTAATCATCAACCCTCTAATGATAACAAATAAAGTAATCGTAGAAGCGTAACCTTTTTACCAAAAACAAAGAAAACAAACACTCAACAATACTACGCAAACGTAATTTACCCGAATCAAAAACATCAAATGCGCAGTGGAAGAGTATAGCCACAGATAAGAAAAATAAGGTTTACAGTAGCAGCACTCTCTACACAGGCTTTTTTATCTAGCAACTGCCATGAAATAAAAACATTACTATTTGATGTGAACTAACTGAAGTATGGGTTGTTCACTAACAGTTCGTATATAATATCCCCACCAGGGGCCTCGAGGTACAATGACAGTATGGTTACGTTAAATAAATGTTTAAGAAGCATCTGTACTGTATATGCGCATCTTATTCTATTATTAAACTAAATCTCATGAACTAATACATTTAAGACGGTGTAACAAAAACTAATGTAGGTTTATCCGTACACAAATTATGTGTGTTTTATTTATTCGATCAATAAAATTTCCAATACAATAATGTTTCACTTTCCTTATCAGCTTAGGCAAAAGCTATATATGTAATTACTATGTGACTCGGGGTAAATGTAGCTTTCTAAGTTTGAAAGAATTTTTGAAATCGGTTCAATAGTTATTGAGGGTATTCAGTATAAACATACACACAAAAATACAAATCTTTCATCTTTATAATAATAGTATGTGATGAAATCTGCTCCCAAAAATCGGTTTAGAGATGCGACATGTCGAGTAAAACGAAGACCTATATTATGGAGAATTGAGAAATAATCTACTCAGAGACATTTATTAACTTTGAGCAGGATAACTTGCGAGTGCGAGTTCTACAGCAAAATGCTTAGAAAAGTAAAGAATTCCGTCACTTACTATACTGTAATTATATACCCTGTGACACAACAAAGTTTTAATTAAATAGAATGTGAAAACAACTGCCTATCCTCGGGAACACGTCTTTGATAATTTGATTTGGTGCGGTCAGTTAACCAACCAGTTTAGGAGACCTGTTGGTTTTTACCCGACTGTGGAGAATTAAGGATGCTACAGTATTCAGCCGGATTAAAACTGTTCACTGATGTTTTTTTTACAGGTGTCTGGTTTTTGCGATCCAGTGATTTCAGTATTGTGTGTCCTATACTATACACGGCGGGCTTGATGCTTGATGCAGAACCTATTACTATTGGTTATAATGAGAAAAATAATTGCCTTATTTGATTTATTTGAATCTATCTATATGTAGGGTTAAGATCGAGAGCAAAATCGTTACATATCCTACTTTTTGTTCGTTAGTACGACGGAGATGTGAGTTGAAACATGGTTATTAGTCCGTGGTTATTATATTCAACTTTTAACATTTTATAATGTTCTTACATACTTCACTACATAGTATAAAACAAAGTCGCCTAGTCCCTATGTATGCTTAAATCTTTAAAACTACGCAACGGATTTTGATGCGGTTTCTTTTAATAGATAGAGATTCAAGAGGAAGGTATATATGTATAATACTAATCGAATTTTCCGCGAGCTCTTAGTGAACTAAATGACTTGATTGACTATTTTACGAAACTTATCCAAATGAAGTAGAAAAAATTGTAACATAACCAGAAATGTGTGTCTGGTAGAAACAATTTGTCTTGCTGCGGCAAAGTTCTATAGCTTCCACTTAACCGTTGCAAGTTAGGACCATTGAATCGTAAAGTTGAATCCATATTCAGTACACAGATAGTATTGTCAAAGGTCTTTCAAGTGTGAATTGCTTTGTGGAAGTTTTATATTCAGAATAAAGTCAGGACAGACTAGAGTGGTCGACTTTATTACACAGCACGTGACATTTTTTCTCATAAAACACAATCTGGAATGTTCTAGAATGACCACGTTTCATCACGTGTTTATAGATTACAAAAAAAACTTTGTGATGATAATATATTTTTATTCATAGTATTACAATATAAATACTACGAATAATATAAGCGTCCTCCCTGAAACGTATGAAAGTTGAGATTTCAAATACAAAGCGTATATTTTCTAGCTTGTAGAATCAGATTGCCGAACTACAATACGAGTACTGTGACAAAGTTCCATCGCCAGTACACAGTCAAAGTAAGTTGGAACTCTTGTAACCCCTATACCGGCATAGTCAAAGGTCCTTTATATGGACGTATGGCACCGTGCAACTCAGACCACAATGGTTTATCAAAGCAAGCGCGGTCCCTCTCTAAAGTCTGTTGCGGTGTGAGGGAATTAGATAAACCAACATATTGCAAGCTTTCATACTGGAATGTTTATGAAGAACTTTTAGTTGGGAGCCAATTATTTTTTTCTACCAAGTTTCAGGCATTTTTTTCGTAAGCAGTATTAATAATATAATAATAATAATAATCTTTTTCATGTCATCATAATTTCAATCGTAGAAAGTAAGTCGTCTACTGCAAGATAAGAACTCCTAAAAAGTTCTTTAGAGCGACTGCCAATGCTGCCATCGAGCAATTTCCCTGTTCATTAGGTATAAGTATAAGTATTGATAACAATTTGCACTTAAAATAATACACATTTTAACTTAATAAACGTGACAGAATAATAATAAAATTTATTAAAGTAATATTACATTACATCAAAGATATAATTTAAGGGTTTTAATATCTAGAAAATAGGCTAGTATGTACAAAGTTGTTTATATAACAACAAGCTAAGTACTCGTATTATAAAATGTTATGGCCATTGGTTGCATTTTTAACACGTCATGTCAGATATTCATTCATAGTCTAAGTTCTCTGTGTTAAGGTAGTGAAAATAATACTCGGACGAAAATGTTTAATCTTTATACTCGTATATATATTCACATACTCACGTGAAGAGAATGAAAACCACAAGCCACAAGTTCACGCTTCTACAATTCCTTGTCGTAGTGCACTTAGCATTTTAAGTGCTTAAAATTATTCTGAAAGTGCATACGTCCTCTTTCGTGGTGTTCAAAATAGTTCGTTGCTACATACTTGCTACTTTATAAGGTAAATTAAGTACGTTTAGGTACTAAGGTGTAGTTCTAGTTGTCTGATTCATATTCCTACTAGAATAGAATATACGAATAGGTACGGGCGCCAAAGAAGGCCCACTTAAATTTTTAGATATTTTGTTTCCCAAATAAATATATTATAATTTCCATTATGTTTTTTCTTGACTTTACTTAACTGCAAGATTTTACAAGGATTTGTCCTTGTATATTTATTTGGGAAACAAAATATCTAAAAATTTAAGTGGGTCTTCTTTGGCGCCTGTACTTTATTATAAATTATCCTAAAATCCTACTAATATAATAAATCAATAGGTTTACGTAGTTTCGGACTGGAATCGAATCGTGAAATTAAGTATTTTTAGTTGATACTTTTAAACACAAAATAGGCAGAGAGCTATCAACAATCGCGCGATAACGAGTGTGTCTCATCAAACCGTTAACTGGCAGCGGGCTCTCGCACTAATGGCACTTAGCGACTCCTTGCGCATTGCAAGAGCCTGAAATTGCGCTAAAATATAAATTCGCTTAATGACTGCCTCCTAGTAGCATACTATTCATAAATTTCAACTTGGCTCCTGTTCTATTTTTTTATAGTTGTGTGCGCGCTGCTAAATGGTACTTAAACGTTTTTGTAGGACTTGTCTTGTTGGTTAGTTACATACAGAGATTACTAAGCCATAACGATTCTTTTTTGACTTTGCCCTCGGGTAAAAACTACTTGTTTATGATTTCAGGATATTAAAGAGATTTTTTACTTCTCTTTCACCCTTAGGCGACGTCTCGTTACCTTCAGGTAATGTCTACTTCACGATATTTTCCGTATCAACGCGCTATTTCTCGGAATCGGATTTTCGAGGTCCGAGGTTCCTTTAGACCACCCCTAAAAGCGTAATATGACAACTTTCGGGTAGAGCCCTCCGCTCCCACGCAAGTCCGGTGAAGGTTGATAATCCTGCTCCTCTAACATGCCCGTCCACGCGTGACAGACGATTTTGTCGTACGTATTCTCTTATCCTATTGGAGGATATTTCAATATAGCGGGTTTCTCGCAACTTTTTGACAGTGAAATGTGCGACAAACTTTTGTCATAGCACTGCATGTTACGGGGGCTGATACGTCGATTTTGCGACACAAGCGTAGGTCGATAAAAAGAACTGTCCTAGTGGGTCGTAGTTGTGTGTATGTGGGCCGTATAGTTGCGCTCGATTTGGCGGCAAACGCGCTGCGAGCCATTGCATTCCATGCGTGCGGCGCGGATTCAATGTCTGTGGATTAACGTGGCTTTTGTACGCCTTTTTCGTTTTGTGATCGGGGCTGCCGTGTGCTTACAAGCCAAAGTTAGTTTAGAGGTGTGGCGTATTGCAATAAAAATAAATGTTACCTAATAAGATGTTATGGAAAATTTGCAAAAAATCTAGGAAGTCAATTTACAATAGACATAGACATAGACATAGACATAATTAATAACATAATACATAATAACTTAATAGGAGAACACAGGCAGTTTAAAAAATATATTGGTAATTGAAATGAGAAAAAATCGGGGTGACAGAGCAATCATCATCATCATCATTTCAGACCAAAGATGTCCACTGCTCGACAAAGCCCTGACGAAAGGCATAGAAATGAGATATTTTCCCACGGTAAAAACTATCTAAGATGTTGACCGGGTATATAAGGTACTTTTTCATTCCTTTTTTTTTTAATTTACCTATGCTTATGTCGAAAAAGTACGACGAATCAAGGTTCACCGGATGTGCGGGGGAGCGAATGGCTCTACCCCAAAATAGTCATGTACCAACGCATCTAGGGGCGGCCCAAGGGAACCTCGAACCTAGGCCTAGCGCGTTGATACGGAAAAATATGCAAACAGTTCTGTAACCACTATTATTATTTATAGATAAAACTTGCCTTTTTTTAAGATCTCCACTACGATCGGTCCTGCGCTGCCCGCATCCTGCAGCTTTCCAAATCCTCAGTCCACCTTGTCAACAGTACAATAAACATATCTACGAA
This sequence comes from Teleiodes luculella, assembly GCA_948473455.1. Lineage (NCBI taxonomy): Eukaryota > Metazoa > Arthropoda > Insecta > Lepidoptera > Gelechiidae > Teleiodes > Teleiodes luculella. The sequence goes on along the minus strand of OX419583.1, from coordinate 3,493,354 downwards.
AACATGAAATATGGAAGACATTTTTATTAAAAACAAATGTTCGTTCACTCTCGAAAAACAAAAGTGCAGCAGTTTCATTAGCACACAAAAGCTTCACCCCAGCTAACTTTGGTATCGCATACTAAACGAGCTGTCCCCCACATTCACTGAAAGTCGGATCTGTTTAAAATTCCAGTCAAACCCTTTGATGGTTCGTATGGTTTGTGAACAAAACAAGAAGAACCTGCCTGAATCTCCTGAGTCATCACATTCCAGATCCCCGGGGTCACCACACTCTGTTGTATTAAGCAACAATAAGCTCAAACCACGACAACAAAAAAATAAGAGGAATTTATCTGAATCCCCGGACGCATTACAATCTAATAGCCAAATGGGAAAACTCGATAACAAGCAACCATCGAAGAAAAATAAAGCTACTGACATGAGGGATTATATATTACAAAAACCTAAACTAATTCAAGTTCAAACGGAGACTCTTGAAACTCAAGCATCCACATCTGAGCATAACACAGTATAGCAACCACAATCGGACCCTCTACTCCTTCCCTATCTCCCGGTACGGCCGGTCACCGCGGGAGAGATTGACCAAAACCCTCCAAAGAAAAATAAGAAAAATGAAAGAATTCTAAATATTTGTACCTTCAATGTCAAATCACTATCTACAGAACCTAAACTTATAGAACTAAAAGCAGCGCTGCAGCATATTAATCATGATATCCTAGGTTTGAGCGAAGTCCGCCGACTAGGAGAAAATATAATTGAGGATGACGATTACATTATGTACTACCTGGGCCAAACTAAAGGTCTATATGGTGTAGGCTTCCTAGTCAAGAAAAAATATAGAGAAAACATTAAAACATTTATTGGTTTATCTGAGAGAGTTTGTGTTCTAGAAATTGATTTAGATAATACACTCTTTGCAATAATACAAGCGTATGCACCTACCGAAAGCTCATCTCAAGAAGAAATCGATAAATTTTACGAAGATTTGGCGAAAGCTCACGACTCTATCTCCACAAAATGTGTTGTCTGTATGGGAGATTTCAATGCACAAATCGGAATACCTAAAGATCACGAACATTCAGTTACCGGCAAATTTGGCTATGGGAACAGAAGCATTCGCGGCGAGAGACTCATTCAATATGCACAAGAGTACAACCTGAAAATTTTGAATACAATGTTTAACTTAAAACCAAAGAACAGATGGACATGGATCTCTCCCGACAAAAATACAAGAAATGAGATTGATTACATCATGACTACCAATCCCCGCCTATTTACAAACTATAAAGTACTAACGTCATTCCCCTTCGGATCGGACCACAGGTTGCTGAGAGCCACAATCAAATTAAAATCTACAAGAAAAAGCAGACGAAGTTTTTCAAACACAAAGATGAAGCCCAAATCGTTGAAAGAGCAAGAGAGCTATCTTGAAGAGCTGAACAAGCATATACCAGAACTTATAAAAACGCATGATAATTATAAAGCAGAAGAATATTGCGAAAAAATTGTCAAATCTATCTTGGAAAGTTTAAAAAGTACTAAAAGGATAGAAAAACCCAACATCTTGTCTGAAGATGCCCTAAAGCTCATGAAAGAAAGAAGTAAACTACAAAACAAACCTAAATTGAGTAAAGAGGATAAACAAAAACTAAAAGAGCTCTACAAAACTACCAACAAAGAAATAAAAAAATGCTATGATACCTACAGAATGAATACCATACAAAGACACCTAGAAAAATCCAGATCTACGAAAAAAGCGAACAAAGAACTAAATAGAGCAAAATCATGGATACCATCACTACAGCCAGGCTCTACCACTGGCAGATCCCGACTAGAGATCATAAATACAGCTACAAAGTTTTACGCTAATCTGTACAGCCAACCAAACTCATTACATGAAACAAGTACTGGTAATCAAAACAAGACGACTTCTCCGATTCCGGAGTTCACGGAGCCTGAAATCCTGAAACAAATAATGAGACTCAAATCAGAAAAGAGTCCGGGACCAGATGGTATCACAAACGAATGCATCAAGTTTGCAAAGACTTTACTACTGACCCCAATAACTCTGTTATTCAACAAAATATTGCAGGAAGAAGCAGTTCCGCGTATTTGGACGGAGTCGGAAATAATCCTCCTGTACAAAAAAGGCGACCCGGCTGACATAGGAAACTATCGTCCAATAAGCCTCATGCCCTGTCTCTACAAGCTATTCGCCTCTTGCTTGCTGGAGAGAATAAACACAGATATTGACAATCACCAGCCGGTCGAACAAGCCGGATTCAGAAGCGGTTTCAGTACAGTTGATCATATCCAAGTGGTAGACCAGGTGATAGAAAAATACCAGGAATTCCGAAGACCCTTATATATAGCTTTCATAGACTATAAAAAAGCTTTTGACTCTATATCGCACAATAGCATCTGGAAAGCAATGAGAGCACAAAACATAAAGGAAAAGTATATAAATATCCTCAAAAACATCTATGCTAACAGCACAAGTAGAGTCAAACTAGACAGACTAGGTGATATAATCAACATAAATAGAGGTGTAAGACAAGGAGATCCGATCTCCCCAAAACTGTTCATAGCTGTCCTGCAGTACATTATGAGAGACTTGCCATGGTCTACGCAAGGCATCAGTATAAACGGTAGCTTTCTGAGCCACCTCAGGTTTGCCGATGACATCATCTTATTCTCAGAATCTGCACGCCAACTAAACGGCATAATAAACGACCTTCACCAGGCTAGTATCAAAATTGGATTGGAAATGAATCTCGAAAAAACTAAAGTCATGACGAACCACCACAAGATACCCATCTTAATAAATGACATTCCTCTTGAGTTTGTAGAAAAATACATTTACCTAGGCAAACAGATTTCCTTCAGTAAAGACAGAAATGCGGAAGAGGTAGACCGTAGAGTAGCGATCACTTGGAAAAAATACTGGGCTCATAAAGAAATATTTAAATCTCAACTCTCTTTACCTAGTAAGAAAATAGTTATGGACTCTGAAATCTTACCGTGCCTCACCTATGGTTGCCAAACTTGGACGTTCGATCTTAAGACCAGAAGGAAAATCCAGACCACTCAAAGAAGAATGGAGAGAAGCTACCTGGGAATAAAATTAAAAGACAGAGTGAAGAACAAAGACATCCGCCAGAAAACAAAAATAACTGATGCGCTGACCTTTTCCCTTCAAAGAAAGTGGAGATGGGCAGGCCACGTGGCCAGATACGATGATGGCAGGTGGACTCGAAAAATCGTAAATTGGGTGGGGCCAGGGGGCACCAGAGCGAGAGGCAGACCCTATGCTAGATGGGCAGATGAGGTGGTAGCGGTGGCGGGCCGAACTTGGCAACAAGTGGCTAAGGACCGGGAACAGTGGAATACTTTGGAGGAGGCTTTTACCCGAAGGGGGTCCATACAAATCACTACTTAATTGAAATACATGCATATAAATTGTTATTTATTTTATCGAATATTTTTTATTTTTTTATTGAATTGTAATGTTAATGATTTATAAATGAATTGTATAATGTAAACAATATTTGTATGGAATTAATAAAAGCTTTATTATTATTATTATTATTATTATTATATGGTTTGTGATGCAAATAATTTTCCAACGTAATTACATTGAGGTGGAACTTTTAACGCGCTCCATTCAAATTCTTCGAAACTCGATTAGACTTCTTACAAGCGGAGTGACTGGGTTTCAAAGCTGTCAAGGTGAACTGGGCTTCAGATAAAACGAGATGGATGAACATTGTCCTGCTCTGAATCAGAATTTAATAGAATATATATTGAAATATATGAGAGAAATTGTATGATGAATGAATCTCCACCAATGTCTACAAGTTCCGAGTCTTCTGCAATGATGACCGCGTTTAAGCTTGTTAGGCAGAGGCCTCATATTCATCACTAGCTTTTAGCCCTGCGGCTCCACCCGTCTTAGAGCTAGTCTCGAGCCCTTGGAAGTAGTGTGGGCTGTTAATGAAGAACAATAAAGTATTGTAAATTAAATTCACATAGAATAAAACATCACTTTATAAAAAATACTATAAATTCCTCTATAAAAACATTAAGTTAAAATTAAAAAAACCCCCGCCACAAAACCTTTACTTGATCCTTTCATCAACTAGAAATGAGCTGATATTCTTTAAATGGCTGAAGATACTTTCTTGGATCATAGCTAAGAACACTCCCGTTTGTGAAACCTTGTAAACAAAAAAAAACTAGACAGACAGACACACGTCAAACTTATAACACCCCTGGTTTTTTTGGGGGGTTAAAAAGCTATAGAATTAAAATTGCGTTTTTGTTCTTTTTACTGCATGGTTCTTCCTAGGTGTGATGAGCGTTGGCGTTACCCCAGCATCACCGTGATCGAATTTAGCGAATTCAACTATACAGGCCTTTAGTCAATAGTAAAGTAGATTTTGTCATATTTTGTCAGACTTTGTCAAGCAGTCGTTCAAAAGTTATAAGGGCGAGTTACTGTCTCCGCTGGGGGAACGTTCCGCCAGCATCACCATTCTTAAAACTCTAAAACTACAGCACCTAGTTCTAATTCTAAAATCTAATTGCAAATAGCTTTTTGGAGTATTATTGGATATTTTAGATACTTTTGGAGTCGTAACTATGTAATAACTATTAATTATAATTACATTATATAAACTTTGAAGATTAAAATTTGAAGGCTCATTTACGCAATGAAGTATTAAAAAAACTCGTATTTTACGAAGTTTATTGGTTTACACCTAATTACTCAATCATGTTCAGATTTCACTGTAGGCTCTTAGACTATAGTGTAATTTTTGATATCTTTGAAATGGCTAAACGAGAAAGTCTAGATTTTTGCATTTGTGCTTGACAAAGTAGCGACAAACTCCTCGTGCAATCAGATTCAATCTAGGTGCTGTAGTTCCAGAGATATAAGAAATGGTGATGCTGGGGTAACGTTCCCCCAGCGGAGACAGTAACTCGCCCTTATAACTTTTGAACGACTGCTTGACAAAGTCTGACAAAATATGACAAAATCTACTTTACTATTGACTAAAGGCCTGTATAGTTGAATTCGCGAAATTCGATCACGGTGATGCTGGGGTAACGCCAACGTGATGAGCGACCTAATTGTTCGGACAAACTTCTAAGCTTTGGAATTAATTAGAATTCTATCTCTTTCTTCTTGAAACACGTGACTAAAGTTTTGCTTCGGCCACTTCGTCTGTTAGTTGTAAAGTTGCGCCCCCTGCCGACCTTTTCGTGACCCAATTTACAATCACTCCAAGTTAAATTCAAAATGCGAGAATGAATTCCCCATAAAGGAACTTGAACGTTATCGCAAATAAGTTAAAGTTGATTTTTAAATTTCTCGTAAAGAAATAGAGCTCTTTCGGGAGATCTTTTTTTTGTAGAAATTGTTTTTTTTTGTCCTAGTTATTGTTGGAGTTAGAGCTCCTTTCCGGTGTGTTTACGATATTTCATGTTTTCCTTTCACTCGACATGCATTACTGTGGGAAATAATAACCAGAACATAGAGACTAGGGACATCACTGCTATTTATCAGTATTTTTTATTTGTAACAATATAATGAAAAGTCCTAAAAACATTATATAACATTGTTTAATAGCGATACGAAAAAATATCACTGTCGCACCTTTTTTTTTTGCAATAATTACGAGTATCTTACTAGTAAAGAATATTGCACTTCAAAAATAATATTACGAAATAACAAATTTGGCCTTTTTAAAACTAAATATTGTTGGTTTCTAGTAAATATTGTCTACAAAAATATTAATCCTCTAAAATTTTCACTTACTCCTTCATATGAATTCAGCAAAGATCATTGTCGTTATCTCCAGATCGCGATCGGATGACAAGGAACTTTTGTCATACGACTTGTATATGGGAAAAGTTTTGTTCTTTTGACGATGCGACGCGAGCTTATTGCTCTCGCCGCGACCGTTGACAGCGGACAACTTAGATGTCTCTTTGTAGATAAGATGGAGAGAAGAAAGAGTGACGTAATGAAAATAGTTTCAACAAGACACAATACCAATAGGAAGAATAAATAGTATCCTGTTTCCAATGTTATCCTGATACATACTCATACTAATAAGGGCTAGTTAATTTTGATTTACTTACTGAACTGGAACTTAAAAGTTTGGCATTAATCTTGTATGAGAATAAAATATCAAATGGGCGTTTGAACATCATGTCTTGGTTATGTTGGTTGGTGAAATCGGCACTTATTATAAGCGTACCCTACCCAGACCTATAAATCCGTGTTGAAAAATATACTTGGCCAAAAAAAGTATCTTACTTAGTACAGATGTTTTATCTCACGAGTGCAGCGAGCCATGCTTGTGTGTGTCTTGTGTCTGCACATTGTCTTTGTGTGCGTAGCGCTCAGTTTAGTAGTACGCACACAAGGGCGCGTGTCTATACGCACACAACTACAAGTAAGGCTTGCCTTCAGTTGTGAGATAAAATAGCTGTAATAATATTTTGTTATTGTACAGTACAAAAAAGATCCTAGACAATTTTCATTCAAAACGTAACAGATGGCAAAGGACAAACTAGCTCTTTTTCGTTTGATGTTATCATGAAGAAAGAAAAAATTTCACGCGCCCATTTTATGGGCGTGGATTTTTTTTTTCACTTATGGATGTTATACTAAACTACAGGATGAAAGGAATAATATAGTAACTTAAGTAATAAAAGTAACTTTATACTTTGAACTTAGCGCTCAGTTTAGTAGTAGGTACGCACGCGCTTGTCTATACGCAATACCTACACTAAAAGTACTCGTCTGCACTCGTGAGCTTAAATAACTTTTATAATATTTTATTCGTGTACAGTACAAAAAATCCTAGACAATTCAAAACGTAACAGATGGCAAAGGGCATACTAGCTCTTTGTCTTTGATGTCATACTAAACTAGAGGATGAAAGGAAACGCGATAAAAGCGTTCAAAGCGGCTCCGTGTGAAATCGAAAAGGGAAGTGCGACAGAAATGTCTTTGAAAAACGAATCAAATTTACAAACGAGGGGATGGAGGAATTACTTATGGGAGATAGCCGACTGTTGTGATTGGAAATTGGCAGAAACGCGTCTAATAAACGCGGGGAAGAGAGGAGATGCGAAATCTATAACTGGAAAAAAAAACGAAACGTTTATATGTAAAAGCGTATTATTTTCGAGCAGATACTGAGGGTAGCTCCCATTTGACTCAGGTTCTATGCATTAAATATGAATATCTTATTTTTATTAGTGATTTGACGTTATAAATATTTTTCTACAATACAGGTAAACAAAAGTCATTTTAGAAACAGTTTAGCTAAATTCTTGGGACTGAAAAGATCGGTTCATGCCGCGCTCTTAGTCGTTACTAAATTGTTTTTCTTTTTTCTTTATTCGTGCCATATATTTAACCCTAAACAAAGTCTTACCCTTAGAGTATAAATAGAAAATAAGGTCGTACCTAATACAATTATCCAATGCTTGCCGGTCATATTGTAAATATCCATTACGTAACTAAATATATATAGATAAGTTACAAAGTCATGCTAGTGAAAGTAACATAATTTGAAAAAATATGTGGAGATAAATTCTAATATTGTGCTAATATTATAAACGCGAAAGTTTATAAATATGGATGTATGTTTATTACTCTTTCACGCAAAAATTACTCAATTGATTTTAATGAAACTTTACAATAAAGTTGACGAAGTCGCATTGGGCCAGCGTGGTCGACTAAGGCCTATTCACCCGATTTCAAGTTGGCCTCGAGCCCCTCGGTGGAGACATAATATGAGCTATTAACAAACTAGTCTCTGATGTAACAGACGTACTCAATGAATTTACGCTTTGGAAAAGTCACGAAAAGCCCCAGATTTCAATGGTTATGAAGCATTCTTTGTAAAAATCGCATATAAACTTAACAACCTGTCTTACAAAAGGAAAGGTTTAGTTTAAAAATATCTTCCTTTGCTATTGAGTCAGTTACCCGACTGCGAACAAGCTATTGAAATAAACGCGCCGCGCGATCCAACAATCCAATTTAGCTTTTGCTTTGTGAACGTAAATTACAATCACGAGCCAACACACACACATACACCACACCATACACACACATTGATCCCACATACATAAGATAATGTATGCGTACATACATGTAACTCAGTATAAATTTATGTATGTGTCTGACAAAGACAAAGTTTGTAGCCGACATTATTTGGAGTTACATTTTTTGTTTTATTTTTGTCGAAGTAAGTTTTGTCGTTCCGGTTCGCTTTATAATTCTCTCTTAATTTAATTGACGATTGAAGTAAATTAATAATGTTTCCACTTTCCGCTACAGATTTTGTCGCTACGAGCTACGGCGTAGCACATTGCTACGCTCATTGCTACGTATAGAAGTAACTATGAAGAGAGAGATGAAGAGAGAGATGCAAAGTTAAGAAGCGTGACTATGCAAATATACTTACTTTTCTTATTCAAAGTATCAAAAAAATCAAGTTAAATAATGCAATTCGCTAAAAAACCAAAAATGCTATAAACCTAATTTAAGTAAAGAAGTACAGGTTTCTCTTGACCTTTTATAATAAGAATTAATATACTATATAAATATATACTACTTTATTGCTACTCAACTGTTATTTTCTTGTATGTATTTATTTCTCGTGGCTATGTAAAGTCGGAAACGCAATCGCTTAGTATATGTATTTCAGGACCACTAATGTTTATTTCCATCATCCTGAAATACTAAGTATAAAAATTACTAAGTAGGTATAAAAATGTATTTTTTTCACTTGGTCCACACAAATGCCTGGTATAATTGATTACGCGTGAGGGTAGGTGTCTGATACACAGCTTATTCAATTATCTAGATTGGCGGCTGTTTGATTATGAAATTGATTGCCCAGTAGAGTTGTCTATTTAGAATGATTATTATTATGTTGTGAGTTGGATATGGGGAGAAACGCGACTTAAGAATAGTTATTATTATGACAGGTTTTCATAAAATACGTTCTTACTCAAAGTCACGCTTTTTTCGCGGAGGGGTAGGCAGAGACTTCTTCCTTCCAGTTGCTACGATCTAGACATACTTCGTTTTCTTCATTCGCATTCTCTACAATTGTGTTTATTTTTTAATATTTAAGTTAATATTCAAAATAAATTGTCTGTACGACAGTCACAATCGATGAACATTTTAAAAACAATTTACTTTCATAAAAGTTCCATTTCAAAACTAGAGTCGCCAAAAACATTTCGGTGACGACACAGGCAACTTATTTCCAACATGGCGGCGCCAATCAGAAAGTTCCAACGCGGTGCCACTGTCGCGTCGACGCCGAATAGGAAAAAGTTGTGCCTAAACAGGATGTAACGACGTTTACAAACCTAGACGGGATGAGTTCTGTGAGGCAGGGGTAAAAAAGCTAACATATTTTCACGCTTGTCCTTAAATAGAATATTTTATTATGTTTATTTTGCTTCACACAGTTTTTTTTTTCCTTTTCTTTTCTGGTTTTGGCGACAGTTTATTTTAAATTCTGCCCCCCCCACATGCAGTGCAATGACAAAAGTTTGTCGCACATTTATCTGTCTAAAAACCCGCCATATTGCAATATCCTCCAATAGGATAAGAGAATACGCACGACAAAATTATGTCTGTCACGCGTGGACCGGGCATGTTAGAGGGGCAGGGGTTACTTTAATTACATATTCGTGACAACCTAGTCACCTAATCTCCCGCCTTCTAAATGAGGCTTTATTCTTAAGCAAAAAAAAAAAAGTTCTTTATTGCAATTTTTTTCCGGAAACATACAGCACGTAATTTCCTTTTAATATTGTCTACGGATGATGTGAACATGCATACACATTACACATGTTACAAATATATTGAACACTAGCTTCCCGCCGCGGATCTGCCCGCTTTAAAAGTTTTTCCCGTGGGAATGACGAATTTTCCTGCGGCAAAAGGTAACCTATGTTCTTCAACAAGGTCTATTCTATCTTTGCATCAAATTTAATCAAAATATGTTAGTAGTTTCGGAACCTATTCAATTATTACGAATATTATACGTAATTTTTTTTACATCTTGAGTTGCGCTATTGGATTTTTAGTAAAGATCCCTCTTTTTTTTTAAATAAAATATGTCCTACATTACTCGGGGATAGCGTAGCTTCGCAACAGTGAAATAATTTTATAAATCGGTTCAGTAGTTTCGGAGCCTATTCGATGCAAACAATGAAACAAACAATGAAAATTTCTTCTTTATAATATTAGTATAGATGTTGAACATCGCATACAGTATCGTTCTTGCTGAATACTCACGCAACAATATCCTCGATTCCAGATTTCATCGCCGGCGTCAACTTTTTAATTTCATTCTGTTTTCGCGTACAGTCGGCTGCGTTATTTGTGCACCTCTTCTGTAGTTAGTGCAAAAGACCAATTTAAAATTTTCGGTGTAGAGACACGGTCAGTCAAAATTGAGCCTTTTCTCCTTTTCTCAAAATTTAACATCATTAAGATTATTTGAGATTATTAAAATCACTTATTATGTTACACAAGTATGTCAGAAGCATGAGGTCAGATGTCTTAATTTGTCGAAGCTGGAGATCGAAACAAATGACGAGAACCATAAACATCATCATCATCATCATCTCAGCCGAAAGAACTATTATATATTAGGTCAAATGTCTTAACTTCACGTTATTGGATATTGGACCAAATTGTTCTGATGTTGTGATTATTTTTAGTGGTAAATAACTGTGTGCGTGCACCATTGTTTTATTTGCTCGTGCTGACTGTACGTAAAAACCTTAGAGATCAGGTCGAAGTTAAAAGTTCCGGTGATTATTTTATAGTGGTATATAACTGTGTGCACCTCGTTTTATTCGGTCGCGCTGACTGTACGTAAAAACCTTAGAGATCGGGTCGAAGTTAAAAGTTCCGGTGATTATTTTATAGTGGTATATAACTCTGTGTACCTCGTTTTATTTGGTCGTGCTGACTGTACGTAAAAACATCAGGGATCGGGTCAAAGTTAAAAGTTCCGCAATATGTCGGTTCGCAAACGTTATGGTTTCTGTTCGACATCCATTTTGGCGGAGTTCGTGTGCGGTTTGTTCGACCAAATAGATGGCTCGGGATGATTGAACGGCGGACTGGACTGGTCAGTTTTTGTTCAACTTGATTGTACTGCTATTAAGTTGGTTTATAAATGCAGGTTTTGCAATAAAGGATGCCGGGTATTGCTGTAGTAATATAGGAACGCGGACTAACCGAACGATTTATTTCAGAATGCAGAGATGTAGGTGTAGTGTTTGGAGCATAATAACACTAAATTAAAAGATTTAATAACCCACGACACAAAACCGTTACTTGATCCTTTCAACAACTAGAAAAGAGCTGATAATCTTCAATTGGCTGAAGATATTTTCTTGGATCATAGCTAAGAACACACTCGATTGTGACACCTTGCAAACAAAAAAAACTAGATCAAAATCGGCGCATCCGTTTAGGAGCTACGATGCCACAGACAGACAGACAGACTTACACACACGTCAAACTTATAACACCCCTCTTTTTTGTCGCGGGTTAAAAACAAATTCTTTGCAGCTTTGGAAGATAATAAAAAAATGAATGTCCAACCGCATGCTTCTGTAAATATAGAATTTTGTGCCAATACTTTTAGTTTTCTTATTCTAATACTCTTTAGATAATTTTACAAAAAGTATATATAAACGGAAAAATCGAGAAACACTGAAATGTCATTAAATTCCCAAATGTCCCGTCTTCCCCCAGCAGTATCATGGCTGGCATTCGACAGTGGAAACTCCGTGTATTAATAAAATTCCTCTGAAACTTCGCCCCCGATAGCTCGTCATATTAAAGCTAGAACTCGCGAATACCGCGTTTGTCGACTATCGTGGAACTTTCGGGAAGTATAGCACAAACTCCCATTGAATTTTATACAGGTTTAAATTTTATGATCTGTGTTTTAGTAACTTTCGTTCTAATAAGTTATATTAAATGGGTTCATTTTACCGCGGGAAAATGCCTCAGTCCCACGGGAAAAATTGTTAACGCGGACGGGGCCGCGGCGGAAAGCGAGTAATAAATAAAAGTAATTAAAGAAAATTAAAAAAATCTGAGCTTACAATACAAAACAATATACTTTATTGCTGGTCTATTGTAGAGGACAGCTCACGGCCATGGCATGTGCAACTCCGCCGACGCCAGACAAAAATCAGGTATTCATACCTTTTAAAAATGTATCGCGTATAAGACCCGTAAAATTACGTTATAATATACACAAAGCGCGAAAGCCTTAATCAAATGCTGCCAGCTATTTCTGCACACTTGTATTAAGCCTGTATTATATTTCCTTTCATTTCCTCTTACAACTTACGCTCATCGGCGAACTGGCTTAAGGGCGCGATTGCAAATGGCCGAACTTCGTACAATTAACGGTAAGTCAGGTGAGTGCCGTCGACTTCGCGCGCCTTATTACGACTTAATTGTTCGATTGCTGTGTTTATTACTACACTGAGAGTGGAATTGTGTTTCCGCTGCTTTATCGCTATTTTTCTGAAAATGAACAGTTGATTTATTGGCGCTGCTTGATACAGGCTCTATTTTTAGGGTTCCGTATCTTAATGACTAAAAACGAAACCCTTGTAGTGTCTATCCGTCCGTTCGTCTGACAGTGCCCGAGGCTTCCGACATTTTAAAAAGTTGCTTATTCTTCAGTTTGAATTTTAGACAAATTTTTTATTTCTGTCGTTCTAGCTCCTAAAACTTATGATGATTTGTGGAATTAACTGAAAATTAATTATATATTATGGCTTATTCAATCTCATATCTGAGAATGCCGAAGACCGGGCAAAGTGGAGGAGATTGTAAATGAAAGCGGACCCTGGTATGAGGTCGGAAAAATGTTAAGCCAGAGAAGAAGGTTTACGTTCCATTTAAATAGAAAGACAATTCTTTAATGCGTGGTCGCTATCCATAAAACTTTCTACGTCAGCAAGTGTTAGGTTCGGGCTATTTCCGCAACTTTATATTGACGGTCTTTAGAGACTTAAGCTTTCTCAGGAGGCCCAGTGCGTAATCGTTTAGCGCCAACAAAAATCAACTTCACCACACCTTCCGAACACAAACGTGAGCTGAACGGAAACCAATCGTAGGTGGAGTAAGTAAGAGAAGTTTTCCCATTAAAAGTTGGAAAGTTCGTCGGCATGGCGGCGCGTGCAAATCATTTGATTTGGAGTACACCGCCCGTGGAACACCCTTCCGTCAGTGTTATGAGTTTTTGTGAGTTTACAGTTCGTCAGTTTTCCGTTCGAGTACTTTGTGAGGGCGCGTCGTGTGCGAAATGAAACGGGATTTTAATTTGGATACTTATTTCGACTAGTTTTAGTAATTTGGCACTAAGTTGATAAGAGCATGATTGTAGTTTTAATTAACGTGGTTTTAACCTTAATACCACATAACTATGTTACCACATTAATTTGAGCTTTGTAACCTCGAACATAAAGTTGAAAAATAATTCTTTTTTAAATGCTGTGCCCTATTGAATAGTCGTACCTGCCCCTCTAGCATGACTGTTCATACGTGACCGTCGTACGTGACAAACATAATTTTAGCGTACGTGCGTAATGCGTATGCTCTTATCTTATTGGAGGATATTTCAATATGGCGGATTTCTCATAGTATTTTGACATACAGGTTGTCACAGCAGTCATGCTACGTGGGATGACATAGCAAAAATTTATCTTAGTTAGCGGGTTTCAGCTCTTGTAAGTACGAAAGAAGCACTCTGCCTGTTACGCTCTAATCTAACACCAACACATATGAACTAAAAGCGATAGTGTAATAGATCTCTCTCTACCTTCATCCAGATTATTAAATCACCCTGTGACGTCACCTGCCTACAATATCTAAACTTGATACAACCGGTTAAAAAAATATCCACTTTTCAAAATTAGCTTCTAACCCCAAAAACAAGTTGCTTTTTTTTTTAAACAAATAGCATCAGAGCGGGGTTTCATAATTAGTGTTGTCCCGTTCTCGAAAAAATTCCTTCACTAAGAATGTTACTTTCTTAGAACGCAAACGCCACAGAAGGAGGTTAGACAAATATATTTGCCAATAACAAAAATCGGGAGTTTCTTTAGTTGTCCCGTGATAATGATGGGCACTCACACTAATCCTTGGTTATGCAAACAAACTTGAAAGCCTAAAAAATTTTTTTTAGATTTTACTGAGAATGGTGAATATTTTTCGGAAGCAGCATCTCACTAGTCATAATCTATTGGGAGATGCATTGGTAATGGCCGGCGCAGTGAAGTTGGCAACATTAGCATCCGCTCCACATATGACACGACCCCTGCGATTGGCCGGGGGCCATGCACGCTCATATATCTGGCTGGTTGCTGTTTTACGATGCCAACTATTGTTTATTACCAGCCAGCAATTTTATTTCCTTGTGTTTCAAATCGGGGATGTTCTGACAAAAGGTAGGGTCAAGAGTACTCTAAAGCCACGAGCATGCATGAAGAGATTAATGAATGTGAATGAAGCGAAAGAAGTGTGTTTGGATAGTAGCAAGTGGAAGGAAGTGGTCTCTGCCTACCCCTCCGGGAAAGAGGCGTGACTTTATGTATGTGTATGTATGTTTATTAACCTAAATATAGGTTTTTCATACTAACAGCAATTTTGAACTCAGGGGAAGGCAGCAGCTTTTGTTACAGCAACCAACGAAGACTCTATATGTGACGTTCTGTATAAAAAGGGACTATGCTGTCGGTTTTAGTTTCTGTGATATTTAAATACTACCTTTAATTCGCTAGATTACGGTCAGTATAGTGCCGTCACTCTGAGAACGTCACATTTATGTACGCGCTTACACTAAGCAAAGCCTTTAAAAATGTTTTATTCAAAGTAAGATTAAACAAAATCATTTTTCAAAGTCAAAGCTAATAAATATCAAGGGCTAGAGCTGTCCATGGTTGCTCGTATCAATTCTAAGGTGGCATTCATCTGTGTGCCAAAAGAAACTATGGGAAGAAAAAATGCCCTTGGTACACCAAGGTGGACTAATGGAGTGAACCACCGGCTGGAAGAAATTCACAGGTCGTGTACCGCTTTTAAACTGATGGCTATGTAATGTAAATAATAATAGACATGTGGTTTCAACCCAACTCTTCAAGAAACGAGGCCCCTAATGAAATATACTAGAGAATTGGCAGCAGCTTTCTTATGTGTGACCAAGAACAACTAAGATCCCGAAACCACTTGCTAATGTGCAAAAGTCAAGAAAACAGGTCCCTTGTGTTTTTTTACTGTTACATATATTTTGAAATGTTAATTAATTTTACTTAATTTATATATTGATTCACCCACTAAATGTTCAAACGAAATTGTAAATTACGTCCTTGCGCTCAAAGGTCATCAAATAATTATCAACTTTCAGCTTTAACTGCTTGTTTAACGCGTTAATTTAACATGAAATAAACAGTCAGACAAGAAAACAACTCATTTAATGCGACAGAGAGAGGTAATTACGCCAAATGGAGAAGGGTTAAATCACCAACTTATATTTGCAGTTCATCTCTTTTACATTAGTAAGCTCTGTCCTTGTTTGAGTAGAAAAAATAAGTTGGTTTAATGAGAAGGGTTTCAAAGCGTAGTTTGTTTTTTAATCCAAACTTTGATGTTTAATTTACATTTTTAAGTTTGACTTGCTTTAAGGAGGAAGTGGAAAGTTTTGTGTAATCGGTAAAGTTTGTAGATTTTCTTAAAAATCGCGTATATTTAGAGATGCATAGATTGTTACTTTATACTAATTTGCTCTTGTTATCATATATTTTTATCTCGAAATTTCAACACCGTCTTTTCTTTTCGCCTTTTGAATAATACAGAATAAACTACTTACAGTTGAAACAACTGTTCAACTGTTGTTTTCGAAATTCTGTTTACTTTATTATAATAGAAATCCAAAATTCAATCTGTTTTCGCATCTTATAAGCAGAACAGTTTTCGATAAAAATTAAGGAAATAGTATCACGGGCAAATGACTTACTCTTATTTTTACTACGGCAAATCCTCACTAAAAGAAGAATATAAAAAACTAACTATTAAGAAAGGTAAAAGGGATTTTTTTTAATAAACCTATGCTTGAGTCGAAAAAGTACGACGAATAAAATTTCACCGGACTTGTGGGGGAGCGGATTGCTCTACCCCTAAATTAGTCATGTACCAACGCGTCTAGGGGCGGCTCAAGGGAGCCTCGAACCTAGGCCTAGTGCGTTGATACAGAATAACATCGTGAAGGAAGGAGCTATCTTTCCAGGCACCCTTAAAATAATACAGTTTTGAGTTAAAGTGGGTGATTTCCGTTAATTTGTGTAGTAGTGTCTGACGAGGCGACTGGAGGAAGTAGATCAATTAGTGCCGTGTGGCCGCCACTACTAACTTTTAATGGGCTCTCCAGACGATAGACCGCAAAGTCTGTTATTGCTTGTACATGGCACAGGCGGGACACTACAAAGAATCAACGCGATTTGTGGCGATATGAAAACAAGACAACTGCCAGACGTCAACAACAATCAAAGGAAAATAGTACCAACAGTCCTGGGGGCTATCGGACGGGGAACTCATTTTGGTACGGGAAGGTGAATTTATTTTACTTCTGTGCTTGTCGGTAAAGTGATATTATGTACTTCGGTGGAGTCTACAAGCACTCTCATATTTTACAGAGAAAACATTTTTTTTCCTTCCTTAAAGTGCGCGGTTCCTTTATGCGTCGTAGCGACATGCGATAATGCATTAGACCAAAGAAAGAAGTTGGAAAAATCGCGCTTCGATATTCCCACTTCTCTGGCATTAGACGCAATGCGTTTTCATCTCTGTGGTGCATACACATCAATCAGATTATGATTTATTGCACAAAACAGCAGAAAATTGTTTACCTACAACACGAAAAAGGAGAAGGCAAGTGGCAACTTCTTAAAAGCTATTTCACACATTAAGAAAGGTTGATACATAAATGACCACGTGTTGGATCTAACCATAAAGGTAGATATTTTTTTGATGCGCTAACATCCTGTATCTGGGTCTAATGCATTCGCGCGCTTTATTAGAAGGTGTTTAATATAGAAGAACAGAAGGGATTATTTACGAAAATACATGATAGTTTGCACTATAGCCAATATAGCTATGCCGTAAATTAATTATTATGATCGGTAAGCTAAAAAATGCTTCGTTATATTAAAAAAACTGAAACTAAATCGGATCTTTTTTTATTGCTGTCTATAAAAGCTGGAAGACTTCACTCTGTGCCAAATACTCTCTAACTTTTAGTAGTATCTATCAGAAAGCGATGCAGTAGAATTTCTATACAGCACACTCGATTTGCTGCATTAGCTCTTGCTACGAACTTGCTACGAGTTCGCTACGAGCGTAGAGGGGCTACGGGCTACGCGCGCGTACTTGTATGTACGGTAGTAGGATGTTACCATATAATTGCATTCCAATACTTGTATGATAATAGCCTATGAGAGATAAATAAAGTAGATACATTTAGCTTTAATAGATTTATTACTTTTTCTTTAGAGTCTCGTTAAAAACAAAAATTCGATTCACAGCATATCTTATACCGTGTTGAGATCTTACGTCACCAAAAGGAACCTTGTTGTTGGTTTTAGTTTATAATTATTTAATTACATTAAAGTTATAGCTAGGTATATTTAGAATTTGGACACATCAATAAGACCATATCGACAATAAGGTCTCTTCATTGTGAGAACAATACAATACAATTATTATTTATTGACACCAAAAGAACGTCAGATATAAGATACTTCTCTTGGGACAAAAAGTTTTTTGAGGCTCAAACTGGTTTCTGAAAAATATGCAACTGTGAAAGCAATCAGAATAATTTTAGAATAGAATAGTATCTATTTATTTTCTATGTTATATGATAATGACTTTTCTATTAATTTAAAACATTAAATGTATGTTAGAACATTGTACTTAGTAATGCTATAAACCATATATGAATAAAGCCCACCACAGTTCGCCACCACATACGATAGCTATATAAAAATATATAGAAAACAGCTTTAAATTGTAACATCGTCTACGGTCGTGTCAAGTTCCGTCGAATGCCGTGGGAGAGCCAACATATGGCGGATACAACTTCCATTCCCCTTTCTGTCTTTCGCGCCTTTATATGTAATACGAGTGTCCGTGGCGTAACGGTTAAATCCTCTCTCTCAATTGCGTAGAACTAGTTTGATTCCTCATTGTTTAGTGTACTTTCAAATCCATGTATTTATTTGAAGCTATATCAGGCCTGAGTCTATGAATAGTTAGAGAAGCGAATAACAATATGCTACGCCTGTTGTGTCGTAAGTTTTCTAATGTAAATTGTTTGTACTCTATTAAAAACGGATAAAATTTTGACGGTTTTCTGTTACACACATGTATCTGTAAATTGTTGTTTAACACATGTTGCTGGGCAAAGTAATTCCATTGAGACAGTTAACAAAGACACCTACGGAAGGGTAAGTAAGTAGTGTTAGTCGTTCGCATACATGTTGCATAAAGTTCCGCGTTACGTGGGAACATGACACGTGGTGTTAGATTCCTTCATTTTGACCAGACCACAGAATAAATAATAGTACTAGGTACAGAAGGCGCACTCTCTGATAGTAAATGTGCTAATTTAATTCTAGCTACCACGCCGCTAACGTTAAAATTACTTTGATCGCGTCGAACGTGACCCTGGCTATAATAGCCTACCGTCTGTCGTTGCGCTCGTATTAAAACAAAATGCACCTTAAGACCGCGCCGCGAGAGTCCATAGTATTACCACAGAATAAATAATAGCGTCGTCACAAGCGCGCGCGTTTTTCCTAATAACTGGCTTCATATATGACGCCGCCGTCCGGCGTAGGTACATTCTGGAGCTCTGGCGCGGAGTGCGCTGGGCCTAACCAGACCTTAAGGTTCACCCATAGAGCACGGGACACATTTTTTTTGGTAGTATAGATACTTTAATATAGGGCGACCCGATCTTGTCAACACATATTTAATTTGATACTGATATATTTTTGTTTTCCGTAAGTTTTGTCCAATTGAAAGCTGCATGACATTGGAGCAATCACAACAACGCAAGGAGACAACCCTCCCCGCACCTCAGCTAGTTGACAGATCTTTGGAATTTATTTCTTTAAGATTTGCATGTGTACCTATTACGACTCTGTAACGTTAGATACTCTTTGGGTTCATCTTACGCTCACTATACAGCGCAAATAAGCAAGCTCTTGTGAACTTCTGCAAGGTGATGCTTGAATTCCATAGCTAAAGGTCTAATGTGTGTCGTTGTCCTATGGTACCCCAGTGGTACAGAGGGCCTTCGTGAGAAGTCTCCACCCCTGTCCTAAAGGTCTAATACAAGTATAAAATTAAACGAATTCGTATTCTGATATCTCAGTTATTTTAATAGCAAATTAAACAGTAACTACTATTTTGTAAGCACAAAAGGGTACTTTTGAAATGAAGAGACAAAAGAATGACATAATATCATATCATATAGAAACGCCTCCGTCATTGAATAAAATAAAGAAACGGAAGATGTGGGACGAACCGAGTTTCCTCCCTAATATCCTTTAATATTATTATACATACAAATGTTTCGTTTTCGTAATTTGCTTTACGAACAAAGAATGAATGACTGTTTTTGTTCACCTTCGCCGCTGCTTTTCCTTCGCTGTGACATTTAACTGGCACGTGTTAGTACAGTCAGCTAACAATTCGGGATGATTCGGACAGTTCCACGAAACACCCAGAATATATTCACCGAGAAGAAAAAGTAGCAGATGGATGTGGAAATACGTCACAGGTGATATGTTCATGCATGTAATAATAGATGGATACGAAAGAAGACAATAAAATTATACATTTGATTTATATTCTTTAACAGTTTATATACAGGATGGCCCGTTGATAGACGTCCAAATAAAAATTTTGATGCCTTATATTATGGGGTATCTGAATCACCCCCATGTATGTTCCGCGATTATTGATGGTTTAGGAGATAGGAATCTTCAAAGTTTGTTTTTTTAACAGCTTATATATGTGCCCACCGAGGAGCTCGAGTCTACTCTGTCGGGGTGAATAGGCCTTAGTCGAACACACTGGTCCAGTGCGGGTTGGTCAACTTCACACACAATCTTTGAATTATTCCACGGGTGTCTAGAGGTTTCCTCACGATGTTTTCCTTCACCGTAAGAGCGTTGAATAATAAATTCGAAAATTGAATAAACATTAGTACGTACCGAGGCGTGAATGGAAGTCAACGGCCGGTTATAATAACAATAATAACAATAATAATTTATTTCAAAAGACAATTTTACTAAATAATGATACTTAAAGACTAGACATAACAATTGGACTAAAATAAATTACATGCCCAAGCTAGGGTAAATCCCTGTGTTATGGGCAAAATAAATTACTTCAAAACCAAATAATATTTATGATAAACAAACAAGCAAGATTCAAAACTATAAAATTAATTGAAACAAAGTTTATCTTAAAAAGTAATATTAACGAATTCGATGTGTCTTTGAAAAAATATTTATATTGTTATTTATTATGTTATATTGTTACGCTGTTGTTATATGATCACTACATAGTATAAAACAAAGTCGATTTCTCCGTCCCTATGTCCCTATGTATGCTTAAATCTTTAAAACTACGCAATGGATTTTGATGCGGATTTTTTTAATAGATAGAGTGATTCAAGAGAAAGGTTTATATGTATAATACATGCATAACATACTTAAGGATAACCCACAATAACCATTTTCCCGTGCGCAGCCGGGGCGGGTCGCTAGTATCTAATATAGTCAACTGACTTGATACTTGTGTTTACCAGCTCATATTGTATGTCCCCACCGAGGGGCTCGAGCCTACCTTGAAATAAGGGTGAATAGGTCTTAGTCGACCACTTTATACTTACATAGATAAAAAAGTTTTATGGCACTCGCTAAACCATACCGTTGCCACAGATCTATTTTCCAATATACATAACAAGCAAACAAGAACATATGTCTTGCTTGCTCAACAAAAGATCCATATAAGACTTCCCCTGCTTAGATGTTAAGCACTCTTGCGATAAACAACCACATTCATTATTTAGTTGGAGGATTCCCTCTCCCTTCAACAGTTCACCACTAATTTCGCAACTTTCGTAAATTGTACAATAAATTATTTACTCGCATTTTAGTTTATTCGTAAGTACTCTGTCTTGGCTTTCGTGAGTTTAGGTATTTGTTACTTTGTGAATTTCGCAGTGAGATAGTAAGATGTATTACTAGGGACCCGCCCCGGCTTCGCATAGGAAAATGGTTATTGTGGGTTATCCCTAAGTACATTATGCATGTATTATACATATAAACCTTCCTCTTGAATCACTCTATCTATTAAAAAAACCGGATCAAAATCCGTTGCGTAGTTTTAAAGATTTAAGCATACATAGGGATATAGGGACAGAGAAAGCGACTTTGTAGCGACTATGTGATTATTAGATACGGCATGTATTTAAATCGATATCATAAAAATAAATGCACTTTATAATAAAAGGTTTGCACTCTTAACCTAACCTAACCAATGTTTAGTGTGCAATCCAGTTAATTTTGCGAGCATTTAGTATTTTTTTGAGTGAAGGTTTAATATTTCCCTTTAGATACTAGCTGTCCGTTCGCAACTACGCCCCCGTTGTTTTTTACTTTTCCGTGCAATTGCCCGTAGGAATGAGATATTTTCCGCGGTAAAAACTATCTAAGATGTTGACCGGGGATATAAGGTACACCATACAAAATTTCATTTAAATTAGTCGACAGTTTCGGAGATTAGTCCGCACAAACAGACAAACAGCTAAACAGAGAAACAAAAAGTTTTAAAATCTGGATTTGTTCTGTATCACTTTATACATCCGCCTGACTCGGTTTTTTGGCAATTTTTTTTCAATGTACAGATTTCTACCTCTACAGTTGTATTATACAGATAATAATGTACTTTTTAAAACTTTCACGGTCCAGTGATCATGATGCATGCAACATCGAAATATCGGGCACTCACACAAAATAAGCACGTCTGTTCCGCTTTTCTGTTTACTTCTCTCTTCCTTCCTAGGTCTGCTGTAAGACATTTCCTAGGAAATAAGCAGTACCTGTTGTGTCCTCTTCTTCTTTGTGCCTGTATTTTTGTATTTTCATGTGTACAATAAATATTAAATAAATAAATAAATAAATAAATAAATAAATACCACGGTAAATATCCCGTTTTAAATCTTAATAGTCAGATAATAATATCCTGAATTAATTGTTTCGCGTATTCTTGCGTCTTTTATTTTCTAATATTTGTATAAATTTGGTGTTTAACAATTTTAAACTATAACAGCGAAGTATTAGTATCATATAATTTCATAGAGTCAAGTTGTACGGTTTAAGACCGCTGTCTCTGCGCTCTCCATTAACTTAACTACGACAACTTAACTCACGTGTACGAGTCTAACTGGACCGTACACAAGTGATTCCGCAACTTCCTTAAAATATAATATGCAGATAAACGGTCATATCTATCATCAATGAAACGACCTGGAAAAATGTGATATAGATTCTTGTTTGTTAATTTTCACTCTTCATACTAATCAAATAAATACAATTAGTGATTCACAAGGATCTCATAAGTACTAGTTGGTGATTCAAAACATTATGACATTTCGTATTAATCAAATTCAAGTTTTGTTCGATCCTTATCAGCCAGTCATGTGTTCGCCACCCCCAACCACTTTTCAGTGCTAATCTAGCTTCACTAATCTAGGCAGACGTTGTTGGTAAACAAGATTTCACAAAGGCGTTTTTCAGGCGAATCGTCCAAATGTAGCTCTAACTCCTAGGTAATAAGAATGATGTAGAATGCAGATTTGAACGCAATATTGTAGTTTGTAGTAGGAGGCATGTAAATATTTCAGTTGGGCCAGGAAAATATGGAAGGTATAAATTAAACCATAATAGTTTAGTGTTATATTTACTTAAATCGTGTAAATTGTAATAGGAATTGCTGCTTATTATATTTTTTATAAAAACCTGCCTTTTACGTAGTATTCATTTTATTTATCGGATTTAATTAGTAAGAGAGTGCTTATTCAACCTTAGGTTTCGTTTACCACCTAGTATTCGTTTTCGAATATCGAAATCATTTTATGGTTATTAAAGCTCTTATATTTAAACGTCGCTTATAAATCAGCAAAAATATAGTGACTATCATACCAGCATAGTTTTATAAATCGTATACCTATTATATTAAGGGCTCATTTACTGTGACACTCTCGATCGCACTTATTTAAGTTAATCACAAAAATTTTAAAAAATCAAAATTATATTATTAATTATAGGCTCCCTTAGAACACTTAATGAGCTAGTATATACTTTGAGGAAGGAGAGAGGCTACCTTTTAGCGCGGAAAAATTCCTCAGTACCACGAGAAAAACTGGCAACACCAGCGTCCCGTTACATTACGGTTCACCATTTTTTTTCGTTTCCGTGAAGTTTCTTTATGAAAGATGATAAGATGTAATTGTTTTAGCATGTCCTTACAGTTTTTGCTAAGCCCCTGTATTTAAGCTGACCACAGAACAGATTATTAGGGAAATTGGTCTTCAAAGTTTAGCGAAACAATACAGATTCCAGTGGAACTGCGTCTACGTATTCAGACCAGACTACTAAGTATTCAACTAATATCGAATTCTAGAGGTGTGGTCTAGAGGTACCTATCTAGTTAGAATCTCGGAAAGCCAGAAGTCATGGAAACGATCAAATTAGAAGTTCATCCTTATACTATTGTAGAGTCTGGGCGGAAAGAGAATGGGATTTAGATTTGAGGGCGCAGTAGTGCTTTTCTACCGTATTTGTCATACTGGCAACGCATTATGGCATAACTGTAAAACCTTGATATTTTTTAGACTTAAATGTTATTGATTTCCGATTCTGTTTGTCTGTCTGTCTTTCGTTTTAATGTTAGTAAATCTGTAAATCTATGTTAGTTCCGCTTTTCGCCACGCCCATTCTCTTTTCGCACAGACTCTAGCGTCGTAAATTCCTGGATATAATGAACCAGAAATCGGAGCAGGTGAATAATTTCGGGTCAAAGTTTTCAAGCGTTTGCCGCTTTACCATTGTCATAAAGTTAAAGCAGCAACAAACTTAAAAAAATAAAAACTGACAACGCTCTGCTCTATTCTTATTGACAAGCTGGACAAAAACAGGTAAGGCGCATCAGCGGGTATAATACGGTCTCGTCGCTAGCTGGCTCAATTCTCTTTCATTCATATGGGAATCGAAAAGGATGGAAGATGAATGAAATTAAATTTGAATAAATGAAAAATAAGCAGCGCAGCTGTCAAATTCAGCTTAATTTAAATGGGATGTTTTCGCATGCGTGCTGAACTAGTGTGAACTACGCGTAAAATCGATATTTGTCGTCTCTAAATTAAAGTTGACAATCACCTGTCCCTTTTCGCTATTAATAACGTGAAAGGGACTTAATAATATGGTTTTTAAATTTAAGTTAGAGCGTAATATGTAGAATCGAGCCCAGCGTCTGTGTTCTTTAAATAATTTATTTATTTTAGTCCGTACATAATTTGCATTATTTTGTATATTTACGGGTCTTATTCGCGGGTATTGTAACGTAAAACATACCATTTAAAATTAT
The DNA here is from genome assembly GCA_948473455.1 of Teleiodes luculella. Classification (NCBI taxonomy): domain Eukaryota; kingdom Metazoa; phylum Arthropoda; class Insecta; order Lepidoptera; family Gelechiidae; genus Teleiodes; species Teleiodes luculella. The sequence continues at coordinate 3,468,546 of OX419583.1, read as the reverse complement.
CCCGTTAAGACCCGTAAATATACAAAATAATGTGTACTAAGCGCGAAAGCCTCAAACAAATATTCGTACATAATTTGGTTGACTTTCCTCACCCGCTCCCTTCGTGTCTCCTCGCCCAGGTTGACCTGCTAAAGGACGGTGACAACAGCTGGATTTAACACCTTGGCGAATGCAAATGAATCCTCAAGGCCTATAACGTCGCTCGTGTGTTGATACTTGCATTGTGCTAAGCTAATTTCTGTCACCAGACCCTATTTCTTAAACGTTGTAAATTACAATGACAATTTTTTTTTTTTTTTTTTTTTTTTATATTTGTTTATTGCTGTTTGTTGATTGCTTGTTTGTTTGTTTGTCGTTTGTTTGATTGATGTTGATTGCGGGATTCGGGATTTGGCATTTATATCAAGTTCTTTTCAACGCCGCAAGCTATATCGTCATTGTAATTACAAATATTATACGTGTATTTATGCCGATCAATATTATTTCGTTTTTTAAACATTTACTCGAAAATTCGAAGAACAAAGCGAAGGAAATAAAAAATCGTAACTGTAAAAAAAAGTAATAATCATACTAATATTATAAATGTCCAAGTTTCGATTATTGTTTTTCAATCACGCACGAACGGCTGACCGAAATGAATTTTTTGGTATAAAGCCGCGATTAGACTACACAATTGTTAGCCTCTGACAAATTGGCGTTCTACAAATTGGAGTAAGGCTATTCTGTTTACACTGTCCTAAGTAGGCTGCCGATTTTATATAGAGGAAAGATTTGTATTTTTGTGTGTATGTTTGTAATGAAGAAACTCAAAAACGACTGAACCGATTTCAAAAATTCTTTCACCATTAGAAGTTACTTTCACCCTGAGTAACATAGGCTACCTTTCACCGCGGGAAAATACCTCATTCCCGCGGGAAAAACTGTTAACGCGGGCGGAGCCGCGGCGGTAAGCTAGTGCCTCTATAAAATGTCTTCATGTCATCAATTTTCTTTTTTATTGTTTTTAAAGTTACATTTGGGTCGATATTTTCATACATTTCCAAAAGAACGCGGTACCTATCGTATCATAGGTATATCGATTATATTGTAAAACGTCTTTTTCTTTCTGTGAGGACATCCATCTCTAAAAATTACGGCATTAAATACACCCGCTCGCATTGAGCTCAGCGCGGCGACTGAGTGCGCGCATGCGCATTAAGGGTGCTAAGTTACTTACTGTGATTACACCCGTCCTTAGTAAGGATGCTAACATCCTTAGTAAGGATGCTAACATCCTTAGTAAGGATGCTAACATCCTTAGTAAGGATGCTAACTTCCTAACTAAGGAAGTAAGAACGGTCGGGGCCCGTCAATCTCCGATAAGTAGAATGCTAACTGCCTTACTGCAATTACACTTGTCTTTAGTAAGGATCCTAACTGAGAAAGTATCCAACAAATTGTGTAGTCTAATCGCGGCTTTAGATAGCTAGCTATTTACTAGATTTTTTCTCCCGAATATGTGAACGACCAAGACAAATTGAAAAGTACATTAAAATCTTACACAGAAGATAAACATTTAGTTGAAAATGTACTGAAAATCGTTCTACTTTCGAACAAATGCTTACTAATATAAACTTTGTTTCAGGTAAGACCGCAAAATCTGCAGCTGAAACTGAAAGGTTTGAATTAAACTTGCCAAAAGTTTAATTTAAGTAAGAACCTACTTTATTAACACTTCTATTATCTGCTACGAAGTTTCAGTGTTGCCAACTTTTTTTTTATTACTCACATATTGTTTTTTACTTATTTTGAATCAACAACGTCATCGACAGGTCACTGGGCGAAGGAACAGAATATATTATAACTGGACTTACAAAACAACCTAACCACTTAAAGAACTAGGACAGTTAGCTCGCTTTGTAACAACCCCTTTCTATACTGTCATTGGCAGCTCTTTATTGTTATTGATTATTTGACGTCGCTTATACTTGTATTATTTATATTAAATTAAATAAAAATAGCTGTGTGCTAAAAATTTTATTTATCTTGATATAAAAAAAATCTGCATAATTTTATTTTAGTATCGCACATGCGCTTCTTCATTTCTTTCAAACTTCTGTTACTCTCACCCTAAAGGTTTCTTGGAAGAAATCGCTCTACGCCATTAGGCAACATTTTCTTTCTCCTTTATTCATAATTATTGTGGTGCAATCAAGTACATTTGTATGTACAGAAGACAGCACATGCAACTGAACACTCGCATTACGATATTCGATGTTACAGTACGACTACTGCTACGGAATAACCACTTATACTGGCTGGCTACTTTACATTGCGTCTTCAAAGCAAATTTAAGGCCTCTTCACACCTATAACTTTGTTTCAAATAAGATTGGACGTAATTCACGTCATTGCACTGCATATTTGACATTCCGTCCAATGTTATCTAAAATGCAGTAGTTAGGGCAAACTTATGTACACATATCTGCTGGATTTAAAAAAATCTTCCTTACTCTATGTGCCAGACTAATTTGAGGTCTCACTCTTGACATGGATGATTGGACGTTTTTATGATTGGACATTTTCATGTTTGGACATTAGTCGCGCAAAGGGTTTTGCCGTGCGTACTCCAATCCTATTGGAGGATATTTCATTCAATATGACGGGTTTCTCGCAGCTTTTTGACAGACAAATATGAGATAATATCTTGTCACAGTGCTTCATGCTACGGGGACATTTAGAAAGTATATGAATGAGCTGTTAACAAATAAATAAGTATTGTAACTGGCAACACAGCTCCGCTAAGTCAGATCCGTGACGAGCGAACTCCTAAACTCGTTACTCGTTAGCATATTCAATAATGGAACTCAGCAAGTTGGGAGTTGATCTTCAGAGATCTTCCTCAAAGAAGATTGTATAATCTTTGTTCTTGATAATAACTGTTTATAAATTGTATTAGAAACTTCGCTGTATTGCTACGTAGTTTAATTGGTAGTACGCCTGTACTGTGTGTCTAGGGATGTTATCCTATCCAACTAAATGTGAAAATTATATAGAGAAATTTTTTGGTGTTTGTTTTCTATTGTTTACATTAATTATATATGTATATAGCGTGTAAGTGGAGGCTTATCAAATACTTAAAAGACGTGCTCAGTCAATGGTTTCGAACTTTTGAAAAAGTTTTTTGACTAAACCCTAAGGAAACTATTCTCGGAAACTTAAAAACAGTGTCAGTGCCCAGTTTTATAAAATCTAGAAAAGTGCCCCTATTTTACAGGTTGTTTGTGTTGTATTTTTATTTATTACTAGCTTTCCGCCGCGTTAACAGTTTTTTTCCGTGAGAATGAGGCATTTTCCCGCGGTAAAAGGTAGCATAAGTTACTCAAGGTGAATGTAGCTTTATAATGGTGAAAGAATTTTTGAAATCGGTTCTGTAGTTTTTGAGTTTATTCATTACAAACATACACACAAATATACAAATCTTTCCTCTTTAAATATTAGTATGATTGTTTATTTTAATTTTGAACTCCGCGTTATTATGAGAGGATTAATTTAATTTATTATTATAGTTTTGGTTTGGGGTGCTGTAAAAGTTTAATTTTACTATTTTCACGGAGTTTCTAATTAATGGCTACTGTGTATGGATTTAAAGTTCATATCCCAGTGAGCAGCTAATCCGTGTTGTTTTATGTAAAGGTCTGCCTACGAGTAAGTATTTAAAACACATTATATTTTATTATTAAAGTCTTGACAAAAAAGAAGATATTTTTTCATATTATAGAGAGTTCTGCTGCTCTGTTGTTCAATTAAAATATATTATGGAAACAATTTTCATCATTAAAAAAAATAAATGAAGGTAGACAAATATATATTTATAAACATTAAGATGCTTTTAAGATCATTGAGGTACTTCTACATACCGTTACTAATTTTTTTTGTTATTACTAGAATTGCTCAACAATATATTTCATATTCGCATACCTACAGATTTCATTGTTAATAGTTTGATAAATAAATTATTTTAGTACTTTAGCGAGAAGTAAACTTAGTATATAAAACTTTTCGAAAGGAATATGACATAATTTCTTATATTCATTAATTTTAATATTTAAACCAGAAATTTTAGCGTTTTCCAGATTTTCTGCAATATAGGTCACAGAAAAGTTAGTTATTCTAGTTGCTATCATATAACTTTGTTACTAGTTCAGTGATTCGGCGTGTAGTGTCGAAACAGACGCCATTTTGTTAGCAGCAGATGACGTCATGAATATGCGATGCTACATCCGGAGCCAGGACATAGATCAGCCATGAAGCTAGTTTACTCCGCTCTTACTCTGCTTTATATATTTGTAATAAAGACTATTATCGAGGCTGTTTCTACAGTGCAATAAGTCTGGCTGAATACTTTGTTGTAATGTACCTTCTAGAGAAATTCGATCTTCCTATTGTAACGAAATCATATGCCTCCTTTTCGACCCAGCAACTTAGAAATCATCTTAAATAGATATATGTGTTCAAATTTATAATTATTCCTATTTTTTAACATTACCATTTCATGACTATTTCACATGTTTTTTTTTTGTATCTGGTTTAAATCACATAACAAAAAATGTTGCAATTCAATTTCTAGTCTTTCAGGAGTATAAAGACAAACAGACAATTTAATTATTAGAACACCTGTTGTAAGACAAAAGAAAGCCATAAATATGAGTATTCAATTCAAATATAACTCCTCTAATAAAACCAAAACACATACGAATGTGATGGATTAGAAACTTTTGGCTTGTGAAGTCGGTTAAAATAACCCGGCCCGCATCACGGTTTTGCGTTCAAATTATTTGTAACGAGAATTTTCAACCTCTGAAATTTCGTATCTACATTTACCTTTTGAATGAATTTAATTGAAATTTTAATAAACCCATTAAAAGTAAATTGTATTTCCTGGCAGGGCCCCTTTTAATGTGGTGTTCGTAAGCATTTGTACTACTTTGTACCGCTTGTAGCAAATATAGAACACAATGGAAATTGTTTTCAAAGCGAATGGGCGATGGGTTTGTTTTGATTAAACTGTTAAATATTTTGTGGAGTTCCGTTTCCATTCATGTGGACTGAACTTAGCGTACTTTCGTAGTCTTATATATTTCAAAACGATATACATACATAGGTAAATAAAACCGTTGGTTCCATTACTCATAACAAGACGAACAAAAAAATTGAAAAATTCTGGATATGTTATAAATCATTTTTTACATCTCTCTGACTCGGTTTAAAACTTGTTTTTTCTATGTACAGATTTTCGACTTCCACAGTAAAGTTTTATATAGATAGATATCAATCTTATTTTGTATAGATATTCCTTAATTTACAACTGTAATTAGGTAGTCATCAACAAGCTTACTGTCGGTAATGATCAATAATTAATTGAGGCTGTTAATCAGGATTACCACCGAAGCCTGTACTGCCGTATCCTGTAATATATTGATTTAGACCATATTTAGACTAAGGCAGGGGTACCACACTTTTTCAGTTTTGTTTCATGTATATCATCGTAAAAGAGCTTATGAGCTTTTTTCTTTATATTTTCATTTAAATTAGGTCGGATATAACAAACCTTTTAAGTATAGTTATACGTATACATGCGAGGTTTTTATTAGCAAAGCTCAGCCATGTTAATTAGCTTTTTAGTCAACACCGGTTAAAAAGAAATAAGTAAAAAATATATTTTAAAAACAAGCTTTTACTATTGGCTGGTAGAAAAGAACTTAAATGCTTCTTTAGCTTAGGTTCAATTTAAAATGAACACGGTTTACAAACGAACTCTATTTGTATTAACTACTTAGTGGGAAGAATATAGTAAGATTTTCGAAGTGAATGCATTTTTATTTCATTTTTAATTTGAACGATATATATTTTCTTTTTATATAATATTTACTTCGGAGCTAGTAACTGTTTGGAAAATGTTCTTAATCCCTGTTCCCTGTAACTCGAAACACGTCTTGTGGTTATGTTGAATATACCTACAATTGTCGATGGAGTACCATTTGGGTGAGACTTGTCAAGCATGCTTGACCTTGTTTCCTGGATAATCCAATAATCAAAATGGCTGCATAAATGATAATTAGATATTTGGCTGATTTACTTTGATTATTATTAATTAATGTATTAATTGATTAATGTCAGATAGATCGAAGGCATATGTAAATTGTTTTCTTCTTTTTTTCTGGTTTCTTTCTACTAAGAAAATTGTTTTGTATTTGTTAAATTATAGTTTTTGTTAGAAACTTTTTTTTACTTTTTTGCATTTTTATTGTGAAAAGAACTCTATAGTTAGACCCACAGAAAGTCCACTCATTCCAAAAACGCCTTAAAAAAATTACCTCTAGGATTCCATTATCCAAATTCCAATAAAATTATTGTTTGTTCTGAATTCAAATACCATTGGAGTTGTATGTTTGGATTCCTCCTTCTGGATTAAACAGGTGAATTTTACATACGAATCGGAAACTTTCCGTAAGTCGGGGAGTTCCGGCTCCAGCCAGTTCGTTAGTGGAACTGGATTCAAAATTTGAAATTTCTGTGCTTTATCCGTTTCCTGTGAAATTATTCACCGGGATGAATTTTTGATCCGAACATACTGCAGCCGGGTGAGATAAGTTTTTACAAGGTAAACTGCGTATATTTTTTTAATACTGCGTACTTTCCTCGTAGTTAAATGAGTGCTATGAATGCATACATTAGTACACAGTGATTAATATTTAACATAATCCAAAGATTCATAGTCTTCTTTGGTGTGTCTTTATGTCTGTCTATGTATATGTCTTGGATCGTGCACTATAGATCTGTTGAAAAACAATCTTATGTAGCAAAATAGTAGTAGTAGTAGGTATGTATGTGTTCTTTAAGCCAAAATACTTATTAATTAAGTAACAAAAAAAGTAACTAATACTGTTGTGTTATAGTTCATTTTTTCACATTATAGGTAAAGAACCTGTGACAGTACTAAGTTAATCGAGTTAGCGAATATCATACTAAGTCAAAGAACGAAAAAGGACGGGTGATTGTAAACTCAACAGGAGACGTCAAACATCGATTTTACGCGCACTAGTAAGGCGTGCGAAAACATATCCCACTTAAAATTAAACTAAATTTGACAGCTGCGCTCTTTTTTTATTATATCATTCTTCCAAAATTAGATTAATTCATCTCCTATCCTTTTCGATTCCCATATGTATGAAAAAGGCCAAGAACTTTAATTTAGAGATTTTAGCGGCTACGCCAGAAATGAGCCCATTATAAAATACAAATATTCGTTATAAGTCGACCTCTCTCGAGAGTCTTACTCACGGAATATATAAGTGTTATTATAATTCCGTGGTCTTACTGGCTGGCTTTTAAATGGGGACAAGAGTAGGTTTAATTAAAAATACCTATCTGTAAGGAGAGGGCGGTCACTTAATTCTGTCTGCTTAATTGAGCTCAGTCCCTTTATACTCGAACTGGACTATTAAAGATATCCGGACATGAGATTGTATTGGAATTGCTAGTAGATAACATAATCTGAAGCTAGGCAGTAATTTCATATGAATATCTGTCTATCTGTTCTGTATACGTAGTGGTTTTGAATTCAGGTTAAATCGGGCAATACACTATGTATTTTTGTTGGAAATTCATCAGCGCAGTTAAATATAACTAGTAAGACAACAACACCTGCTGTAACTGCTACTTATTATTATTATTTATTAATATTCACAATATAGTCTCTTTCATTTTATATTTAATTTAAATATCACAACTCTTTACATAATCAACTTTATTTGTGTAAATGTGTACTCCGGTTAGGAGCTGTAACAGCTAGTATAAACATATTTGGTGTTGTGCTGCAGTAACAGAGAGAAGATTAATTAAATCTGCTTGTTCTGAGAACTGTACTTATACTGTGGCGTAGACAGGGCCGGATTAAGTAGATACTTTACAGTAGGGCTTTGAGTAATTATCTTCTTATCTTATTTAGCCCAGACTGTCCCCTGCTAGGCAAATGCCTCCTTTTCTTTCACTGTTCCCTAGCTTGAGCTACTTTTAACCAGTTTTTTAAGTAGCTATCAAAATCGTCCCGCCATCTCTTACGCGCCCGTCTGCGTCTACGCCTGTTGTTCGGTAGTTTCCAGACTATGGTTTCTTTTATCCATATGTCTTGAGGAATGTGGTAGATGTACAGCCCTAGGAAAATATATTTATCTAATCAGCCCACATTTGTCTTCTGCTGGACGTAGGGTTCTTTTTTGAGCCATTCACACCGATCCTGATCTTTTCTGAGCCATTGTTTGCCCGCAATAGCAACTGTGCCATCTGGACCTAGGATTTTTTCCCTATCCAATGTTGTCCTACTGCTGGGCAAAATCCTCCCCTCTTTTTCTCCACAGTGGCACCCAATCCCCTTCAAAGGGTTCGAAGTCATCCCACCATACCGCTTCCAAGGTCTGCCTTAGTAGCGACCCTAGCCCACCGTTCCGGATGCATTCGGCAGACATAGCCTACCTACCTAATCCAATTTCAATTCGGTAGCTTTCTGATTTACTTACTTTTGTAGTTTTTTAACCTAAGAATATACTAGAAAATGATTTTGCTGTTTAGGCGAAATGAGATTAAAACGAATTAAAAGAATAAGAAAGCGGTGTTACAATCTTCAGAAACAATAAAATCTACTGATCGAGCTTTTCCCAGAGCGAATAGATAAAATCCTTACTGTTTACTTTCCTGGTCGACTTATTCAATTGAAATTAATTCGTATCACAGATTTTAAACAGATACTATATAAATATCCGTAGCGCAACTCGTAGACGTTCACGTATTTAGGGTTATTATTACGTATGAAATGGTTACATTTCATTTGACGCTCACAACAAAGCAGCTAAGCTGAGTTTACCCCACCCTCTTCGTTTCCCTGAATCCGTCTCTGTCAGTCTGGAAACGCAGAGAAATGCAGTCCTAACACTGCTGCAGTTAAATTACAAAGGCTTAGCCTGAAGGTTTAGCGTTTGCCATTCCGTAGCTACCAGGTAACTTCGAAACACTATTTAGAGTAAGTATTCGGTGACACTGGAATCAGCTGAATATCACTGAGTAAGAAAGGAATTGAATATACTTGTACAATGGTCGGCCTTATTGATAAAGTAGAAATTGGTTAATGTTAGGACGAATGTTCTTAGTTTTCTATAAACTAGTTATTAAAAAAAAATAAACTCTCTCTCTCTCTCACTCTCTTTCTTTCTTTCTTTTCTTTTGTTCTTTCACTTTTATTTTTTCTTTTTTTTCTTACTTTCACTTTCTTTCTTTCTAAGTTATTTTCTTTCCGTTGTACATTACCTACATATTATTTTAAATACTATCTGGTATTATAACATATTTTAAACGGCTCTTAAGAGATGTTCTCACCAACAATTTGTGTAATCAGTAAAATGAAATAGTTCACCCAGTTTAAAAAGTTTAGCTAAGTTGAAATTAAATGCAACGATAGCTTTCAATTTATAATCGTAACACGATTTTGAACCTTATATTTTAGTAAGTTATGAAATTTCCTATGCGTTTATAGAAAGGTTATATAAAATTGACACCTACCTGCAGATGTTTAAGAGAAGGTAACCATTTTCCAGCAAACTAACCGCAGTAGTCCAAAGAAAGAAACTTCGAGAAAAATCAACAAGAACAGATTTGAAAATGGAATCGCGAGAGGAAACGGAAGCTCGAGGCACGTCGGTTGCAGCTGTGTACTAGCTTTGAAGCCGGGCGTCGTCGCTTGCTTAAAATTTCATTGTTGACGGAGGAAAAATGCTAATGGCCAGTTCTTTTGAACAAGGAATGTTAATGGCCAGTTGCAATTTTAGGAGTCCCAATGGCCATTTTCAAAAAGATCAATTGATTTAGTAAAACCAGAGTATTATACTTACAGTGTAAAATTTAACTGGCGGTTTATCCGCTATATAATAGTGGTTTTACTCATTAAACTAATCAAATTTCACTAAGTAACATAGGTTGAAACCTTAAAATAAAAAAATCAACTTGTCATACAAAGTGGCCGGTCAAGTGACTGAAGTTTGTATGAAAAGTTGAATATTATTTTTGAGATTTCAACCTATGTTCCTGTATCCTGTATTACGAGTGTATATTTTATTATGAGTGTATATTATTTAAAAAATATATCTTTTTTGTGATTTTGGTATGGTTTTCTTGGTTCTTTTTGGATCCACTGTCTTGACTGTGACCTATTTAACATTATGTGTGTGACGACCAGTGAGATCATACGTTCGCCTCTATATTGTACGTACAGCTATCTATACTACATATCTATATCAAAGTTCAAAGTAAGTATTTATTTCAACTTTAGGACATTTACATCACTTAGTTATGTCATAATCTTTTGTGGCGAGTTCAGCATATTTCTCTATCGTGTCTATATCGACTTGACACAATGCCGTACTAGCTTTAACTGAATAAAAAACAGTTTTAAAATGTTGCCAATTGGAGCGGAAAGATTGGACCATGTTACGTTCAGTTCAAGCCCGAAACTCGTACGCCGACATACGGGTAAAAGTACCGCCATTTTTTAAATCCTTTGATATTAAAAATGTGACTTATTATTGGAATAATGTGTTATTAGATGGTGTTTTGTAACATTTAAGGCCTTTAGATCTCAGATGAATCAGGTAAAACTCTACTCATATTTAAATTTAGGGTAGAATTCCGTAGAATCACAGAATTTTAGACTTATATGAAAGACCTGGCGAGTCAGACAAAAAAATCGAAAGAAAAATCTGTAAAATTGTCAAACATGCTCACAAAACAAGAAAATCGGTTGAGTAATGCGATCAGTAGAAGATAACAGACAAATGGATGGAACACTTTAGGATAGAAGTACAGATGGATATACAAAAGCATTTTTACCCAAGCTGAAAAGAGACGCTTCGCGCTTGCGCTGTCGATTAATATTGAAGGATAGTTTAAAGTTACTATTCTTTTACATCTTATCTTATCTTTGTACCATCGGAAGTATTTTTAATAGACAGTAGTATAATAGGTGGTAGTAGTTTTGGTAATAAACAATCTGAAGATCTGTGTATAGAAACATCTACAAGAATAAAAGCTCGATGAACTGAACATTGCAATTGCAACCCAGTCATCTATCTTTGTAATTAAAACTTCAAGTAGTACACTACCTTCAAGGAGTAACAACTAGTCAAATAGTCAACTGGAAAATGGAGTTCAGCCAATAAGTTGTTCCCAGTTTTAGTGCTTCAGCTAGGGTATGAAGTAGCAGCTAGTGCTAGTGCCATCTTATCTAGGAGATCGTTGAACCCACATAAAGTTTGAGAACCCCTTTTTACGAGATCTAAACGAAATTTTCCTTAGAGCTTTTATAGCGGCTCTAGATTAAAAAAAATACGTCGTGCACGTGCAATAATGGGCCTATTCGCGTTCGTTTTATGAGTTTAATTTTTGGACAAGAATATCAATATAATATATATTATTATGTAGGTATTTTTGGTCACGCAGTCTATCACTGATTACTTGAGAACGGCTTTACCAAATTCTTTGTTTGTTTAATGTGTTCTAATAATTTTTAGAAGGACATTACATCCATACTTACAAACTTTCCCGTTTATAATATTAGTAGGATGATAACGATAACGACACCGGTTTGGTGTTCGATTTACCCTATGCCTGTGTCTGAACAATATATCTAACGTAATGCTTATCAGTGAGTATTGCCAATAGTAGACTAAATCGGCCTGTACTGTCCGAAGCAAATACGGATGCGTTTGATTTACACACGAGCCCATTGCGAGTGGCCGTCGGACGCTAAGGCTTGGGCCGCACTACGGTTTTTTTCCGCAAGCGGTAAACCGTAAAACCGCAAATCCGCCCGAGACGCACACACTACGGTTAAAAACCGCGAAACTGGCCACGATTTTCACAGTTTGAAGATGGATTTCAAGAGAGCTGTTTGTGTTGTTGCTTTGATACTAAGAAGCAGAAAAAGAAAACGTCATCAATTCATTCCTGTCACTATATTGACGCAAAGTAGTGTCATATAACAGTGGTCTTTTCTGTACCTCCACTATGATTTTTGAGGATAAACTTTCATATACTGGTTCATTTGAAACAGACTCCGATTCAGTCGACGACATAATGACGACACGACAACCAAAACACATCGACTCTTCAAGACGATGTACCGAACAATGACAGAACCGCTCGCGGTTACCGCGTCAAATGTGTGCGCGCCAATATAAGTTCTATGGATTACAAATTTTGGCGCGGCTATTTCCCGCTAGCCATTCTGTAACAAAACGCGGTTTTAAAATCAGTCGCGGAAAAAAACCGTCAGTGCGGCCGCTTTCATTAGTTTCCTTTACTCACAAAATCAGGCGGTTAAAATCCGCGGCTGTTTAGCGGGAAAAAACCGTAGTGCGGCCCAAGCCTAATGCCCCATCAGAGCCGTAAACAGTAAATCCGCTACAGCAGCGCTGCGCAAATCATAACCCGCCATTTTGTTAAGTGCCGCCATTTTGTGTGGTAAATGTCGCGATGCGAGTGACTGGCCGCTCAAGGGTTATGACCGTTGTTTGTCATGCTATTAGAGTTTGAATCGAATGGATTGTGTTTTATTTTAACCAATCGTGGGACTAGATAGATTGATAAAGCGAGAGGTGCAAGAAGTGTTGAAGAGGAGGACCAAAGCGAACGTTGGATGTTGATCATGGACTTTCTGACAAGAGGAGTACTTATTACATCTGGTGTGCATGATGAAATGAATGAATGTGAATGAAGCGAAAGAGTATGTCTGGATTTAGCTTGCTTTTCACTTGTGAAAGAATATCATTACAGGTGGATTGAAGTGATCACTGCCTACCACTCCGGGAAAGAGAGGCGACTCTTTGTATGCAGAAGTAGTTCACTTTGATTAAGGGTAGGTTCGATCCCCTCTGTAAACAATAGCTCCATTTATCATGTGGAAGTTTAGACTTTTTATCTTCTGCCTGAATTAAGTGAACTTAGTAGTCATTGAAAAAAATCTTCCCCGTAGAACAAACAAAAAGAAAGCACCTTTAATACGAAAAGTGTACGTGTGTAGAAAGAAAGGTTCTTGAAAGAAGGTTTCGTTGCATTGTTTCGAGCTTGAATTGCAGTTGCTGAATCAAATTACAAGTCTGTCGACGCCGCAGGGGGCGGGTTTGTTTCAACCGTTTTAATGCAACTTTCATTGCTTGCCACTTCTCGCGGTATTGCTAACTGAAATAATGCTCTGGAGTATCTATTTCGCTTCACTTTTTTATGCGAACAATGTTAAGCTACTCGTATCTTTTAAGTTTGAAGCCTTTTTGAAAATGTGGCTGTTGATTTTGTTGCATTTTTTCCTTTAGAGCTACAGCTAGATTTTTTATGCCCTATTATAGTTTATAGTAAACCTGCCTATAAAACTTGGGGATTTTTTTAGGGCTTCTTTATTTTCAAGAGCACAATATTATAAAAAGTAAACTTTTTAATTGCAAAGGTTGTTCAGTTGTGCTTATTCTTCTTATGTTAACCCTCTGCTGGGTATAGGCCCTCTGTTGCGTTACTCATCACAGTCCTGTGCCATACTTGACAATATCGTAGGACTATCGGGCTGGTGGTCTGCTTACTTGCCTTATGCCTTGGTTACACGGTGCGAGCTGGTATGCGTGCTGAATTAGTCAGTTACTGGGGTGCTACTACCTACACCGTGTGACCGCATCATACGAGTTACTGTCATATCAGTTGCATTTAATCATCGCAGCCTTACATCGGCTCGCACGCCAATCGGTTGTCAACTCGCACTTTAGTTCAAAATGACAGTAGCTCGTACTTAACTAGTTAAGCTAACTTACCCATGAAGGAAGAAAAAATTTTACGCGTGGAATTTTATTTTCCTTAATGAACTTACCTAATTCTCTCTTCTTTTTTTGTTTAAAACTTTCATTTTTAAGTATTTAATCAAATCACAAAGTATTTTTGTAATCGCTTTTATTATGGTATGTAATGTGATTTCGTCTTTTTTGCGACAACGTTGCACGAGACACGATCGGAGAGAAAGTATGCGAGTGCACTGGTGCAGTAGCTGTCAGCCAGCAGCTTGCAAGGTGTGACCTAGCGAGGCGAGTCCAGCCACTAGAGCGAGTGTGACAGTAGGTCACATCAGCAGGTCGCACTATGTATCCTATCCTTTATTAATTAGATCACACCATACACAACAGTATTACACAGTGAATGAGATAGAAGGTAATAAACATTAAATATAACAGATTTTGACTCGGTAAGGCTACTTTCAAAGTAAAATTATTTTACAAAATTATTGAGTAACAATTAGATACAATGTTTCACTTATTATAGAAGTAATAAAGTTCGGTCAATGAAAATTACGTAGATGCACTATAACTTAGAACTATAATAATAGACCAGATGAATAGTTTTCGTTGTATCAAAAATCGTTCAAACGTCTTTAGAATTCAAGTAAGTAACTCATCCTTTATTGATCCCCTTGGTCACCAGTCGGTAAATACTTTGGTCCACCAATCATCATTATCTTATTACGTGATTTCAAACGATTGTGATATTACAAAGTCATTTTCAGTTGAACTTACGGGAGGGTATTTTGTTTGGCTTAGTTTTCCAAACATAACTTTGCATTCAAAGAAAACTTTTTCCTTTTAATGACCGTCATACCCAGCTCCCTAATTATTTACTCGGCGGTAAGAATGTACTTTCCACCACAAACCCTCTCATAAAAACACAATTTTCCCCTTGAGGAGAGGGAAAAAAACATAAAACGCTAACTGAAATAAATCTCCATTTTATTGCGACAAAATAAAACTTTTCTCCTCCCTCTAATTACATACAACGGGCAATTCGGGGCGGTAGGATTTATTTCCAGTACTTAGTATAAATGAGTCTTGATAAGGAGTTTTGGTACAAAAATTGTTTATCTAAGTAGGCATATCTAACTGGTACAATTTGGAGTCAGTAGAACTTTCAAGGTAGGCTTGAGCCCCTCGGTGGAGACATATATGAGCTGTTAACGAAAAAACTTGCAGTTTGTTGATTGTACTTAGATAATGTTTATTTAGGAGGTAATCGGTCATGATTCTATGTTTTAAAGAAGCTATAATTGTTATAGCTGCTCTTTTAAGGTATTGTTTTTATTTGTTTTTTATCCATGAGATTGTTGCGTTGGTAGCGAAGTTTATCGACATCATTAAATATTTTTACAGTAATTTGATTCTTATTTATCACCAGCTTTCCGCCGCGACTCCGCCTGCGTTAACAGTTTTTCCCATGGGAATGAGGCATTTTCCCGCGGTAAAAGGTAGCCCATGTTACTCAGGGTGAATGTAGCTTTCTAATGGTGAAAGAATTTTTAAAATCGATTGAGTAGTTTTTGAGTTTATTCGTAAACACACACACACACACACACACACACACACACACAGACAAATACAAATCTTTCCACTTTATAATAGTATGATATACGTAACTTTGTCCGTCCATTGTCCACTCATATGACTGACGACTATATTAACACAAAAATACCTATCATTTCAATTTGAACTCCGTAAATGTATGTACGGCTTCCGAATAATTAATACTATCCCTCTACTACCCGCATTCAATTTAGCCGAACACCGCACATTACCCCACAACTGTACCATGCTCGCTATACTCGTAAATAAGTTGTTCACCAGCGTAGGCGTAAAGTGTGGATTACACCCGCTGAAACTTGAAGCATGAATTCTATTATGACCTAACTTAAACACTCAATAGTGAATTCACACCGTTATTATGCAAATATGACTTCAAATCTGCTATAATGCCTTAGACACCCGATGAAAATATTCTTCGACCAAATCTTTATTATTTAAAATCATTTGCTTCCGAGATGTATAACTATGTATGCGCAATTCAGCGAATGGTATTGTTATTTCTGTTCTTTATTAGCAGGTCAACTATTGGTGCACGAACCCAATATTATTATTTCTTGTTAATGTAATGTGTGGTGAAATAAATGGTTTAAAAAGTACAAACACTAACTTATGTTTGTAAACAGCGTAAGATGTAGGGTTGTTACACGAATACCGATGCTTCTTAACCTAATTAGGGTTGTGTAGCTTTAACGCAAACGGTTCCATTCTGCTGCCAACACAACAAACTTACACTGAAACCTAGCTTATAAAGCATTTATTAGTGAGCAAAACTTCAAAACTATAGCAATAGTTCTTGGCGATACAAACGCGCTTTGCTGCATCAATTAGAAACGCGGTTGAAACGCTTTCAGGGGTCGCAAGTTCAACAACAGAATATAATTTATTTGTTTTGTTATTTTGTTTATTAAAATACTATTTCAACGCCAGAATGAGGCCTAAGTCATACATACATACATAAGTCACGCCTCTTTCCCGGAGGGGTAGGTAGAGACCACTTCCTTCCACTTGCTACGATGTAGAATAACTTCTTTCGCTTCATCCACATTCATTAATCTCCTCAGGCATGCTCGTCGGTTATAAGTCATAAACATAGTTAAATTGCGTAAAGTTTCTTCTGGCGTTCTTTTTCGCAGACGAACGCAACTTTGAACAGCCAACCATGGACAGTCCAGTTATTAACTTTGATTTGACGTCGAAAAATGATTATGTAAATTCTTGATTCTAGTAAAAACCTTTTGATTTTGATTTCGGTCGATTCTGCATCTATCCTTGTAAGAGGGCAATGTAAAATATAACTAAATTTATTTCATACCACAAAGTTAAGTTAGTTACTAAGATTAAATAATTAAAATTAGTGTCATCATAGTAATCCTAGCTAGACGATTAGATAACACATTAAGAATTGATAACGAACATGGTCACTAGCATGCAGGTACAAAGAAATTGTGAGACGTTGTCGTTCTCCAATGTATTAAATGAAAACCGGACAAGTGCGATGCAAATTAATTTATCGCTCAGTAGTCCCCTCCACATTTAATATTAACGTCCGTCTTTGGATCCATATTATTTTATTATCATTTTCTTAAATTGTTAATTTTCTTTATGCTATGAACCTTACCATATCGAATGTTTCTTACTAAGCTGGGTTGCCTGGAAGAAATTGCTTTAAGCAATAAGGCCGCTTGTTGCCTAACGCTATAGCGCTAACGCTTATAATTCTACTATTTTCTGTTTACGTGCAATAAAGAATTTGTATAGCATAGTATTGTAAAGTTACATACACACGTATAGAATTCAGAACGTCCTTTTTTTGAAGTCGTTAATAAATAACACGTCTAGCAATTCTGTTTCACACATGCTTTCAGTCAGAGCGTAACTAAGCCCTATTATTGGCCTTTGAAATGTCTGGAAATCCTTACAAAAATACGTTGTGTGGTACCTATTCTCTTAATTCACTTCACAAAGAACAAAATACCGTAAAGTAGACATCAAAAGCGCAAATATTTCCCCAAGTTTCCTTTGAACTCTGAACATGTTGTCGACATGGCACCCAATCGCTTCCAGCCAAAATGTTTTCTGCTAATTGGATGTTTCACGAGTAGGTACCCGACTTTGTGTAGTCTGTTTTAAGTTGAAATTTTTGCACAATAAATAAAATTGGTTCCCAGTAGTGAATTGCTGTTGATAAGTGTTCGTTGCGATATAAGATTTTTGTTTTTCTTCTACGCGTTGTTTGCGCTGTTATTTTAGTTATTAATTTTAAATTTAATTAAGGTGTAATTTTGTCTGTAACTTAAATTAAAGTAGGTACATTGTATTTCTGTGTGCAATAAAGATTGTTTATTCCATTAAACTTATGTAACAAACACAAAACCTTATATATCATTCATAAAACACTGTCACTCGTTCATATTTTAAACTACGTCGTCGTCGCATCGTGGGAATTACGCTAGTGCCGAAGTTTCAGTCTGTTTCAGTGCATTACTAACACGGTAACATATTTTGCAATTAGCAAACAGATCCAATCTGAAGTTCGCAAGTTATAAATTTAAATGGGAAAAGAAAGCGAAGCTGCCAAAAACAGTTGACAGTAAGCGCCATACGAACAAAAACGCATGGACGTAGTGTCCTTGTAAAAACGTATGTTTGGCCTTTATAGCAGTAGTGGTATACTGTCGATGTTGAAGCACTGCTATATATTGCAGTAGTTAATTGTGTCTTTTACTTTTTTTTGGAATTAAGTAATCAACATTACGACTGGTCTACAATTTTGTATGGTTCTATTTAATTAACAGTTCTGTTTTTGCCGACTGTTATTAGTTTAGATTACTACGTTTGGGTAATTAATCTTTATTGTACTACGATCAAGTCAAGATTTTAAATACCTAAAAGTAAAACAAATTATCACCTACGTAACTTTTAGCTTTCCACTCATTACCTGTGTCTAGCTTTTGTAACTTTGCACATCTAGAAAACCAGGTGTTTTCGCTTTTGAAAATTTGACACAATCTGCAGTGCTCTGAACTCCGCAACTGCAGTCCGAGACCAACTTTGAACTAAATTGTTTCGTCTGACAAAGCAACACTGTTAGCATTGTCGCCGCGCGCAGACGCCGATTGTGTGGTTGCTTTGTACTAATACGTGCAACTTTCAGGTGCTTTCAGCCACTAGACGACAAATCGCTACCTTGCAGGCGGTGGATCTGTCACTTTGACACATTGATTTGTAATAGAACCTAAACAACGGAAATTACGCGTCATACTCTCCTTAAGGCTGATTCATTATCAGCATATGACGTAGATAGTTGAAGGGTTTTAAATCTAAGGGTTCTAACTGGCGAAAAATTAAAAGTCAATATTTTTATGAAAATACAATCTGTACCAAGCCTTACGTTGTATTTGCAAATAATAAAATTCGCACTTACACCTTTACTTACAACCCTTCAATAATTTACTATTACGACCCAATTATTTAAATATAAGCAATCAACGGTTTGTCAGGTAAAGTAGAGCATCATTTTGAAATCCTATTTTTGGAGTGGTTTACATTGTGATTTTTTATATGTTTACGATAATATGCTTGTTATTATGTATTTTCATTTTGTAAAAATATTTCATTGAATTGACTATTGCTATAATAGTGAATGGAAACTGGATAAATCCACAATCAAGGTAACAAAAGTCAAAAAGTTTTATTTGAAGTTAGATTTTACAAATCACTTTTCGACGTCAAAACTAATGAAGTTATTAAGCTTTGCTCAAACCAACGCCAGCTCTTGCTCTCGCACTAATTTATATATTATGAATTTAATGAAGAATGAACTCTAAAAAAATTTAACGAGTAACTGTTGAGTGTGCAATAAATCTAGCATTCAGCTTACATTTCCAACATTTCGTAACCTATAGTTCAAAATTCCGGATCACTAAAATGTTCGCACCATAACTCAAGTTGATCTAACTAATCACAATCGGATTTCGACTGTTTACACCGACGACGACGGCCATGGCCTGTTCAAAGGACTTCATACACGTTGAATCTACTATAATACTATCTTCAGGTACTGCATAACAGAGCTCTCGCTGCCAACAACATCCATACATTATAGCGGCCAAGACAAAATGGCCAGACAGGGCAACGCGTCACCATTTTGATAGGCCCGCCATCAATGTACAAATTGTAGGTGATTAGAGGTCTCCAGTTAAAATCTTCGATGTCTGCGTGCGATCCCCTTAAGTAACCCGATTAGTGGACGGGGCAATGGTCCGGTTGCTCTATGGCCCGGAAAATTGGATCGCACCAAGCTGACCGTGCTCGCTACACACATAGCCTTGAGCCTGATTCGGAAAGCTACAATTCGGTCGTCCAATTTGACGTGCATTGCGACTGAGTGCAGTGATGGTTAAGGTTTACAAGGTTATGTTTATGGAAATGTACTGCAAATTTTATTGTTTAAAAAATATGTCGTCATTTGTAATGAAATGAGTGTGGTTTTATTTTAGTAACTGTCTTCTCATTTCTGATTTAATTAATAGCTGATTTAATTAGATTTTGCAGCTTGCCTCTAGAAACTGGGGGAAAAGTTGAGGGTTGAGTACCTTTTATTTTGATTGCTGGTTCAGATGACGTTTTCCAAATCCAAGTGTAATAAATATCCAAGTGTGGTTATCACTTCAAATTCACTGCACTGATTTCACTCGCGAGTTTTATTTTGGTTTTTTAGAATCTTCTAGCGTAAGAGTTTTTAAGATGTGCGCGCGCGACGGCAATTGCTTTGGTACTGAGGTCAGGGATCGAATGAAGGAAGAAAGGTGCGGCGGAAGAGGAAATGAATGAATGAGTGGTAATTGATTGATGCGTGAGAGTGTGAGTGTTACTATATTTAAAATACTTAAATAAATAGGTAGTTATTATTCTAATTTTGGCGAAGACAAGTCTGCCGGCCTAGAGGTTTCCTCTATATTAACCAACAAGTTAACAGAGAATGTTGAGCGTTTAGTTTAAACTAAGAATGAAACGGAAAATTAAAATTTATTTTAACTAATAATTTAAGCATTGTGCTAAAATTAAATTAAATTATTGAGTAGGCAAAGGGCAAACTCGGGTTACAGGACGTATGTAACATCCAGATAAAGTACGAACTTTAACCGTTCTAACTATGTTATCTTTTCCTGGATAGAGTTCATGTATAACTCCAAGAGGCCAACAAAGAGGGTGCGCGTTATTATCTTTTATAATGACAACAGTCCCTAACTTGATATTGTCAGGGTTTTTATTCCATTTTTCTCTTTGTTGGAGCGAAGTGAGATATTCCTGACTCCAACGGCGCCAGAAATCATGCGTGAGCTTACATAATAACTGATAACGTGACAAACGGTTATCAGGTTGATCAATAAAATTTTCAGCGGGTAAAAACTTTACAGGAGTAATATTTAGAAAATGGCTAGGAGTTAGAGCAACTATATCTGGTTCAGAACTTAGAACACATAGTGGTCTACTATTTAATAAGCCTTCTATCTGAACCAAGATTGTTGTGAATTCCTCATAGGTTAATATTTGAGAGCCTATAGTTTTATATAAATGAGTTTTCACGCTTTGCATCACATAAACCATTAAAATGAGGGCCATACGGCGGGCTATGTTTAAATTGTATTTTATTGTTTAGTAAATAATTACTAATGTAAGATTGGTGAGCTGTGGACTGTAATAAATCATAAATCTCGCTAAGTTTGCGCTTAGCGCCTATAAAGTTTGTCCCACCATCGCTATAGATCATGGAAACTGGGCCTCGTCTACTGATAAAGCGCTTGAAAGCGGCGAGAAATAATTCTGAGCTGAGGTCAGAGACCAGCTCCAAATGGAGTGCTTTGGTGGCAAGACACACAAACAAGCACACATATGCCTTATGGCTTTTTATTCCACGGCGACGAATATGCGTAATAAAGAAGGGACCAGCATAATCTACAGCGGTATGGACAAAAGGTTTTGCTTCTGAAACACGGAATGAAGGTAAATCACCCATGCGCGGGAAAGTAAATTTAGGTTTGATTCTAAAACAGAGATTACATTTGTGTACACGTTGACGAACTAAGTTTCTAGCTGAAAGTATCCAGAACTTTTGTCTGAGTAGTGCGAGTAAAAGCGACGGACCAGTGTGTAGGTTTGTTACATGATAATTATCGATAATGAGTTGCGTTATTAAATCTTTCGTAGGCAATAAAATAGGGTGCTTTTGACCGTAATCGAGTTGCGAATGAGAAAGTCGACCACCGATTCTTAAAATACCTTCTTGGTCTATAAACGGATTGAGTTTAAGAAGAGATTTATTTAACAATTTATTGTTTGTCAATGCGATAATATCTTTGGAAAAGTGTTTATGTTGTACGTAGCGAATTAAATAACGTTCTGCAACTTCCAAGTCTAAAACTGTAATTGACCCTTGAGAGCGTAATATGCGTGAGAAGCGGAGTATATAAACAACGGAGCGTAACAATTTTGACCAATCTGAAAATCGTTCAACCATTTTTTCAAAAGGATGAGATTCCTGACGGTCATCAGAATTTTGAGCGAATAAATTTATTAATGTTTTTGATTCTAAATTTGAACAAATGTTATGATTCACAGTAAAAGGTTTTACTGGCCAAACAAAAATACTATTGGAAATCCATTCAGGTCCGTGAAACCAGAAGTCGTTATTTACGAGTGCTTTAGCTGTAACAGGACGTGAAATAATGTCTGCTGGGTTTTCAGTGCCTTTGACATGAAACCAGTGTTTTGCGGGTAATTTTGAATTTATTTCAGTTATTCTGTTCGCGACAAACGTGTGAAATTTGTAAGCGGGTGAATGAATCCAGGTGAGCGTAATAGATGAGTCGGAAAATGCGTAAATTTCATGGATCTGACTTCTCTTTGCGATTACATCACGTACGGCGTCAATAAGGTTCGCGAGAAGAAGCGCGGCGCAGAGTTCTAAACGAGCAAGAGGCATTTTAGCTAGCGAGGCTACACGGGACTTCGAGGCTAATAAATGGACTGAACCAGGTGAGTGTGAATCAGGACTAACCTTTATATAAACATTGGCACCATAACATTTCTCACTAGCATCCGCGAAGCCAATGAGAGTGACATGAGGAGAATTCAAGCCTATATGGCGCGGGATTTGAATGCGTTCAAGATAAGATAACTCATTATAAAACTGTGTCCATTTATTTAAAATAGCGGGAGTAACGCGATCATCCCAGTCAAGATTTTCTACCCAGCACTCCTGTACTAGGAGCTTCATGAAAGCTACGACCGGTGAGATAAGACCCAACGGATCATATAAGCGAGCGGTAACAGAAAGTATGGATCGTTTCGTGCATTCTTGCATATCAGCATTTATAGTGAACTGAAATTTATCAGTAGTAGGTTGCCAATGCATACCTACAATTTTGTGCGGAGCGGATGTGTCAGAAGAGTCAAATTTTAAAATATCATCACTTCTATGCGAAGAAGGAATTTTTTCCATGAAATCGGAATTGTTAGATATCCATTTAGTAAGATTAAAACCACCGGAGGCGAACATTTGAACCATTTCAGAGTAAGTTTTTTGAGCGGCATCAACTCCATCTACAGAAGAGATGTAGTCATCCATATACATATGAGTGTCGGCCTCCGTTGCGGCGCGCGGGAACTGGTCGCGGCTGTCAGCGGCCAGCTGGCGAACGACCCTCATGGCGAGATAAGGTGAGCTACATATTCCGAAAGAAACGCGATTGAATTCGTATATATCAATATCAGAGCGAGAATCGAACCTGTATAGAATGCGTTGAAAAGCGTGATGTTCGGGTGTAAGTTTTAACTGAAAATACATTTTTTCGATGTCTGCCGTCATAGCCACGGAGAACATGCGTAAATTAATTAAAAGATTGAATATATTAGTTTGTAAGTTCGGACCTTTATAAAGGATATCATTAAGTGACTTTCCACTTGTAGTTTTGCAACTAGCGTCAATAACAATACGTGTTTTTGAAGTCGGTTTGTCGGGCCGATATACAGCTCTGTGCGGAATGTAATAGGAGTGTGCGGGCGTCTCTTTACAACTCTCAACCTTAGTTAGATAACCTTGATTAATGTAAGTTTGTATGGTGTCGTTATAATTCGAGCGTAAATCCGGGTTAGCGTCCAATTTTTTCTCTAGGTTTAAATTACGTTTTTTAGCGATTAAATATGAATGTCCTAATTCGGCGGGATCATTTTTAAACGGCAGATGCACGACATAACGGCCTGTGTCATCACGAGAGTAAGAAGATTGAAATATATGTTCACATGCCTCATCATCAGGACTCATGTGATTTTTATTTGGAACGCTTTCAATTTCCCAAAAGCGTTGAGTGAGGGTTTCTAGCGTGGAAGTACGTTCGATAGAACAGAAAAAAGATTTATTATTATTTGCGTTGCGATTAGAAGAGTTAATGTGTGTAGTCTCAGCCTTACCCATGACTAAATAGCCAAGAGTGGTTTCCACTGCAACCACCGATGAAAGTGGAGAGGATATTTTATTAGGTCCCAAAAGGAACGGGAAGAGCTCATTACCAATCAGGCAATCCACTTCACCTGGCATATAGAAGTTGCAGTCAGCCATAGGTAAGTCATTGAGATGCGTCAGTTGAGAAGTGTCTATTTCGGCGTTAGGTAATTGATCTGTGATTGAATCGATAACACGAGCTACTATGTCATACGAAGACAATGGATCAAAGCGAGAATGAATTTTTAGTGTAGTAAATCCGTACGAAAAGCTTTCGGTTTGACCGATTCCTTTAATCGTAGAAGAAGCGGGAGTAATTTTTAAATTTAAGCGATCGCAACAAGTTTTCGTAATAAAATGACTCATAGAACCCGTATCAATAAATAAACGAACGTTGTGACGTTTATTTTCATTATAAACATATACGGTAGCGGTTGGCAAAAGAACTGTATTATTATTCGCAATATTACGCGTAGAAGTAACGGCTGATAACGAAACGTTATTTGAATTAGCGCGTGCATTCTGTCCGTGCGATACTTTATCAGTTGCGTCTGACCTTGAAGTCACCGTCCAGTCATAGCGCGTCGGCGGCACATTCGGCGGCGGTCTAGTATCGGAGCGCGCAGACACCGGTTCGGCGCCAGCGTTGACGACGGATGTATGCAGTGTGACTGGCGGATTATTTTGTGTTTGCGTTTGATATTGATTACGATTAATAAAATTTGATTGTGAAATGTTATGAAGGTGTAATAGAGTGTGATGTCTTTGATTACAAATATTACAGCTGTGTTGTGACTGACAGGATATAATATTGTGGAAACCTAGACAATTCTTACAAAAATTATATTTTGTAACAATGTTATTTCTTGCGAGCGGACTTTCATTTAGAAAATATTGACACTTATATAAAGCGTGCGACGGTTGGGAATTGCAAAGCAAACAATTTGATTGTATGTTTTGAGACCGAGATGCGTGGGCGTTAGCGTGCGAGTTTTGCGTGTTAATTGAATGAGCGTTCTGAGCGCGATTAGAAGGTAATTTTTGAGTGTAAGTATACACGGGAGTAGCGAGTGAAGCGTGTTGCGGTGCGAGTGGAGCGTATGGAGCGGTAGCGAACGTTTGCGTATGAGTGCGATTGTGCATTTGAGTGAATGATTGCGGTGCGGGTGGAGCGTATTGAGCGGGAGCGAGCGATTGCGTGCGAGTGCGTGGCGAGTACTGATCTACAGTGTTAGCCAAAAATGCGTGCGTTTGTTTATTTTTATTAATATTTCTATTAGCGTTTTGTGTTTTATTTGAGTAAGTGGGCGTGCGAAGAGTTTGTATCTTATTTTGTTTTTTTATGAACGTCGTAAGATCCGTGAATGTAGGCATGTCTACCGAGGCGTGTGCTTGCTCAAACAAATTGACAGTTTCTTTATCAAGTTTGCTTAGTGCGATGTGAGTTAAAATAAAATCGGATAAACTATTGATTTTTAATTTTTTGAGTGCGGCTTCTGCTGAGCAGAATTGTTCTAAAAACGCGTCTAAAGATTGATTAGGTTTGAAATGTAATATTTGATCAATGTAATAAGAAGCTTGGACTCGAACATCTTGATACTTTTCGAGCAATGCCTTCCAAATGATCATATAGTTATTAGCAGTGGGTGGAATTCCTGAACATACAGTCAGAGCCTTACCTGTCAATTTACCTATCAGGTATTGAACCTTTTCGGCGTCAGTTAGACGAGAGTTATCATGTATGAGACTTTTAAAATTTTCATAAAAAGGTGACCAATTGGCGGGATAACCATCAAAAGACATAAGATTGAGCGAAGGGAGTTTTTGATTTAATAAATCAAGCCTTTGTTGACCTTTTGAAGATTTTTCTTTGAGTTTAGTTTCGCATATTTTAATATGACAATAAAGTTCATCGAATGCTTTCATAGCCGTGTAATCCGGTTTATACTTTGGATCATTACTTAATTGAGCCAATATTAAGTCATCAAGAGTTTCTGAAAAATCTGTTCGAGTATTTTCTAGCGACTGTACAAGTACCAAGAATTTATTTTTACTAGCTTCATCGGAAACTTGTAGGCTAAGATTATACAATTCTTGCGCAATATGGAACAAGTTTTCTTTTTTAGCTATGAGACGAATAACTTGAGGGGGAACCTCATCTCCAGCCGCGGTGCCTTTATTTTGCGACATTTTTTATTTAATTGAGTAGGTAGGTAGTTACGCGTGGGTAAATACAAAAATGTATGGCGACAAGATGTCTACGAACCGTACAGCGGCGGCGGCGGCGCGTGAACAGCACGGACAACGGAAGTATTTCAAAATATGCAAATATTTGAATGATTTTACATATACTAAATGTTATGATGCGAATATTATATAGCGTAATGAGAAATAAATATACAATATTTTAATGAAATGTATATAATATATAATATTTTAATGAAATGCGTAATGGCGGACGTGATGGCGTGGCGTGGCTAATAAATAGGATAATAATATAATAAAATAGGATAATAATATTATGATTTGAGTCGTGAGAAATTATTTGTATCGTGAGAGAAAGGATAGAAAGGATATTCGGCGAGAGGACCAAGACACTTGGGGGAAAAGTTGAGGGTTGAGTACCTTTTATTTTGATTGCTGGTTCAGATGACGTTTTCCAAATCCAAGTGTAATAAATATCCAAGTGTGGTTATCACTTCAAATTCACTGCACTGATTTCACTCGCGAGTTTTATTTTGGTTTTTTAGAATCTTCTAGCGTAAGAGTTTTTAAGATGTGCGCGCGCGACGGCAATTGCTTTGGTACTGAGGTCAGGGATCGAATGAAGGAAGAAAGGTGCGGCGGAAGAGGAAATGAATGAATGAGTGGTAATTGATTGATGCGTGAGAGTGTGAGTGTTACTATATTTAAAATACTTAAATAAATAGGTAGTTATTATTCTAATTTTGGCGAAGACAGAAACTGAGCATTAGTAGAAATTGCTACCCTAGCAATAAGCCGCCTTTTTGTAAAATTTGATTGCTATGAATTGTTACAATTTTGTAAAAATATTTTGAAAAGATGCAACGCTTGTGGAGTTTCTTTCGGCGAGTTCTTTTCCACAGAAGATAGCCAAATTAATTGTGAACGCGCCTCGACGTCGAAAAGTGATTTGTAAAATCTTACTTCGAATAAAAACTTCTGACTTTTGACTTTTATTCTTTCTCCGTATTTTTTTCTCTCTATTCTATTGTTATTCTGATTATTTAGACACTATCTCTTTTATTTAGTTTTAAGGGTTTTGTTTTGTTTAGTTTTTTTTTAGTTTTGTTTGTGACCTCATTCAAATAACTTGAATCCAATTTGCAATAGTTGTTGGTCCGATACGATTGCGCATTTTCGTATGCACTTCAGCAAAGAGCGCAATCCCCTCGTCACATTTGTTTTAGGCAGGAAACGTCGTCCTTAATTGACAGGACAATGCACTGCACTGGGTACAATAAAAATGTACAGTTGTGCGTACTTACCTAAATATTATTATACTACTAGCTGTCTGCCCGCGGCTACGCCCGCGTTGTTTTCCGACATTTCCGTAGTAATTTTTAACTATTCCACGGGAACTCTTTAATTTTACGGGATTAAAAGTATCCAAGATGACCAGGGATGTAAAGAACCACCATGCAAAATTGTATTTAAATCGGTCCAATAGTTTCAGAGATTAGCCCGTACAAACAGACAAACAGACAGAGAAACAAAAAAAAAAATTGTCTGGATATGTTTTATTTCACTTCTTACATCCTCCTGACACGGATTTCATCTTTTTTTTTCTGTGTACAGACATTTGACCTCTACAGTTTTATTATATGTATAGATCATGTAAAGTCAAACTAATATCGCATCGCCTCTTTAAATTTTAAGTGTTTATTCTTTACTAGCGACCCGCCCCGGCTCCGCACGGGAAAATGGTTATTGTGGGTTATCCTTCAGTATATTATGCATGTATTATACATATAAACCTTCCTCTTGAATCACTCTATCTATTAAAAAAAACCGCATCAAAATCCGTTGCGTAGTTTTAAAGATTTAAGCGTACAAAGGGAGGGACATAGGGACATAGGGACGGAGAAAGCGACTTTATTTTATACTATGTAGTGATTAGTGTGAGACGAGAGCCAGCCTTGGTTTGAGCAAAACTTCATTAAAATTTGACGATAAAACATTTTGAATTATGAATTATATAAATTTATTTTAAAAATTATGTTTATTTGAAGACCAGTACTGTCGTCAACGAGAATATTATTTTTGCTCTATCTTTTCAGTATTTAGAGCAGAATGGTTTTGTTATAAATTGTGACAACGCTGTTCCAATTAATACCTGCTCTGAAAATGGTGCACTCAGCAAAGCCGGACGCTCACTTAGTAAAATAAAGCCGCGTCCATTTTTTAATCAGATTAGGTATATAACGTTTTGTTTCTATAATAAAATCACAACTTGAATGCATATTCATATACAGGGTACGGTAAAAGTAAGTTTCACTTACCTCTTTTTTCCTGATGATTATAATACTAATATTTTTTTCTACATGATTTCTGTAAATACGTAAAACTTTGTTTGATGTTGAATTAACACGCTCCGTCTTTGTAGAAATATGGATGGATTACAGTAAAATATCAATTACTTTAATTACTAAAAGAAAGAAAATAATAAAGGTTGTTGGTGGAATTTTTTATAAATAATTTATTCCTACTGCCGGCCCTGTGGCCACTTTAGTCGACCGCGCTTGTGGCGAGCGGAGAGTGCACTCGTTGATCACTGTGTAGGCGGTTATAGGCGATATAGGCGTATAGGTTATAGGCGCCTATAGTTAGAATAGAAGTGCATAACGAGGTTCTGCGCCGCAAACGTTGCACTCTCATTATCGGCAGTCTATTAGATAGACCACAGGCCCGCATTTGTTTTTCATTTTGTACTATTTTCATTTATGTACTATTTTCAGTACGTCTGCCGCATGCCTCAAGACCTATGGGCAAAAGAAACCACGGTTTGGAACCCACCAACCAATAGGCGTAGACGTGGACGGCCGCGTAGAAGATGGCGGGACGAGCTTGATAGCTACTTGAAAGACTGGCCAGAAGTAGCTCAGGACAGGGAGCAGTGGAAGAAAAAGAGGGAGGCCTTTGCCCAACAGTGGGACAGCTTAGTCTAGATAAGATAAGACTATTTTCATTCCGAATCACAAGTGAGAAGTCGTAATTTTGTCGTGACAATTAGTCAATACTCTCATCCTATTAGAGTAAATTTTAATATAATAGCTTAATAGCTTTAGCTTATTTAATAGCTTTTTGACAGTTACCTATTATATGTGAGATAATCCCGTGTCACGTTGCTCCACCTTTGAACTCTTTGCACACACCTGTACTACATTCATACATACGAGATAACGCCTGAATCAATTACTAAGCTTTATTTGATGTCTTTGTGAAACAAGTAAATTTCTAAATATTGTATTTATAAGACATGTATGTCATTCAAAGTGTTTATGTTTTGTCTAGATACGACATGTTTTATCTATCGGCCTGATCATTGAAAATAGGTCAACCGTTACGTCGCAAAACAGCAAGATCGTAAACAAAACTATTACAGAGCTCTTATAAACATCGCGTGGTTAAAAACAATTTCAAATAGT
Organism: Teleiodes luculella; assembly: GCA_948473455.1. NCBI lineage: Eukaryota > Metazoa > Arthropoda > Insecta > Lepidoptera > Gelechiidae > Teleiodes > Teleiodes luculella. The sequence continues at coordinate 3,438,902 of OX419583.1, read as the reverse complement.
TTCGATCCGCTCAACGCCTGACGACGCACGCTTAGCAATGTGCTTGTCACGCTGCGTATAATTTGCTTCTCAGATTTTGCAGGCGACATAGATGGTGTCACGCGAAAGTTGCAGTATATTATAAATTCTTATATAAGATCTTCAAGTATTATAACCACAGAACATAAATGTTCTGTGATTATAACAATCTCTCCAGTGTTGGGATATTTACCTATTATTACGTCGGTGTTCTTTCATTTAGCTTTAAAGGAGGTTGACTTCGTTGCCTGTATTATAATAATTTAAATTATGCAGGAATTGCAGTAAATGATTCACTGCTCCTTTTAAAAATCTAAGAATTATGCATAAAGAGTTTTTGTTTCACATGATGATAAACGTTCAATATTCGGTTCTATTCACTTTAATTTTACATACTATTCAACTTCGAGCAACGCGGGCCTTCCGTTCCGGGACGAAATGCCCGCGTTGCTCGAAGCTTTCCAATATGAATATTGTTTTGACATTTCAAAAATAGTAACACATTTTACTAGCCATAACACACCTAGAGAGACATATGCAGAGCTGACTGCCAACCTCCAGTAGTGGAGAGGAACCAGAAGAAGAAGAAGAACACACCTATTGATTTGACAATTCCTAAAAAGTAACATAACATGGTTCTTTCTATATTTCAACTATTTATTTTCTTAGTTTTCCGCCTCTGTACAACAGGATTGCACTGTACTCGTACTTGACGGAACCCGCTGAACAAATTGTTTGTCGTTTTGCATATAATTTGCTAGCGACTCCGCGCGGCGCTACACAGATAATTAATGGTCGTACTGTCATCGCACTTAGGAAAGCTAAATCAGAACTTGGCTACTTACTTTTGTTGGAAATTGAAACTTATTTGTTAGTAGATATGGTACAAGTTGACATCATTAGGTATGAAGTTGGGAAAACCCTTTTGCTCTTAACTAATTGTAGCTATTTACACCAACACGACACAGACTTTATGAAACCGTTATACTTGCTGCAAATACTCGTAGTCACATTCTTGGATATCTAATGTAGTAGTCTAAAAATATTTATGTAGTTAAGTACTATTTTCATCCCCCTAGTCCCTACGAATTCAACGACAAGTAAAAAATATATTTTTAATTAATATATTTAAAAATAATTAACTATGAATACAGGATTACAAAAGATTAACCATGCATTTCCACATACAACTAAAAATAACAAAAATTGCGTTTTCAATTTTCGACAACAAATTACAACAAAAGAACTCTATAATCCTGCAAAATGCAGGAGCACGCTCATTATTAAATTTATCTGGTGTTGCCGGTACAAAATCGTCGGATCGCATTATAATGGCGTGCAAGTGTTGAAACGAAACGCGCCGTCACCGGGCGCAGCTGCGACTGATGGCGAAACGAAACGCCGCCATGCAAAATCGAGTGTGGGACAAGCTACAGTCGTATTTTTCCAGTAAATAACTGTAGTATAATGACTGTAGCTGTTGTTCATAAAAATATTCAAAGGCGCATGCATGAGGCTGTAAAGCAATGGGCAATCTCGACTCAATGTATCGTTCGGATCGTGTCTGCGGACCGTAGTGCAAAAAACTATTGTGTGTTGTGCAAGTTCAAGTTATTTTTTGTAATCAGTAGTTAGATGACAAACGTTAGTTCAGGCCTCACAAAGTCCCGACCGCGTTGTATTTTTATTTGTTGGATAATTTAAGTCGTTTTAAACATGTGAAATCAAATGTGAAAACAGAAACCATTGAACTTCGCCCTCACGGAAAACTTAACATTCGCAATGTCTTCAAATAAGGTAGAGCTGTACAATTGGATTACATTATTATTTCCGCCTCTAAGTTCTCTAATCGTATTGATCTCAACGGTCTTGATTTGAAGATAACTTCTTTCACAATCTTTGCTAGCTCTTTCCTAGAAACACATAGCAAAGATCGCCCAGTGTTAAACTCGCTAAGATTTCATCCCTTGTCCTGGTCGCGTCCTTAATTTCACAATTTCCAGCATAACGCCCGGACTAACTGTAAATTAACGGACGCAGTGGGAGCCAGTTTCGGCGGGAATTTATAAAATTCAAAAATGGAATAGTGCAGTATTTTCGCAGGTGGGGACTATTTTTCAACTTCAACACTTGACATTCGACAGCACTTTTTACGTGTAGAATAAAAATAGTCATTCAAATTAGCTGATTTAAATAATACCCACAAACCTATTTAAATATCATTAGACAGTGGATAATGTTAAATAGTTTATTGTACTTGCAAAAATTTCAATAAAATCCCTAAATTTCGGGCCCCGACCTACCGGACATTGGTTTTGTTGAAGTGCTTACTGAACGTCGTAAGTGCAAAACTAAGACAGCAATCCAGATGCACACCTCCATTCCGGCGTGGCCGCTAAAATCTCTAAATTTTAGTTGTAGGTCTCTTTCATTCTTATGGGAATTAAAAAGGATGGGAGAATTCAAGAGGAAGGTTTGTATGTATAATACATGCATAATATACTTAAGGATAACCCACAATAACCATTTTCCCGTGCGGAGCCGGGGCGGGTCGCTAGTTGTAGATAAACAGTAATACCCAATATCTTTGAAATTGAAATCTCCGAAGCACTTTCAAAAAGCAATAACGCTCACTCGTTTGGCCTACTGCACTCGATTTAAGGATATTGCATCTACGATAAAATCAACAATATTCGCATCAAAAATATTCGCAGAACGGAGATACTGGAGAAAAGTAAACTAAACTAGGTAATGTGAGAACTGATTTTTTTTATCCATTTTTACTGACTTAACCAGTTAATCTGCAGAATACCTAGTTAATTTGCACTCTAACTAGTTTAGGCAGATTACCGGTTACGTAACACATACATAAATAAGTAAGCCATTGAATGTAAGAGCTTCGGAATTTAAGACATTACTTTATTTTTAAGTATTTTTCATGATCTTTGTAAATTTGCGGAACTCTAGTCTATGTAGTACGTAATTAATTCTCAAAGAACTAAAAAGCTTCTCGGAAAAACGTCGTATCTTACAAAGAGTACCTTTTCAATTTACAACAAAAACTTACTGCGGGGGAGTTGGAACGCAGGCGAGCTATATAATGTGGTTTTGCCTTAAAGAAGATACTTTTGAAATTGGAACGGTAACCTTTTAGATTGTTTTTGTATTTTACCCTACTGTATTATCATTTGTAATGTTTGGCCTCTTGCGATATTCTAGTTGTTTATATATTGCTACAGAGGAAAATTTTAGCAGTGGCGCTCTAAATAAAAAAAAACAATGCCTATACGTCATTTTCTCGCTTTCAAGACAGAAGATTGTCATTTTTGCTTTAAGATGTCAAAAGTTGATTTGACGCGTTGATCGTACTATACCATTGTACAGTAGGCAGCACATGCGCCTGTACATATTGACCTTGATAGCGCCCGTATCCCGTAGCGACAAGGGTGAATTTCGTAGTGCGATTGTTAAACCGCGTGTGCTGGTTTCTGTACTAGGCCCAGGCGGAAACACCTAACCTTTACCTTACGCCTAAATTGACAGCTGTGAGAAAAATATATTTCATTCATAATCTGATCAAACCGTTGATCTTCTGTCCTTTTCGGTTTCAATATGAAAGAAAAATATGGACGATCTTTAATTTTTGAGTGTGACTTGTGAGAATTACCACCGGTGTCTACTTAATTAAGCCCGTAGTCGTTAGAGGTTAAAACTGTTAAAAGCTAGAGAGCATGAAAGTCTTAATTCGACAACCTGGCAGTTTTCCAATGGAGCACTTCGGCGCGTTTGGTATTTAACTTCGAGTTTCAAGTTGTTTTGTTTCGTAGCAAACGTTAATAATGTTAACGCCTAACTTATATTTGTTTTGATTGTTTCAGGTATGTACCTCTTCTTCTTCTTAAATGATGGCAGTCTACGGATTTCGTCAAAGTCATAGTTTTTTTTGGTAAGTAGAACAGAGAGCGCAGATGGCTTAGTTTTCTTCTTATCGAGTGGGTTTCGAGGTAAATCTACCTCACAAACCCTGGTTTCGAAATTATAGAACCGCCTTAGGCTTCCGACATTACTCCAATAACGACTACATCCATAGATAGTAGCTGGGACCAACGGCTTTACGTGCCTTCCGAAGCACGGAATCATCTTTCTTTTCGGAGATTCAGCCTACAATGTCCTAACCAAACTGGGGAATGTCTCACAAAGTTATATCTGTTCGACGGATCCCCACCGGGATTCGAACCCGGAACCTCCGTGACATCAGACGAGCTTTTGACCACTCGACCACGGAGGTAGTTATTATGGCTTAGTGGCTAGGGCCGATGTCTTCCGTTCGGGTGACGCGGATTCTAGTCTCGGTACGTCAGGGTGTTTTCGAATTTATATTATGTGCGTTTATTCGACAATCTTATAGTGAGGTAAACCTGTTCACAGCTGCGAAGAAATTCAAAGATTATGAGTTAAATCGACTAACCTTTAACGCGTATATAAATGGATCTACTTTACCAGATATAAATGTGTATAAAACATGTATTTACTTACAATCATAAAAAATCGAAATAATTGGTTAATAGGTACCTTTTGTTTTCGAAAGTTGTTACGCCCACGCTTACAATTTTTCCCGTGGGAATGCGGTACTCTCTGCCTAATATGAAAATATAATGTATGTTTAGTAAAAAAATCTTCCCACTTTATTACCAACATTCATTCAACACGTAATGAAATAGACCTACCTATTAACATTTCGATAATAATCCCTCCTAAAAAATCTTACCATCATATTTGTTTTAAATATTTACTTTGTACTCTGTACGCCTGTAATTTACAAATATACAATTCTATTTGAATAAAAATGCTTGTGTATGGCATAAAATGTATGAGTAATTTTCATCCAACAAACCAAATTAAAAAGTTAAATCGTGACCCGTATAATCACGTTCGGATTAAGCGCACAGCTCTCCCTTACATTTCACAAATACAAATGAAAACGAAATCGCAGGGACCGTGAAAAAGGATGATATTAAAGTAACATTTATACTGAATATTTAAAAAATATAACTCGGCCCCAGTTCCATTTTATATGAATAGATCAGACTAGTCTAATAGTTCTCAAAGCTTCAATATGTGTCGGATGAGTTGTAAGGTTACGAAATTGACGTAAAATAATTATTATAATGCTTGAAAATTTGTCAAAAAATGGAATTATGAGTGCAGTTGTCAGCATCCTATGCGATAAAAATGAGATGATATTAATATATTATTTTATTTAAGGAGGGTGTAAAAACTCATAAAATAAAATGAGACTTTTCTCTATGTAACATTAAATCCCGGATCAATTCGCCTTGGTGAGATCTTTTGTGTGGAAAAGGTAAGTACTGGATATCTATCATGTTTTGATAAAAATGGCTTGAGAGCATGTTCACTGGGGCGTAACTGTTAGATAAAAATATTCTTTTGAATAATATTATAATATGTATTTCTTTTTAAAACCAGTATATTATTAAATTCTTATCTGTGCCTTAAAATTGTATATTTATATCTCATTTGACTAGCCAATTAATACTGAAGTACTGAACCAATATTTAAAAAATATAAACAACTGTGCTTTTATTTATAAAAAAGTGATATAAAGGACAACTTTCCTTTTTATTTCGACTGAAAGCGACGTAATGCGTGTGTCGGACATAGAGTCAAAAGCAAATTGCTTTGAGCTCCCACAAAGAGAGATTCCACTAAATATGAAGAGTTTTTAATGAAATACTACTGTCATTACTATCACAGGATATTAAAGCTGGCGTTTGGTGAACGTGACGTTCCAAGGGAGATATTGCTTTTTTGACTATATAAACTTTTGTGTCTGTATTTTTTTTATATGAATTTGAATTAAAAAAAATATGTGAGGATGAAAATGTAGACTTTTAGCAATAGTATAGTAAGCAGTGGGGTAGTGTAGTAATGTTAGTTGTATTAATTTATTGGTCAGTAAACAAAATTTAATGTTCTTCAAAACAGCGGCCAAGTTAAAAAAAATAAATATTAAATAGCATATTCGCTGCTTTATTCGATGATAGCATATATCTTTTATTTCATGTTATTTTTCGCCACTTATTTATTGGTCATACCTTTATGGTCCTTGGTCATACCTAATTAATTTCCCAGTTTGTCGCATTATTACGGCCATAAAAATTATACTTCGTCGACCCCAGGCTCCAGGTTACAAGACAAGTAAAACTAAGTTAGGAAAGTAGAGTTGACTCGGTACAAACAAGTGTCGATAGCGGGAAATTATATTAATTTGTTACAAGTTTTTTTGTGTCCTTTTTATAATTAGGAGTTAAAAAATGACGACGTTACCATAACAAAACATAAATAAAGCATAAAGGTCGTATAAAAAAATCCTCCTCCTTTTTTGAAGTCGGTTAAAAAAGAACTAAAAAAAATTTCGTTTTTAAATTACGAATAATAAAAAATGCTAATTTCTTAGTAAAGATTGGAAGTTAAAAATGCAGCTACCTAACTAGGTAATATCCTTACTAAAAAGTATGACGACACATAATGTAGTGTAATATTTAACGAAACTTAAAGTAACTTTATTTGACTTAACTGTGAGTGATGGAAAAGTCTAAAAGTTAAAAATAAATAATTTGATTTTGTATTAGGAACTGTAGCATATTATCTATAATATTTTTAATAACTTGCGCACCTCTACCGCGCATTTTACCCTGGTCACGCCCCGCGATTTACTTACGGACCTCCCCTAACGACTTCCCTTGTTCGAATATTTTTATCAGCCCTGCTGCGATCCCTCTAATATATCGACGAGTTTATGTTCCCAGTAGTTATATTTCAATGTAAGAAGTTACTAATTCAGAGCGCCCGTATTCTGCAGCTCTAGCTCGCTTTTGTAGTGCGAGTGTCCAGCCGCATGTGCTAGCTACTGTACATTTATCGATATTGTTTTGAAGAATTATGACACCACTATTCAATTTTTGACCATTTTCACCAACGGTGTTTTTTATTTCTTAATCTTCGAGAGAATTTAAATTAAATTTATTGAAAGCTAGCAGCATAAACTACTTTCACATTTTATAATAATATGGTTTTGATTTCGTTCGCCTAGAAAAAATATTCAAAAGTCTTGTAAAATATATTATTCAAAGATTGTAATTTGAGGGTAACCTTGCCCTTGTCAGAATATTTTTCATGCGGGCCTTTTTCAGGCCTTCATCCCGCAATATATCTGCGGCTTTATTTCAACAGCGTTATATTTCAATGGGCCCGATTCTAGGTCTCTCTCTACTCACTCACTCTAACTTAAATTTAGAAACGTCGAACATCGAATAAGGGCGTCGTCGATCGCACTAGATAAGAGTGCATGCGAAGATATCACACTTAAAATTACGCCTAATTTGACAGCTACGTTCTGATTTTAAATAACATTCATTCATTTCCCGTCTTTTTAAATTGCCATATGAACGAAAGACCGCGGTCCCGGTCCTAAATGTAAGTTTATAGTGTGACTTGGTAGAATAGACTTCAATACGGGCCGGATCGGTGGAATAACACTAGTATCTCTTTACAAATGCTGATGTTGATTTAAAGATACAGTGAACTCGGTTACTTGCAATTTGGCTCTTATATTTGTTGCTATACGAAATAAACATTAGCTTTTCGCTCCGCGGCTACTTTTTACCGTGGGAATGAAGTATTTTCCCGAAGTTAAAAGTGTCCTATGTGTAAATCCAGGGTTACAACAATTTGCATATAAAATTCTGTTCTGTACTTTAGGTGTTAAAACGGAACACACATTTTGCTGCTTGCTTAGAACTTGGCTTAACCGCTACCGCGCCCCCTCGTCCATCGTGGTACGATTTTGTTGACCGGGCTAGTATGGAAAATTTGTTTTGACTCTAGATACGCCGGTTTTATAACACAAACGTAAGTCAATTTTAAAAACATCACACTATATAATATTTATTGTAAATGTTCAAATGTCCTATCCACCCTCTGACAAGTAAAGGTGACCTGTTGCACCGGTCTCACGGAGAGTCATTAGTCTAGTCTAGACAAGGTGATAAATAATTCCATTCCATCATAACTCTCAACGAGATAGATGAATTTATATTCATAAGATAGGTATACGTTCTAGCATTAAATTTTAGCTGCAGACTACACAGATAAAATCTTTTGCTATTTACATGACTTTACTTTTACATTATATCGCGTATTATTTATGTTTTCAATATAATTTTACGTCTATTTTATGTATCGACTAGCTTTCCGCCCTGCGGCTCCGTCCGCGTTAACCGTTTTTCCGGTGGGAATGAGGTATTTTCCCGTGGTAAAAATTTGTCTATGTGTTATTCTGATGTATAAGCTAGATTACTGTAAAGTTTCATTATATCCATTCAGTAGTTTTTGCGTGAACGATTAACAAACATACATACATCCATCTATTCTCACAAACTTACGCGTTTATATTAGTTGGATACTAAAAACTGAAAAGTTATAAATGTTAATGCTTGTAACGGGTATATCACTAATTATCATCTCAGTATAGGTAATTCTGACGCAACACTTCTGTTGATTGTTATGAAGAAGTTGTTAGTACTACGTAGCGTTTTGCTACGCCAACGGCTACGAGCTACGAGCTACGAGCTTCATAATATTGCATTCACTCAATGCAATATATGAAGCTATACCATACAAATACAATAGTTATTGTCCCGCTTATTAACAATCATAATATAATAATAATAATAAAAAGTATTATACGTAATTATTATTTATGTTTATTATATTTTATTCCTTAGGCGGTGGCGGATTAATAATTCTGACATGTGTGTACCACGGGCCAAGTACCAAGGAGGACTAGGCTGAGGGATAACGGGCAAGTCACGAAAATAAATTTCTTCATACAATCTTGAGTTCTATTCTGTAAAACCTTAAATCTCACGTTTCATCTCGATCTCACATTGATAAAAAAAAGCGGCCAAGTGCGACTCGGAATCGCCCATGAAGGGTTCCGTAGCAGCCAGTAATATAAAAGTTTTTGTAGTTCGTTGTGACTTTGTTTTAATAATAGTGAAAGGTAAATTGCGATTTACGATTTATGACGTATTAAAAAAAAACGACTTACTAGATCTTGTTCAAACCAATTTTCGTTGGAAGTTTTCATGGTAGTGCACATCATATTTTTTTTTTAGTTTTATCATTCTCTTATTTTAGAAGTTAGAGGGGGGGGACACACATTTTTCCACTTTGAAATCGTCTCTCGCGCAAACTATTCAGTTTAGAAAAAAATGTTATTAGGAACCTAAATATCATTTTTGAAGATCCATAGACCCCACACGTATGGGTTTGACGAAAAAATTTTTTTTGAGTTTCACTTCTATGTATGGGGTCCCCCTAAATTTATTGTTTTTTTTTTTCTATTTTTGTAAGAAAATCTTAATGCGGTTCACAGAATACATCTACTTACCAATTTTCAACAGTATAGGTATTATAGTTTCGGAATAAAGTGGCTGTGACATACGGACGGACGGACAGACAGACATGACGAATCTATAAGGGTTCCGTTTTTTGCCATTTGGCTACGGAACCCTAAACAGTAAAAAATAATAATTACGATTTCAGAAAACTTCTAGAACAAAAATTGTTCAGTTTCATGAACTGAGTTATCACCCGAGAGGTTTTGAGTTATTTGATTAACACGTTGTAGAAGTTCGAAGCCAGATAGCCGTGTGTCATACCCACATTTATGTTATTTCAAGCAGTTTACTTGAATAGGTGTACCTATTCAAGTAAACTGCTCTACATGGAAAAAGAACTGCTCTATTTGGAAAAAGCTCTTTATAATGTAACAAGAATCGACATGTAAAGCGTCACCTTACAAGAAAGGGTTTCAATATTTCACGCGTTTGATTTATGCGCGCGAGTGGTCGTTACTCTCGCGGTTTTTGCGATCTTCAACGTGGCGCAAAAACGTAGAGTATTTATGACTCTCGCATCTGGGAGTCTTTTTAAGTCTGGGCCTTACCACAAATTGCACGTTAAACAATATCTCATACAATCACACGAATTGTTTGCCCTGGACGAGATTCAAACCCGTGACTCTTTGCTTCGAAGGCAGGCGCGCTATCTACTAGGCTTTGGGGCCGTCAAATTTAAGTAAAGCCGGTGGTGTTCCAATCAGTCCTTTCTCGAATGACACAAAGTTAAATCTAAAATCGCGCATGTGTGTGTGTATGTGTGACGCGTGGTTGCCATAACAACGGGCAGCTCTATCTTTGAAGTGATGTTTGCTTTGTCGGCAAATACGGTGGGATCTTCAATCAGGACTCCAATTAATATGGCGCCCGAGTGCGTCAACTAGTTGCTTTGCTTTAGGATGTACTTGGGAACGTATAATCCGAACTTGGGGGGATTTGTGAGATGTGCTTTCTCGGACTAGTATGAGATGTCACGTGTGACAGACATGGTCTTGATATGTGTATAATAACGGCCGGTGCAACCCTACCGAAACGTCGGGTAAAACCTTAGTATTGCACCTGTACTATTATTTATTCTGTGGTGTTGTAAAACATCGCATAAAAATACGTATTAATATTATGTGTATATCTTATCCTATTGCAGGATATTTTAGGCTTTTTGACAGATCTTCTTTTCGTGTCGATGGCAAGTCAGATTTACTATATTTTGTCGGCCCAATATTCTGCCACCCTGATAGCATTGTCAGCAGCATTCATCAGCTCCAGTGCTGAACAGGTGGCATATATATTTATTATATTTGTACATTTAGGGACATCACATACACGGCAATCTGACCCCAAACTAGGCAGAGCCTGTACTACGAGTGTCAGACAGCTGATATAGATATAAATATGCAACATCTGGATGGTTAACAAGTGTTCATCACATGAATGTTTGCCTTGGGCGGGATTCGAAGCCGCGACCCTGTGCTTCGAAGGCAGACGTACTACCAACTAGACTACGGGGCCGTTAATAAATGTGATACATCAGATAAATGTGATATAACCGTTTGTCGCAGTGCTTCGTGCTAGGCTTATTGGTTCTGATATTATTGGCTGATGATTCATAACAATAGTTCCTGAAGGAACTAACTGCTATCAATAAGAACGCCTACCTAGACCGATATTTTTTTATATTAAGTAGATTTTCAATGTTCTATATCAATTTTTTACAGTTTAGTTCCAAAACCACCTAACACCTATGAGTAGCATTTAAATAGAGAAGTGACTTAAAGTATCCTAGCTGTCCAAAAGTGTAAACCGAATAAATCTATAGGTATATTTGTTTCGTTTGAAGTTCCTAGTGTCAGTCTTCGCTCACCGTCCGCAGATGCAACACCTCTGGAAGATGTTTGCGTTCTACCCGCATTTAACCGGCCCAGTCCTCAGAGGCTCTAACTGACGATAGTATCGGTAAACAGATTTCAAAGCACTAGTTCTGGCTGGAGTTAGACTAATGCTACACCTTGCCTATACGGGATATGTACAATTAAGTAGAGCGGTTTAAGATCTAGATTACTAAATACGAGTAGAAAGATAAACATACTTGTAATAAACTTTTGGAACTGTGTGTTATCGACTTACATGGGATGACTCCATCGGCTGACTCGGTTTCGGTTTGATTCCTTGTTTAACAAATATTTGGTAAATCTGTTTTAAATAGAGATAGAGGGTAAAAAAAGATATCACCGTCTTCCTTTGTCTGTCTTTTCATATCAATGTGAAGAAATAATTAATAATTAATTTAACTATTTATTTTTCTATTATCCTTTTGTTTTTATTATCTACGTTAATCCAAAAACCTTAATCAACTGTAATCTTAACGGCTCTGACGCTACTGTAAGCTTTACGGTTCATAGTCCTACTTTGCTACGAGCAAATTAGTGCTACGAAGCCACTGTAGCACTTTTGTAGCCAATAAATTATAATACCCCAACGGTTTATGAAAGCTTAGGAGGTGGTGGTTAGGAATGGGATATTATTCACTCACACCAAAACGCACGCTGCTATATGATTGAGCGAGAGTGATATAATTATTGTCATATTAAGGTCTTCGCTCAAAACGTAAATTATACTATCTGGAATAATCTGGATGTATTTTTACAGCACCTAGAAGAATTCTTACAAAATATTCGCAGGAATTATTTTCGCAACATTCCTTTCGTAGCTGCCGGCGCTATCAAAGGCCGAATAGTTTTGTTGTGTCTGCGAGAGTATTTTTTTGGGCCTAAGAGAAATTACTTTCGTTTTTTGCTGTTGGTGGAGTAAAAAAATAATAACGCCATGTTTTCCCTAGGCTCCTGTGGGAACAATGGGGCTTGTTCGGAAGATTGTTTTCTTCCGAACCATTGTGTGTTCGAGGATTGGAACGGGGCCGAGCGCTGATTCCGCCATTTGCCAGGATCCGGCGTTTTTACAATTGGGTTTATTTTTCTGGAGGATTTTCGAGAGATAGTTTTAGATGGGAATGGTTTATCCCTGGCAGTCAAGTTAGCAATTGTCGTATTTGGACTCGTTTTCTAGCGTCATAAACTTAGTTATGCTTTCCAAGGAAGAAGCTATCTATCAAGGGACTGTTATAGGGGCTATACTATAGTATAAATAGATAGGTACGACGGAACAAATAGATGAGATGTGTTGTTAAAATTTTGAAACTCGCGTAGTAACACTGTCTGTAATATAATTCAATGCCCTACCACAGCCCAAATTATGTACAGGATAAGTACCTACTTTAAAAACTAATGTAAAAAATATATGAAAAGGAGATTTTTTTTGTTTAATTGACCTTTGCTTGAGTCGAAAAAGTACGACGGATCAAGCTTCACCGGACTTGTAAAAAAGAGCAATACATTTTCAATAACATTGAATGTAGTTCTACTATCATTGCAAATACACTGCAAAGACAAAAATGTTGCAATAACTACCTTATTGCTTTGACTTAAAGTACCCCATCTACTAGTACTATCATTACTGCGATCCTCCCGTGATGCCTATCATCTTGACCCCGCGCCCAAATCTCTTCATCTTCCACGGATATTATGAGGAAATTATCCTAAGCTCATCAAATCCTTATTTTCCTCGCGGTAATGTTGGCATTGCTGGGTTCCGGTTTTAGTACTCCGGCGAAAACTTTTTAGGGCAATAATGTTCTTGGTCGTAATGCAAAGGGCAACACGATTTTTCTGCCATGGAAGATGTTCTTGTAATGCCAAATTAATAGGTATTTCTAACAAAACATGGTTTGAATTTGAATGAAGTAATTAGTGTGTGTTCACTGTTCGTCCGCGAGGCACTACTGGTTGGAATTCTGGCACGTACAATGTGTTTTCATTTTCAATTTTCGAACGTGAAGCTTAATACGTCAATTTTAGGACACAAGCTAAGCGTAGTTAGTAGGTCAATTAAAAGAAAAAAGGTATTTGAGCCGCTTTCAAAAGGCATCGTGATATACATAAATGTTAAGAAAAATTACAGGGTAAGTCCTTCAGTATCTATTTTTTAATTGTTAGTGTAAATCATTTGAAATAATTATAATGAGCAGAAAAACGATTCTTATAGCTAATAAATTAATGTGTCTTTTGATAAGTATTACCGTATTTGTATTTATATAAAGTGGATGTGACGAAATAAGGGAAATAAAAAAGAATATTCATAAGAGCTGTCAATACGGCAGACGGGCCTGTTTATAAAACTTCGGCATGCCAATTCTACTGTACCGGGGTCGGTAAATATTTGTGACGCAAACAAGATAGAATTATTGGTAAATTCAAATGATACGTACGACGTTGGATGATTTATCAACTTTTATTTTGGCTAAATAGATATTTCAGAAACTGTCCCTTTTTTCAGACTTCAAAAAGTTTTTTAGGTTGACCGTTAATTTTTAGATAAGGTTTTCTTTGCTGAAGTCCATAATACTAGTTTGTGATTGTGAGAAATATTTATTTAGCTACTTCCATAAATAAGTTACTTTTTCATACGATATTCAATGCATATGATTCAAATACTCTACTATTTATTGTACTTTAGATAAATAAATAAATAGAAGAAGCTATAATATTATGTCACAAAATGTATTAACTAAAACTTAATTATTAATTGAAACTATTAATCTGTTTAGATTTTACGCTGAAACGACTGAACAGTTTGGATAAAAACATAGACGAAAAAGTCGATAAATATGCGTCAAACAAATGTTTTAATGGTTTATCATGGACTTAGTAACATAGTTACACTATACTAGGTCCACATAATTTATAAGAAAACTAGCCTTGCCGAAGACAGAGAAGCTGAATATCTTTCGCAACTAATTACGTTCTTTCGCTCATGTTGATAGAGTGGGATGTGCGTCTATTAGACTACTTAGTGGAATAAGCCCCGCGCGCTGCCGTTGCTCCACAAAATATTTATTCAACGCTGAATTCCCCAAGTTTTTCGTTCGTTCGACATTTTCCGCAGCTATTTTTCTTTGTTAACGAAATTGAATTCGTATTCATCACTTTATGGAGGTTATTCCTTTTTTATTTCGTTATTGTTGCGTGCCCCTTTTTTCGTTAAAGAACGCATTTCATCTCAAGTTTCCTGCAGATTTCTAATTTGAATAGGTATTAGTAATTTATCGATGAACTTTTTGTATAAGGGAAAATAAACCCCATTGTTGTGATTGTACGGTCTTTGTTTGAAAAGTATCGTTGAACCTTGATGATGTTCAGCTTGAGGCCGTAAAAAGAACGCTTTTTAGTATTATGGTAGTAACTTCGAAAACCGTAATGTACGTAAATTGTGATACAAAGGCACGGAACCGACTGAAGTTGAGTCAATGGGTTCTTGATAAATGTATCTTCACCATAAAATAACATGTCCGGCTTATACAGTTAAAGCGCGTACTCCTGAATCTAGTGTTTTAGAAAATAACTAGCCGTCCGTTTGCGTTTTCTCCCGTATAACTATTTTATACAAACGTCCTGAAAATATCAATCTCAATAAAAAAGAATTATCATATTCTGTGCAGTCCTTACATACGTTTCAGTGATTAATTTTTATTATTATTAATAGTTTTCTTTAATGTTGAATGTCCTGATTGACGAATAAAACACTTGAAACTTTGTGTACAAAAGGAGACTGAAAGCTTATAAATCGTAGGCGAGTCACAATAATTATTTTCCTGCTGCTATTTTTAATTTACGGTTTAAAGTTAAATTTGTATACCCACGGCAACATCCATAAAGCAGCTACAGAAGCTCCGAAACCTGTACAGAAACACAATAAATGAGAACGTCAGCAAAAGTCCGTTTTTTGGGGCGGACCCTTAGGTTAGCTTATACAGAGGCCCGTTCACCACCTGATACCCTCAAAGGAAATAAGACAACGGAAACAGGGCAAGTGGGGTTTTGACACGATGAGTTCCGTACATAGTATAGCCCAATACAATACAATATACTTTATTGCACACAAAATAGTACTGTGAAAAATTTACGAAAAGGGTGCAGAAAGTGTAGGCATGTAGGCGGCCTTACTGCTAATAATAATAAATAATCATTGGAGATACGCGTGATGAAGATATTTTTTCAAATTAAACATAATTAAACTAATTTCGTTTAGGTACCTTACTACCTTCTTCCTAAAAATAACATAACGCATCCGACAGTTTTTTTTTTAGAATTAGGTAGAAACGCTTTTAACTGAGAGTTTATCAAATTTTTTGAGGACATCTGTCAGCCCTTATGCGTTATGTATGATGGCAGAATTAGATGATACATTTTCTTTTCAACCATTTTTCCAGAACGGTCAGCAGTAGATTGGAATAAACACGAGCACGATCTAAAATAATCTAAATGAACTTGCTGGGTTGGGTCTGCTGGAAGACATTTCTTTAGAAATAAGTACCTGTTGTGTCGTCGTTATTATTGTTTGTACCTACTTGTAATTTTCTTGTTTACAATAAAATATGTCAAATAAACAAATAAATAGAATAGTAAAAGTAATACGAATCCACAGAAAAGTCATCAGCGCCCTCTTCCGTGCTCATATCCCTGATGGAATAGGCTGTTATGGAGTTATACTCAGTATATCGACTCCCACGACGCGACGACGGGATTGCAGATATCGATCTATTCTATCTATCTATTCAGCCCACATCAGTCCACTGCTGGACATAGGCCTCTTCTTTTTTGCGCCATTCACACCGGTCCTGAGCCTCCCTGAGCCACTGTTTGCCTGCAACAACAACGATGTCATATGACCATCGGGCGGGTGGTCTGCTGACTGAGCGCTTTGCAGTTGTTGGCCGCCACTCGGTTATTGCTCTAGTCCATCTCCCGTCTTCTCGTCTTCCCAAGTGTCCCGCCGCAGATATAGACATGTTATTTTACAATCATACATTTAGTTTTGATTCTACGCGCGGAACCCTAAAAATAATGAGGAACAAATACAAAGGGTCTCTGGGATTATCGGCTAAGAGTATTTGGAGGGTTTGTGCTGGTTCGGCTTTTGCGCGCCTAATTGGTAGAATCCGCAAAAACAAAGGTTCGCGACCGACCTTACTACAATAACCCCGATTATAGATGTGTCGTTCCCGAGAATATTCCTACCATTCCGGGAAAATTTGAAAATTTTCGTTTCTAGGAATATTCCCAACGAAATTTGCTGTTCAAGCTGGCTAGATGTGATAGACCGGGTTGGTGTTTTCAGGTTAGGTATCCAAAGACCCGACCGACCCTACTGATCTCACTGACTCGTCCTATTTAGCCTCAAACGGAAAGACATTACGACCAGATATAAAATAGGTAGGTACCCTAACTAAATGTAATGTTATGTGTTATTTTTGTATGAAATAGTTAGTGTCGGTTTCATGTAATGATACGTGTTTTTTAACTATGCTGATGTCCCATTTAAAAAGGACTAGACAGATATTGGACCATCTCACACTGTGGTCCCATGAAAGCAGATTTAGACACAAATCAAACAAGTGTTCATCATACCGACAGTTAAAAAACTAATGCTCATGCAACCAATTTAAATTAGTTTATCGTAATAATTAGTGCATGCACTACTTAAATAAATAAGATTTGCTAAACTTAAGATAATTTTTAAGTTACTAGAATAGTAAACCACAAAATACTAGTTTCAGGACGAAAAATTTCAAATGCAGTCCGTGTGCATAAACCCTTAATGCCAATTTTAATCACAGCATATCTACTTACCGAACTCTGAATAATCCCCTACAAAAGCACGAATATTTTAATTAAAGCCGAATTCTGATAGCGTTTAGGTCGAAATTAGCACATCAATGGACCGTCTGCTTTCGCCTCTGATTTACATTTCAAAAAGATGGCGGAACCGAGTTTTGCTATCTTCAAGCTCAGATTATACTAAAATGTGCTAAAACGTGGGATGGGCTTTCATTTGGTAGTTTTCAGGTTTATCTTAAAGGAAACTTTAGCACAAAACTTTTGTATTTACCAGGACACTTTCAAGAGAACTTTGACTTGACATTGTAAAAGAAAGGAAGCACGTTTGGATGCAAGCCTTGTGTGTTACTCTGTGTTTCTTATCATACAAGACGAATACTTCTTTTTTATTTGAGATTCGATACAAAACCCATTTCAGTAGCGTTCACTTGTGTGACCTACAACAACTGCATTTTAAAACATGCTGTTATTGACTTCACTTCAATACAAATCAAAATTAGGAGGACCTCGTCTTCTTTCTTATTTTGATCGCGCTTCATCCGATTTAAGTCAAAACGTCTCAAAAGATCTGATCTTCAGAGTGTTCTATCAGTATATTCTATCAGGCAATACAAAACACATGGCACAAATCGATACTAAGTTGAACTCTGCGAACGCCTGTGATATAAAAGTCTGATGTGAGCGTACATTTGCGATAGTGCGGAGACTTGGCTCGCTTCTTAAACGATCGCAAGTATTCGCAACTGCCATCCGCCCGACAGTAAAATAAGGCAATTCGAGAATAAGTATTTTTGAGAATGAGTCCTTAGTAAAATAGGACGTTTCCCAAAAAGACTTTTTTTTTTTCAGAATTGGCATAACACTAATAGATCCTTAAACGACAAGAGTTCTATTTTGCGAGTAGTTCCTAAATTAGGATTTTTTATAGCACAAATAAACGTAGTGTGGGCAGGCCCCTCACAAGGTGGACCGACGATCTGGTTAGGGTCGTGGGAAGCCACTGGATGCGGGCAGCACAGGACCGATCGTTGTGGAGATCTTTGGGGGAGCCCTTTGTCCAGCAGTGGACGTCTTTCGGCTCAGATGATGATGATAATGATGGCGCGCATAAATAAAACAAAGAAATGTGACATCCAACACACCAGTGTCCACTGTCCGTGTCACCCCGATACACCCGGCCGCTATCTTTACAGCCTTTACACCCGGACAGCGAATCCCGTGATAGGCCGGACGCGGGCGTAATCTCCGTTAATCTGCCCATCGTGTGCCTCCACCCTTATTTATGGTCCAAGGAAAATTATATTTTACTCACTTAATGTCGCATTAAAGATAATTAAACGTTGTGAACATTTGTTAGATAGCAGACGGCTGGAGTTTAAGAAAAATGGTTTATGAAGGAAATTTTAATAGAATATTTTGCAAATTTAGAGATTATGTCTTGAAAAATTACTTTAATGGTGTATGCTGGTGATTCCACGTCTATATGCAGAATGAATTAATGAATGAAATATTCTTTAATGTAAACTAATTCAAAGTTAGAGTACAATCACAGAGAAAAACCTCTACAATAGGCAGGCTTATTGCTGGAATAGTAATTTATTTCTTAAGGTTCAGGATTTTGTTAGGTTGGCAATAGTCTGGCCGATGGTTGAACTGATTTCAGGTGCCGATGACTAAACTAACCATGCATCGTTTAGAAGTATATCGAAACGTAATCCCATTTTTTACCGACCGTATTTATTTTTTAGTTATCTTCCAGTAAGCGAAGTAAGAGTCTACTTAACTCCTTAGGGAACCAAGCTAGAGAGATAAAAATCATGTAAAAATTTTAAAGAAAATAAAAATACTGAAAATGTTCTCTTTACGAAGTTCTTAACAATATTTATTTGTACTTTTAATTGCCAGGTAATAGCCAAGTTAAGTTAGTTAAACAATGCTCTCTTTATTCTCAAAGGATTGTCTTCGTAACTATTTCCTCCATAGAAGGGTACGAAGATTATATCCAAGACTTTTAATTTTATAATAAAGAACAAATCAACTGAATCTTGAAAGGCAGTATTGAAAAAAAAAAGTTCTATCAAATTGATATATACATATCAGTTTCTTTTTGTTGTCCGTCTTCTACATAAACGACACGAATTAGGGGCAAAAGCCTCCCTTCTGTTGTACTATAAGCATATAAGTCCCGCTATAGAGATATTTTAAGGACGATACAAATATTCTATTTTGACACCAAATACAAAACATGACGAATCAAAAATCAAACCGACGAGGAATCTTTCAAAGTAGGCTGGCCGTTAACCAATCATTTCTTTAGTGGTCATTCTTAAAAAGCAAATAAAATTAGTAGTAGGAAATAAGTATTTAGTACCTAAGTGAATAATAAGTATTTAGCAAGTGAATAAAAGCTAACCGCTGGGAATGGCGGCGTACAATCCCAGTGTTCGTTAACTCAGCTCGGCTCGGCCTGACTCGAAATAAGATACGTCGACCCATGTCACTGTTCAAACATACGTTTGATTAATAACTTAATATTTATACTGTGGTGTTCCTAACTACCAAAAGAGTAGAGAAGATAATCATTGTTGAAACTAAGCTTTTACAGCTACTACTATTATATAGGTACTACTACAATTGCTGGACTAGGAATGTAAGGTAATTCCAGAATCCCTATGCTTGATAGGGGGGTTGGGGTTCGCAGTTGTAGTTGGTTACGCCAATAAAAAATGGCCTGCCCATTCCCTGGATTTCCTGGATTATGTACTATCCCTGTCTAATGTGGTTTATGGTGTTCTGGTATGAATTTATTATTTCGAGTAGCTTTTTGTTAAGCATTACCTTAAGATTCTCCGATCTTTTTTGTTAAGTATTATGGTAACAGAAAAGAGCGAATATGTACGAAACAAGGTTTGAAATAATAAAAAGCGTAGTGGTCAAGTAAGGCGTAATTTCAAGTTGGATGTTTTCGCATGCACACTAAACTTAAGTGATCAAGTTTGACGTCTCTTTAGCTGAAATTACAATCTCTTGTCCCTTTTTGTCTTTAAAAGCGTAAAAGTACGTATAGACTTAAGACAGCCCTTAATTTTAAGGTTATTATTAAATGTCGTTATTATACACAAATATTATACTTCGAAATATTTGTATTTTCGCGTGTGTGTGTGTGTGTGTGTGTGTGATTGTAATGAATAAACTCAAAAAGTACTGATCTGATTTCCAAAATTCTTTCACCATTAGAGAGTTAAATTTACCCTGAGTAACATAGGCTACCTTTTACTGCGAGGAAATGCCTCATTCCCACGGGAAAAACTGTTAACGCGGGCGGAGCTGCGGCGGAAAGCTAGTGTTAAATAAAGTTGGTGTTCCGGGTAAATAAAATAAAGCTCAGTAATTATTATCTCAGTATAATAGGTTATTCTGACGCAACAATTCTGTTTATTTTTATGATAAAGTTGTGTAGCACTACGTAGCGTTCTGCTACGCCAACGGCTACGAGCTACGAGCTACGAGCTTCATAATATTGCATTCACTCAATGCAATATTATGAAGCTATAACATACAGATTCAATAGTTACGAGTATTGTCCCTTTTATTATATATTATAATCATAATATACATAATAATAATAAAGTATATAAGCTAGTGTTTAATATTTAGATTTTCAACGATGGGTGATCAGCTTATTAATGTATGCTGTCTAGTAAACCGCCCTGAAACTGTAGACGAAGACGGAGGTTCGGTCCAAGTTTCAGATTGAGCTTGTTCTAATAACTAGTTCCCTTGTACTTATAATGGAGGTTAGTTTACATAGAGCTAACTTGTTGTAGCATGACTAGACTAACAAGTGGGTTTAGGATTAAAGTTGTTATATATGTGCGAAACTGTGTCTTGCGACAGTTAGTAATGATTACCAGAGACTGGTGTAGGTCAACTATGTAGGTAGGTATCTTTACTAATCTATACTAATATTATAAAGAGGAAATATTTGTATTTTTATGTGTGTCTGTGTGTGTGTGTGTGTGTGTATGTAATAAATAAACTCAAAAACTACTGTGACAATATCAAAAATTCTTTCACCATTAGAAAGCTACATTCACCCTGAGTAACATAGGCTATATTTAATTTTCAAAAAATGTTAGAGATCCTTCCTAATCTCAAGGTATAGAAAAATATCTAAAATATTCCTAATAAATTGAATGGGCTCGATAACTACTGAACCGATTTTGGTAAAACTTGGCACAAAGATAGAATAGACCTTGCGGAAGAATATAGGCTGACTTTCGCCGCGGTAAAATACCTCATTCCCACGGGAAAAACTATTTACGCGGGCGGAGCCGCGGCGGGAAGCTAGTGTTTAATAATTTGTGATCTTAGAGTATAAATAAAAAAAATTATGATTCTCTAAGTTTGTGATAGAATAGAATTGCTTGACAACGTAAGCAAGTAACGAAACATAATACATAAAACAAGTTTTAAAACAAAATTTTTTCCCAAATTGTATAAGCTTGGTACTTCACTTACTTTTCGTGTGGGTTTCGGGGTTAACCTACGTCACAAACCCTGGTGTCAGAATCATTGAGCCGCCGATGGCTTCTGACATGGCTCATGTAAAGACTACATCCGTAAATAGAAATAAAGATAAGTAGATAGTAAGTAAAAAAAGATAGTAACAGTGATATTTGTTCTACGAGTGCCCCCCGGGATTTGAACCCGGACCTTCCGTTACGTGAGGCGAGTATTTTACCACTCGACCATAGAGGCTATTTGCCTATAAATAAGCATGTATTCAAAGCACGAGTGAGGCTCAATTCACACCGGGACGGCAGCGACGCGGCGAGCACTAACAGTGTAAAATAATTTTAAACTTTATCCAAGTACTAAAAAGACTAGTATCGCTTGAAACCGCCGACGGATGCGCGGCCGCTGGTAGCCGCGCGACTCGTCGAAGCTTCAAGCGATACTGGTCTTTTTAATATGTAAATAAAGTTTAAAATTATTTTACACTCAAAGTGCTCGCCGCGTCGCTGCCGTCCCGGTGTGAATTGAGCCTGAATAGGCATCTTCTAGGTCCTAATCAATGCAGAAATACTTCCAGCCATCAGATTCGTAATTTTCCATTAGTTGATAAAAAATTGCAAGCACTCTGAGCGTCAAAAAAGCTGAAACTTGGCTTTTATATTTTAATTCGGAACAGATGTAAAGTTGAACTTTGGAACTATCCACTTAGCGACTAGTTGCAAAGTTCTCACTCCGCACTCTGCGCGCGAACAACAAACAAGGAACTATTTTTGAAACTAACGCGTCTGTATTTAAAGGCATCCAGGGGACATAGCTTTCAGAAGTTGATACTTACTTTTCGACACTTTTTGAAGTAAAAATCATACTTTTATACTATCATACTGATATTATAAAGAGGAAAGATTTGTATTTTTGTGTGTATATATAAACTCAAAAACTACAGTGCGTCAAAAAATATTTCACCATTAGAAAGCTAAATTCACCCTGAGTAACATAGCCAGCCATTAATTCCTCATTCTTACGGGGAAAAGTGTTAAGACCAGCTTTCCGCCCCGGCTCCGCCCGCGTTACCAGCTTTTCCCGCGGTGAAAGGTAGCCTATGTTACTCAGCGTGAATGTAGCTTTTTGGTAAAAGAATAGTTTTGGTTAAAATATGCCCCCTACAAAAAAGTTATACAATCCGCTACTTCACAAGATATTTCACGTTTCCAAATAGTTCCTTATAATTTTACACAAAAATACTGTCCACAAAGATGTAGCAAGCGCTTACAGAGGAATCCAGCTAAAGAGCTAAGAGGGAAGGAACAAGAAAACGAGACCCAAGTGTTCATAAAACCTTATTTACCACGTTAACGACCCAATCATGCTGCGACAGTCGCATTCGGAGCCGACAGTGTTGCCCTGCGAGAAATTTAAATTAAAACTCGTCGCAGAAATATGGCCGTCATTTGTCCCGCACGTGTGCTGATTCAGGTGTAATTTAAGCGCTATTACACCTCTCAGTTGACTTATAGTGGCGACGTGGCGACGATGTGGCGACGACAATTGTTTTCTTGCTGAAATACCTCGTTGAAACTGATTTAATTGCGGTTCATTCATAATTATGCGTCTTAAAGTTTTGGAAGTCACCCTATAAGAATAATATGCTTTTCTTACGTATTGTGATCCCACACAAGCAGTCGGAACAGTTGTTAAAATAAGTACCTAACAGTAGTCAGAATCGGAACACATTTCTTGTGAAACCTGATATTTAATATTTATATTTATTTTGAGCCTATGTTGTGTCCCACCGCTAGGCAAGGACCTCCTCTCTGTTACACCATATAATAAAATATTTTTCACTGACACCAATAGCAAACAATAGTAAAATTGTTTGCTATTGGTTTATTTTTATATGTATTCTCTGGAGATGGATACCTAACCTAATATTCTACAATGGCGAAAAACGGAACATCGATCAAAGATACAAAATAGGCATGATTACTACTCCATCTGGGCGCGTAATTATTTTTCCTTCATGGTTACAACGAACATTTGGAGCCTCCTAACACGGGCAAATTTTACTTGCCTACAAGGAGACTCCTATCATTAGTATAAGATAAATTATGTGGATCGAAATAAATAATTTTGAATTTTGAATTTGAATTTTTGAACTACAGAACTTTTTTATTATGTTACTTGCTGCTACGGAACTCTTCATGGGCGAGTCCGGCTCGCACTTGGCCGCCTTTTATTTTTTTGAACCATACAGTGCTGACCTAGTTAAGCTATCAAGCTAGCAAAAACGGAGTATTAACTATTATGATTAAAACGGGATGTTAGTATTTTTTGTTCTGTGTGAGCGCCTGATATTACCCGCCCGGTATTTACCGTGAAAGTTTTAAAAAGTTTATTAAAATAAGGTGTAAGAGAAATATAGCCATCATTTGTCCGCACGTGTGGTGATTCAGGTGCTACTTAAAAGCCATTACGACTGGAAGCGGCAACTCGCTTGACTTATGGCGGCGACGTGGCGGTGACAATTGTTTCCGTGCCAAAGTTGGCTAAAATAATCCGCGGGAAATAATTAATCTTTAAAAGATCCATAATTCTTGACATTAGACGTGAGAATATAATAATTGAGTCATTTTGCATGACAAATTGTGACGTTTGTAATTTTGAGATATACTAAAAAGTTGCATCTGTCAACTTGATGAAATAGGTCCCCCAGATCGTCGGTCCCCCTTTTGGGTTCTGCTCACACTGTGTGGTGTCATTCAAGGACCTTCCTTTTTACCAGTGGAGGCCGATAGATATCTGTATATTGAATTATGTAAAAATCAAAAGAGATCCGAATCCAATAAATTTACATCCTTCTACATCTCAAAATCAGGAACATAGCATAAATAGAATAGCATAGAATATACTTTATTGCACACTAGAAAAACAATAGAAACAGTAAACTTCACAAAAAAGATCGAAAGTGTACATGTATGCGAACTTATTGCTGAGTAGGGAGTAACAACCAGCCACCACCATAAGATAACATATTATTATATCAACCACTGAAGTAGTATATAGAACCTACAAAAAAGCGGCACCGAAAAAAGAAAAACATCGATAAAACAAACCGAAGCAATTGAGGACTATTCTGTAACCAGAACCAGATTTGCGCCATCCAATCAGTTTATGTACGGTTACCTTCATTTCTGGACACTTATACTCAAATATTTACAAAGGCCCACATTGAGGCCCTCAGCCGAGCGAGGGTCATTGTAATGGGGACCCTTCTTACGTGAACTGAACACGTACGGTCCAAATCTATAACATTTATGCGGACCGGACACAACTTGGATGTTTTCTTTGCATTTGTGATTTGATTTCTTACCGCTTTAAGATGAATATGGCGAATGCGAAATCAATAAGTTTTCAAACGCAAAAAGTTTCTTGCGTAATGAAAGTGGAAGAAGAATTAAAAACATAACTAATTTATGTTCTTTTGTTCTTGGCAAAAGTAATAAGTAAATAGAAATAGAGCAAGGAATATTTTATTTAATCTTGAATGAATGCTTAATGCTTGACAAGATTTAAAATTTAAATTTTTGTGTAGTATAATACGGAATACGAACGCTCTCTAGGTCAATATGTCCAGCCGCTTGTGCTGCCTACTGTACAAAATAAAGCAGAGAAAATGTTCCAGGCTGTTTGCACCTGTTTGACGGAAACTGAAAACATGGATAGAGAAAGAGAGACTATAGCATGGTCTAAGAAAACAAGGTCTAACACTCGGACCACGTGACTGACACAAGCTACGTCATTTCTACGTCATTTTGCCTGTTTATCCTTGTCGAATGCACGTAATAGACAAGGATGAACAGCGCAAAATGACGTAGGCTTGTGTCAGTCACGTGGTCGGATTGTTAGACCTTGTTTTCTTGGACCATGGACTATACTTTCCTTGATTTACGTAATAAATTTATGTTTCGTTAACCAACTGCGTACACCACGTGTAAACGAACTTCTTATCAAATCACATAACTTTATGAGGGGAATTGAATTAAGGGTCAAATTAATTAGCAAACGTCAGTCGCTCGCGTGGCTGGAGCGCAGGTGTGCCGTTTGTTTCAGTAATTACAGTTAAAGGGAGAGTTGGAAAGGGAAAGCAGGCACGACGAATAAATCAAGACTGAATCTAATTACTGTTGTTAATTTTCATGTAAAAATACTTTTAATGTGTGTAAATAGTCGTTGACGTATAGTCGTTGACGTATAGTCGTTGACGTATAGTCGTTGACGAGTCGCTTGCTCCGTGGTCGAGTGGTCAAAAGCTCGCCAGACGTTGCGGAGGTTCCGGGTTCGAATCTTGGTGGGGAACTTGTCGAACAAATATCACTAGTGATATTAAAAAAAAAAAAAAAAAAAAAAAAAAACACATTCATGTCTTATGATAAAATAAATCGACATGAATTTCTTATAGATCAACTACTTTCTCTATCTACTATACTTTTATAGCGTTATTCTCTCACTGCCACTTTAACATTTTACTTCAAAAGCAATAAAATCGTTTAAGAGATGATTTAATGAGATACAACACTTGTCTAAATTGTTTGTACTCAATCAGCTGATTCAATGGAACGGAATAAATATTAAAGAGCTTTACTATACAATACAATTATACTTAAACAATCGTACTTTACAGCCTATCGAATCGACTTACATTAATTCAGTGTCTTAAAGAAGTGTCGTTTAAAATTATAATCAGTTTTCAATCCATGTTATTTACTGACCAATGTAGGCATACTGGCTGGCTGGCTGGCTTTAAGCATGTATGTAGGATTACTTAAGAAAAAGAGGAACAAAAAATGTATATTAATTTCTTTGCAAGTGTGGGTAGTTTTAGAAATCGTAATAGCTTGCTTACAACTATGAGTTGAAATAAACCGCGATTAGACTACACCATTTTTAGAACACTTTTTCAGTTAGGTTCCTTAGTAAGGACTATAAGGGACCTAACTGAAGAAGCAATTACACTTGTCCTTATTAAGGAACGTAACTGAAAAAGTGTCCTAAAAATTTTGTAGTCTAATCGCGGCTATATACTAATAATTATTAGACTCCTGCTACCATCTACGACATCTAGACCCAAAGTTTATTTATATTACCTTATTTAAACTAACATACAAGCCAAGAAAGGATACGCCCAATTGACTGTTCCCTCGCATCCAGACGATAGCTCACGTTTAAATCAGCGTTCCATAAGGCGGCCATCAAATAAAGTGACCTTAAGGCGAAACGCGCCTTTTAAGGCCCTTTGTCCCTTTCATCCGTCCCTTTCAGGACAATTTCCAAACTATTATTTTATTCAAATTCCCTCCATTGTGCCAGGGCTCTCATCCCGTCCTTTTGAAAGGACAGGCGCCGTAAAGTCATCCTGCATCCTTCTTGGTAATTCCGTATTTCTCGCGTATTGTCGGAATTTCGGAGTCAATAGTCGCGATTTGGCGGGATAAGATGTAAATTGACGATACGAGATGAATTCAATTGTTTTTGGTTGGAAAGGAATTTACCTTACTATTACAAGCAGATAGGAGTATTTACGGGGTTCGAAAAGGAAAATACTTTTGAATTTGGAACGTTTTTTTGTAGTAATTATTGGTTGTCTAGGTGATTATACGATGGGTAAAATGTCTTTAAAGTCCAAGAGGCATTTTCATTAATACGAAGGAAGATCGGGTCAAGTCTGTGTCCAGCTGTGGGCTGCCGAAAGTGATAATAGCTATAACCAATTTGAGGTGCCTATATTTACCCTGAGTTCACAGTGAATAGGGCGTATCTATCCTATTTAATTTTGGTTATTTTCATAGTTTTCATCTCATAATAGTTATTTCAAAATAGATAAGCGTCGTCAGTTGAAGCACATCTTAATTGGCCTTTAGGTATTCATAGAGTGGCTGTACCTACAGCGGAGTGGAAATTCAATTTTCCCTCGAATATAAGACTTAATTAGGCCCAAGCAGTGACGTCATACATACAACGTACATGAATATTACGTAATTGCCGCGAACACGTGATTTGAGAAGCAGGAGGATTATTTTGTTATTACTTCAACCTATGTTCCTTAGCGCGTAGAACCGACAGCCGTTGGGGCAGAAAGGTTCTTGAATGGCGACCGCGCGCCGGAAGACGTAATGTGGGCAGGCCCCCCACGAGGTGGACCGACGATCTGGTGAGGGTCGCGGGAAGCCGCTGGATGCGGGCAGCGCAGGACCGAGCATTGTGGAGATCCTTGGGGGAGGCAGCAGTCCAGCAGTGGACGTCTACAGGCTGAGATGATGATTATGATGATGTTCCTTAGGGAAAGTTAAAGTGATGTGGGCTCGATTTGGTATATTGTCGGAGTACAGTAAAGTCGGAGTTTAAAATGTTGAAGTAAAGTCATGTCGATTTAGTGTATTGTCGGGATAGAATAATGTCGGAGTCAGGTAATGTCGAAGTAAGGTATTGTCGGATTAGTGTATTGTCGGAGTAGAGTAATGTCGAAGTAAGGTAATGTCTGATTGGTGTTGTGTCGGAGTAGAATAATTTCGGAGTCGGGCAATGTCGGAGTAAAGTAATGTCGGCGTAGTGTTTTGTCGAATAAGCGTGTGTCGAAGTAGCATTTTCGACTCTGTTCGGTTTCACGGGTACTACCACTATGTTGCGGATAAACAACCAGTTAAATTTACAAAATCTAGAATTCATCACACGAATTGTTGCCCTGGGCAGGACACGAATCTGCGACCCTTGGTTTTGAAGGCCGGCATACTACAAACTAGGTTACGAGGCCGTAAAAGTTTATCTTAAAACTAGCGACCCGCCCCGGCTCCGCACGGGAAAATGGTTATTGTGGGTTATCTTTAAGCATATTATGCATTTATTATACATATAAACCTTCCTCTTGAATCACTCTATCTATTAAAAAAAACCGCATCAAAATCCGTTGCGTAGTTTTAAAGATTTAAGCGTACAAAGGGAGGGACATAGGGACAGAAAAAGCGACTTTGTTTTATACTATGTAGTGATAGTGATAAATATGGGCGTAAGTATGAAAATTAACATCAATATTGTATTTTAAATCTAAGAATTCGCCTGTAGGTACGTGAATATTTTGCATGTATAACTTTATTCGCTTAACTGTGATAATGAGTCACGCGTACATATTTTCCTCGAACCTGCCTTATGTAATTAAATTCACAAGGAAATTCAATTAAGTTGCAGTAATAAGGTACAACGTAATATCAACTTTAGAAAAAAACTTAGTTGTAATTAGGTTAGGAAGTAATATTTAATTTCAACTTTGCTAGTAAAAAGATTTTTATAGGTAGTTAAATAACAATTATTTTTCTTTTCGTCTTTTAGATTGAGATGTACGTTCCATTTGCTAGGTAGCATGTGGTTTTATGCGCGACAAGACATAATTTTGTCGTGCGTATATCCACACTTATGCTGCACAAAAGTACCACTACGAGTACTAAAACAATCAGCCATTGACATATACGAAGAAACAGAGGGTTGTTTTTCATCTAGGTATGCTATTGCTATGCTATGTCCTATTATAAAGAGGAAATTATGGTACAAGGCTACCGCGAAAATATCTTATCCTCACGAGTTCTCACGGGAAAAACTGCACGCGGGCGGGAAAGCTAATATCATCAAAAACCTCATCTTCTCAGCTGACAAACAATAGCCCACTGATGCTTTTCATGTCAATCAGAAATAATAAATTCAATAAACGCTCCACGCACTTTTCCCGGAAAGAATTCCGTATCTTCCGAGCTTTTAAAGCCTCTTAAAAACGTTAACCATTAGCAAGAAAACTGTAATTTATCAAGTAAGACACCTACAGAACGCGTCGGTCCCCTAAATCCCAGTGCCATTATTATTCCGCGTCTTTGCCCGCTAACACCACAGGGGAAATTTGCCTAATCCAAATGTTTTTTGTACAGCTAAGTATTGCTTTGCCCTTGGAACGCCTAAAGACGTTCAAAGCGTGAAAAAAAAGGAACATCTTTTTTTTTTTTTTTATTGGGCTTAGTATGGGACTGACTTTACTTTTCCTTTAGCTTGGTCTCAGAAGGTTTTATTTAACGATAACTACAGGAAAAGTTTCCAGTGGATATCGCTGTACTGGGCAAGGAATGGGTAGCACCTTTCACCTACGTAACCAATAACTACAGCGATTAAGCGAGCGATACGAAAGACTTTCTAGAAGTTGACAAGATTTTAGAAACCAATTATATAAAATTGAAAACACTTAAACGTAAATTTGGGTTTTTTTTATAGTAAAGATCATAATTTGGTCACCAAAGACCAGGGTTCACCCTGCATATACTTTTTTAACATCTTGCCTTTTGTCACCTTTTGTTTTATTAATTACTAGCTTTCCGCCGCGTTAACAGTTTTTCCCGTGGGAATGAGGCATTTTCCCGCGGTAAAAGGTTGCTTATGTTACTCAGGGTGAATGTAGCTTTTTAATGGTGAAAGAATTTTTGAAATTGGTTCAATAGTTTTTGAGTTTATTCATTACAAACATATACACACACACAAATACAAATCTTTCCTCTTTATAATAAAGTATGATGATGAAATGCAATAAATAGTTTGTCAGGTACTTTTATAAATTGTTACATTAGTTTATTCATTCCTATTACTCGTACCTACATGAATGAATGCCTGGTTTCCTATACGCTATGTAACTCCGTTGGATTTCCCTTTGAGAGAGGCAGGCCGGGGAAAATGCTTCCATTGTCATAATGTGCAGTAGCTGAAAATTTAAAGCTGTTTTTATTCCGGCAATCCTCGGGTGTTCCTTTCACCGCAGAATTGTGAAAAAGTGCTTGAGTTTGTGCACCACCTACCTATTTATATGAGTATATGTTGGGAAACATCGGGGACCCTATGTTAATATTCAGGGTTGGGTGCTGTGGTTGGGTGTTATTTTTACTTGTTGGGTTTTTGAACTCGTCAGTTGCTCGTTAGGGTTTTTTACAGTTTCAAGTTTGTGGATTTTACTACAATGGATAGAACAATGGGTATTTTTTTATAGATTTGTCTATTGAAGAAGCCACAAGGGCCAGATTTTATGGATCACATTGGCTTAAATTTAACAGTCCCTTATTTCGACCGGTCGCGTCAAATCCCCCACGATTTAATTAAATGAAACTAGTTCCGCATTAACTAGAATATCTTACCCAATTTTATTTACCAATAAAATCTGACCCGAGTAAATTACCTCTAAATTCAAAATAATTCGGTCACGGAACGTTCTATATGTAAAAATATTGGGCCTTTGGGCTGGGCTAGGGTCAGTAATCCCCTAAATTAGGGTTCCGCCGTCGGCACCCATAAATTAAACCCCTCTGAGACGATAAGTACTTAATGGTATGCAAAAAAGTGTCACGGTTTGCTTAGAGGTTGGACTTTTAATTTTACCCAGGTAACTTTTTCTTATTCCTTTAGAGGGACTGTTGAAATAAATTATGTAAAATACCCTTCTTCTTTACTTCGCTCTGTCACAGAATAAATAATAGTACAGGCGCAGTTGGGAAATAAATAATAAAATTTGTACTATTATTTTTTATCTATTAAACTAGCACGTATCGTGCAATCTGATAATATGTACAGTAAGCAGCAACAGCACATGCTGGACTCTCGTACTACGAAACTCGCTTCTACTGCCCATGAAATAACGTCACTCTCAAGTTTAACATGTCCAGCCGCATGTGCTGCCTACTGTACCTAATACGATCAAACTGCGTAAACGGCATAAACTGAATAATCATTTCGCAGTTTATCTTAAACCATAAATTATATTAAAGCCAAACTGGTTCAACTAATCTGCATAAAGGAGCTGGCAGCCAGCAGACTTTAGGTATGCATGTTCAAATCTAGTGAGACTTGAAGTTTAAGCCGTTAGGATTAGGTTACACGTGGTAAAGTTGAAGCCAATTTGTAGTTTTGGGGTCGACTCTTATCACTCTGATGCATTTTCTACAATGGGGTTATTTGCTTTGTGTCACCCATGTGTCACCAATAGCCACTTAACTACTCACATAGTGCACAAAATAGGACAACGGGTATTTCTTTTTAAATACAAAGCAATCTTTAGAATAGGATACACCATCTAATTCTACTATCTTTATTTTCTTGCTGAAAAAAATTAAAACATCTGCATTTCAGTTAAAGGTTAATCACTCGTCAGTATTATTGACACACCAGAATCACGTATGAAATATGTTTTTCATTTGTATAGGTACATAGTCTATTACTTACGAATGCCACCTTGAGAAAATTTTCAACGTGCTTTCTTTCTCAAAGTCAACATCTACCTATTTAATTTTTTACTTTATTTATTTACCACATTATGACGCCGCGCTACCGCCAAACCGTTGCGATATACATCGCATGTACGTTAGTCGTAAAATTGTACGTGACGTGCTCAACTTTTGAGAAATTACTTGCACTAGATAACTTACACTGCATTGCAAGTTTCTCCAAAGAGAGAGAAATTGGTTGTTGTAAACTTCGGGACTATTTCAAAGCATGTATATAACCAGCATGTATTCAATGCAAAATCATTGCTGTATGGTCAGCATTAAAAGATAGAAAGAGAATATCAAAGCAAGCCATAGATACGTAATTCATATTTCGTCAATCTGGCATGTTTGTATTTCAAACGATCCTCCGGCACGCCACAGGAAAACAATATCTTAATTGCGGACCTTTTTTTATTTGCCACCATCCATCACGCCGTCACCCGGATTACACAATGCCCTAGCATGTTTTGGAAGCCCCGTCGCCGGGTATTCAATTAATTCATGTTGTCATTCAATCTGGCCCTCCGAGCTAAACAAGTGAGCGTTTGACCTAGTAACATGGATACGGAGTCGGAAAAACGGGAGGAATCCCTTTATTGCTGACGTGCACAGCACACACTCATGCAGTGTGCGAACCTCTAATAAAATTCCGCTAGCATTCTCCCTTCCCGTGGACTCGAATAATGCTTTTGATTAAAAAGGTGAGCCGGTGTCTTAGATATCGGATCGTCCTTCATACTTGCCCGTACGTTCCGAGAAAATCTAATGTGTAGGAGAATTGATTACGTAACCTGGGTTACGAAGTTAGGACAGGACAAAGGACGCATACATAAACAAAGCTAAGGACAGTTTCAGTCTTGGAATACGAGTAAAAGGATAAAAGTGTATTGATAATTATGTCAAATAGGGAGCTGGCGAGCATTTCGGTATACAATAATATGATTTGCACACGTTTCACGCCGAAATAGATTGCAGTTTAAATCATTACGAATTGATTTGGTTCAATCAATTAAGGCTCTATGTCGCTGCGTAGGTATGATGTAATTCGTACTACTTCGATGCATACTGCCAGAATCCTTGTTGAGTATTCCTCTAAGTATCTTATCCTAATTCTTAATTAGCCTTATGTGTCCCACTGCTGGGCAAAGGCCTTTCTCCGCTCTCACCATGACTCTCTTTCCCGTGCCTCTTCCTGCCATTCTTCGCTGAAGGCGTCTACCTCATCTCGCCATCGTCGTCTGGGTCTGCCGCGTCGCCTTGTCTCAATTGGAGGCAAGTGGCATCTAAGTATAGTGATTTATTTTTATTATTATATCATACTAGATAAAATTGATGATTATTTCCTTTTTTACAAGTCGGGTAAAATGCAAGCCCATAACATCCCAACAGAAGAGGCTCTAACGACAGCGCAAGCAATAATGGCAGTCGCAAAATCTTGTTTGTTACTTTTTAAGTGACCCCACATATTTCCGCGGAAACTTGGCGTTTACCAGCGAACTGAGCATAACCTGGAATGGTCCGGCCGTTACAAAAATCATCTCCATAAAACTTGTCGAATAAATTCAGTCGAGTATTGCCTTGGAAAGTTTTCGGTGACTCTTTTATTGTTTGTAAAGTTTCCAACTTCGACAAAGGAGTGTAGTCAGTTGAAAGCATAGATATAGAATATTTTTTTACTATCACTCATATAAACAAAGTGCACGATGATAGCACAAATTAGAAAATAAATGCGAGACGTTTTGACTGCTATTTTTATTTTACATATTGTTTGTGTTGCTAAGTGAGGTGTCATTCAAAAGCGGTAACAGTGTCATTAACTAACCTTTCTTTCCTTCTTATTTTACTGTCGTAAGGAATCAGCAAATAACAACCTGTATCACAGAATATACACCGTGAAATTTAACTGGTTGTTTATACATACATAGTGGTTTAACTCATGAAACTTAGCAACTTTCCCTAAGGAGCATAGGTGTATAATAGTGTACCCAGAAGGCCGTGCACCGAAACTAACGGCGCCACAACTCCGTCAGTTCACTTTGCTGCTTTGTGTCTGACTGATGGCCACCCTTCCGGCCTAGCCGTTCTCAGTCTTGTATCCTCTCTCTCGCACGCTTTGTTCGTCTGTTGGACGGTAAAGTTATTTATTCTGCATCTATGGTTGAGATCGAGAGTAGTCGTGACCTATTGGCGCCGGGACGTGGGGTTGCGTCCTAACTTCGTGCCTTTGTCTGGAGTAATGCCTAGATTGTGTGGGGGGACACCTTCTCAACGTCTGGCGTTCTTTTTGTGTCTGAAAGCTTTGAAGTTATTTTAGGGAAATCTATGCTTCTAAAATTATGCTTTTTAAAGTTATCTTTTTGGGAATAGGTATAAATGAAACTAGCATTATCAAAGCTTGTTTAAGAATTGCCGTCCCACTTCTACCGCGTTTTTTAAGTATATCTTTCTACAAATTTATTTTCTAATCTTCCTACACTAGTAGTAGCGTATTATCTACTAATGTACATATCTAGTTTTATACATTTTGGGCTTAAAACGAAACTAAGCAGTGGACAAAAATAATACCAATATACAAATTGAGATATAATATTTATGAGATATTTACTTCAGTAACATTATTGGTTCATCTTCATCATTATATTGTCCCTTGTTGTCTAAAACTATGTCACATAGTGTATATTTACAGCTTTCCTTATATTTCTTTTGTAGTTCTTAACGAACTTTTCCAATAAACTAACCACACTTGTTTTTCCCAGCGCCGCGACTCCAAAGATCTAATTAAGTGATAAAGTGGAAGTGTGTTTGAAAGATTTTCTATTAAGTCACTGTTTTACATTAAAAACGAACTGAAAGCTCTTTAATATTTATTTTATCATAATCATTATTATATAGAACGCAATATTAAATTGAATATTATTTTTAATCAAGTAGGTTCCAATTTTATTTATTACTAGCTTTCCGCCGCGGCTCCGCACGCGTTAACTGTTTTTCCCGTGGGAATGAAGCATTTTCCCGCGGTAAAAGGTAGCCTATGTTACTTAGGGTGAATGTAGCTTTCTAATGGTGAAATAATTTTTGAAATCGGTTCAGTAGTTTTTGAGTTTATTCATTACAAACATACACACACACACACAAATACAAATCTTTCCTCTTTATAATATTAGTATGATAAAGGCTTAAGTCTCTTTTATGAGTACCACCATTATTTCATATCTCTACAAGATGTTACATTTTTCTATTGTCTGTTACATTTTCAATAAATCGCGTATTGCCAACTCGGTGTAAGTTATAAAACGTTTTCCCGCCATTAGTGGTCCTTTTTCCGTATCGTTAAATACGATCGCCGCACATTATTCTCGTTAATAAATTATTCCTTCTTTACAGACCAATAATTTGTAATAATTCCCACGTTCCTACAAAATGATAAAGCGAAAATGATCGTAAAGATTTTTTATAGGATGTTTTTTGCGCCGTCTTCAAAATTGCTGTAAGAATTTAATTTAGCATAACGGTAAAAAATATTTTAATTATATTTTTTGCCTTGTCGCCCGATTGGACCACTTTTGACGAAGTAGGTAATTTATTTGAAAGTCAATTTTAGAGAAATGTCATGTTTTTAAAATCTTACCATAAAATATAATAAAATTCGCAACAGTGTTCGTCTGCGTAGCCAACGACATCTGTGATCCTCAAACTATCTGTCAAGCGTGTAGATTAACAATTCTCGTAATGAAAAGGTCTCCACTAGTGGCCTGTATGTTGATACTACTAACTCTGTTTTACAGTTTTACTCACGAGTCATTAGATCCATTATTCTACAAATATAAGCATACCAAATGGTCCCAATGGGTCCATCCCTTCGCTCGCTATCCCTTTCAGTGAGGGTCCAAACGAAACTTTATCAATTTACAAACTGCGCTCACCATTCATTAATCTTTGTTAATCTATCTTTCCTTGCTTGCAGGTAAATTTCCAGCATCAGAATTGAAGGAGGAACTTCATAGAGCACGTAAGCAAGGGAGAGATGCTAATGTAACGTGGTATCTGAAGTCAAATAATGCGTGAATAGCCAGCGATATTATAAAATTACTAATTACTGTGGATTTTTTGAGGATAGAACGACAATGACGACAGTGCACACCTGTGTAGTATGCGTAGTCAAATTAGGAATTGATTTTATGATGTATTAGAAGCAAAATCCATAAACAGTGAATATAGTAATTTGACTCATCATCATCATCATCTCAGCCGAAAGACGTCCACCGCTGGACAAAGTCCTCCCCCTAATCAATAGAATTAAATTTTGGAAGTCGAAAACCAACTTCTATTTCTAGTATTTTTGTCAAAGTAGCATTATATACGGATATTACTATTAGTAATCAGCTTCTGCGGTTATTTAGACTTGATCTTGTACGATGATAATGGTAGCAATATAAATCAATATCTTTGCGGACCAGTATTTAGCCACGCAAACAGCACTGTTCGTGGCATTCCTTGTCCATGAAAAAATTTGATGTTAGGACATTGAAAACACATCCATCGGCCTACTGCACATCTCCCCAGTTCCGTTCTCTATCCGTTGAATTATGCAAATGGGTCTAATGAAGCTTCGTGTCGGATTTAGGAAATATTATTTTCGTAATTTGCTGCGAGGCAAGGTGTTAGCATCGATCATTTTTATTTTAGTATAATACGTACTTTCGTCTTAAAATTAAGTAGGTTACTCATTTCGCGAAATTTTCCTTAAAGCCCGAGGCCCTCGTTGGAGTTACTAGCAAATAACTGAGAATATTTTTGAAATTGTATATTGTCTTTGATTTAGTGCTCTTTTCATCAACGCTTTAAATGAATATTAGTTTTCCTTTTAGTTCAAGCACAACATTGGTTCGTTCAGACTACTTCTTCCAAAAAAAAAAAAAAACTAAAATGTTGCAGATCGTGCTTTAAACGATAAAAGCCGTTAACGCGACTGAATTGATAGGTACTTACTACTATACTAGTCCTATTAATCTTTATCACTTCATTATTGGTGGACTCTCCCAAAGGACAGGGAGTCGTTGTTGAATCGCAGTTGTCATAGATTTTTATTCACTGCTTCTTTGGTCTGTTTCTCTAGTCACTACCCGGCACCTTCCTCTTATAACACTCACAAGAAAGGTTGAATTACTTTAAGCCGGGATCTACACGGCAAACTGTGACTGAATATTAATTAATTTTAAATGTAAGAAACTGTAAAGATGTCAGTTATTAAGTCCAGCTAGTTACTAGCCTGACGTCCCTCCCTTGGAACATAAAAAGTAGCCGCTGCAAAAGGTAATTAAAATTTTAAAGGTAAATCGCATTATAGGGATTTAAATATGCTTCGTCTTACAGAATAGAGGTTTTATGAGAAAATAATGCTTTAGTAGGTATTTAGTTGTAACGTGAGTTACTTTTAGGTACTATTTGTTTTTAATCCATGAATTAATTATTTAATAAACTGTGCCTTGTAGTTGGATCTGTTTTATCAGTTATAAATAACATAAAATACGATATTTTCCAATGCATTCGTGTTTAAGAATATTTTCTGTTGCTGATGCAAACGAATAATTTCTCGATAATGTCTCTTTTCATCTAATTTTACTGGACAGAGCCCAGATAATTTATTCTCGCTGTCCTAATCCTGTTCTTCGTAGAAACGATGTTAGAGACGCTCCAACATTTCCTCGAATGACTATGAAACGTACAAGTCCCGTGAAGCTTGATCCGTCATACTTTTTCGACTCAAGCACAGGTCAATAAAAAAAATAAAAAAATTAAAATAAATAAAAGACTACGAATCGCGATCGAAACGTGCGTCCTCTATCTAACTCTCTATTCGGGAAAGTTTTAAATTCCGAATGTGATAATTTGAACGAAAACAGAATCTGATTTTTTATATCTTTCGTACCTACAAACTCTGCCTAATTTGGTGTCAGATGGCAATGTTTTCACAGATTACTTATTTTATTTATCTGTGCATTTTAGTGTTTATTACAGAATAAGCAATATTCAACTCAAATATAATACTGAACCCATTTGAAAGACCATTAATTACACAGAGCGTTGAGTTGTTCGAAATAAGTGGAAATTGCTCGGTCATTGTTGGGATTGTTTTTTTAATCTTTTCGAGTATTTCCCCGAATTCTACGCTTCGTAATTCTCCGGTCATTATTGAACTCCTTATTTCCCTGAATAAAGAAATTTCGTTATTTTTTTACTGCCGAATCTCTTGAGGGGTGTACTCAGCACGCCTTGGCTACTAAACGATAAATTTTGTATAATACGTTCACAGTTATTTTTCGTTTAGCTAGAATATTTATTAGATAACTTTTTTATCGCACAATGAATAATCAATAATGTTTAGCACTATGAATGATTTACTTTCAGCAATGAGTTAGTTTCATAGTCATGAATGTATAATTGTATTCGCTTGTCAATGTCAAGTAAATACTCGTAGAAGTTCGATGGAAAAGGTCACAGGTGAAATAATAAGTATTAGGAAGATGTACAATTTGGTTAAGTGGATTTTTTGCAACCGTTTTTAATATTTCGATTTCCCTGAATATTATTTATCCATCATTTCATCATATTCCGTTTAGTTGCATTAAAAATTTAAACTTATCCAGCAGTACCTACACACCTACATTAGAGTGGACTTAGATCCATATTGTTTTATTTCTAAATGTTGTTTGCAACTAGAACCTCACAGAACGTCATAATGTTCAAAGCCATTAAACTGAAATACTGAAAAGTAAGTGATTGTTTCAGAGCAGTTTCGGTCCATAGAATAGAACCGAGGCGTAACGCTTTTGATTTACGGCTAAAAGATTGCGTCATAAATCACCCCCCTCCGCCTGACTTCCCCGCCCTGGCACCGCGAAAAAAATTATACAAAGAAAAATTAAACGGTGGGTAGGCGCGAATTCTTGAAGGCCTTGACATGGGCTTAGACTAGGGGCCTTATGGACAGATTCAATTAATAAGGCTTCCAGAGCATGTGTTGTGATTCATCTAGAGACAATACAGATTTGAAAATATTATATAAATAAGTTCTTTTATTTTTGTTAATCTTGGCTAATTCCATGGTCCAAGAAAACAAGGTCTTACAATTAGACCACGTGACTGACACGAGCCTACGTCATTTCTACGTCATTTTGCCTATTCATCCTAGTCGAATGCGTGTAATAGACAAGGATGAACAGCGCAAAACGACGGCTTGTGTCATTCACGTAGTCTAATTATAAGACCTTGTTTTCTTCGACCATAGCTAATTCTATACGATATTACTTGAAATTGGAATTACATTATAATACTCCTGTCATAGAGCGTCGGTGGCCAAGTGGCTGTTGACTTCCATTCGTAAGTTCGCAGGTTCAAGCCTCGGCAAGTACCAATGTGTTTTTGATTTTCGAATTCATATGTATGTTCATTCGACGCTCTTACGGTGAAGGAAAACATCGTGAGGAAACCTGCACACACCAGCGAAAAAAATTCAAAGGTTGTGTGTGAAGTTGACCAACCCGCACTGGGCCAGCGTGGTCGACTAAGGCCTATTCACCCTGTTTTCAGGGTAGGCTCGAGCCCCTCGGTGGGCATAATATGAGCTGTTAACAACTCCTGTCATATAATTAGTATTTCAGAAAACATTGAGTTATTCCATTTTATAAAGACGGTTACTTTACTTCAGAGACTTATTTCTTATATTTAAAACAAAATTAACTACACCATATAATATTTTGCTCTTTAAGACCTGCTAGCCCAAATTCGGCCCTGGCCTCAGTGCTCGCACACCAGAGACGTATTTACAGACGCAACGTCACCCTAAAAACACGTTATTAATTTAATCCTTATAATTAAAGTTAATTATCTTCAACAAACAATTTGTCTGTGGCTGTTTCTACAATTATCCGATAAAACACTCTTATTAATGTTTATTCTGCTTTGTAAATTATTTACTAAGTATCTGGGAAGGTATTTTCGTTCGCATTACCGTTTTTACTCAGAAACCGGGAGGCAATTATAATAATATTTACAGTTTATAAAGGCCTAATTAAAAGGAAACCTGATGTTTTCTAGCTGCTTAATTAAAATTAGAGTATGGTGTTCTGTGGTCCAGTTTGTTATTGGTATTATTTCTACCTAAAGGGACAACAAATATTATGTCAGAAAGACGCCCACTGCTGCAAAGATCTCCACGACGATCGGTCCTGCGCTGCCCGCATCCAGCGGCTTCCCGCGATCTTCACCAGATCGTCGGTCCACCTTGTGGGGGGCCTGCCTACGCTACGTCTTCCGGCGCGCGGTCGTCATTCAAGAACCTTTTTGCCCCAACGGCCATCGGTTCTACGCGCAATGTGCCCAGCCCACTGCCACTTAAGTTTAGCGATTCTTCGGGCTATGTCGGTGAATCTGGTTCGCCTACGGATCTCATCATTTCTGATTCGATCACGCAAGGAAACTCCAAGCATAGCCCTCTACATCGCTCTTTGGGTGACAAATATTATGTAAGACATCCTTATTTAACTGCTAGCTTCCCGCCGCGGCTCCGCCCACGTTAATAGTTTTTCCCGTGGGAATGAGGAATTTTCCCGGGGTGAAAGTAAGCCTATGTTCTTCCGCAAGGTCTTTTCTATCTTTGTGCCAACTCCACCCGCTTTAACAATTTTTCCCGTGGGATTGAGAAAATTTCCCGCGGTAAATTGTAGCCTATGTTCTTTCCTAAGGTCTATTCTAACTTTGTGCCAAGTTTCACCAAAATCGGTTCAGTAGTTTCGGAGCATTTTCAATTATTAGGAATATTTTACGTATTTTTTTTACACCTTGGGTTACATTATTGTAGTTTTAGTAAGGAACCCTATTTTTTTTTAAATAAAATATAGCCTATGTTACTCAGGGTGAATGTAGCTTCCCAACAGTGAAAGAATTTTCGAAATCGGTTCAGTAGTTTCGGAGCCTATTCGATGCAAACAAACAAACAAACAAACAATCAAACCTTTCCTCTTTATAATATTAGTATAGATTTACAGTTTATTGAACGGACAATTACATGAGAGAGACAACAGGTTTGCTTTTTTCAAGAGAAACATGCTTCTTATTATTAGAGAACTTGGTGAAGCTTGATTGGTCGTACCTTTTCGAAACAAGGAAGTTATTTGGAAAACCCATCGATTCTAATAAATTGATTCTAAACTTAGCGATGGACGATTGGGACTCCTCATCGTCATAATAGGATTAGCCACGCGCCACGTACCGGGGGCAGGCAGGAATAGGCATGGAAAAATTAAAAGATCTGAACTTATTATCCAAAAATATCCTAAATTATAATAACAACAGTGAAAACAGTAAAAAAATCGACTGCAAAATTACTAACATATACAATAATAATTAATAAGTTAATTTATCTGTCTCTCTCTGCAAAACAACTTTTTTTCATGAAAAAAATATGGCGTATGTCTGTCTGTCTGTCTGTGGCATCGTAGCTCCTAAACGGATGCGCCGATTTTGATCTAGTTTTTTTTGTTTGCAAGGTGTCACAATCGAGAGCGTTCTTAGCTATGATCCAAGAAAATATCTTTTTTTTTTTATTATGGCTACTTAGGTATATATCTTCAGTCATTTGAAGATTATCAGCTCTATTCTAGTTGTTGAAAGGATCAAGTACGGTTTTGTGTTGGGAATTATTAAAATTTTTAATTTAGTGTTATAATTCATATTATTAATTTAAAAAAAAAAACATTACGATACAGGTACTTGACACCATAATACTCTTGACAACGCAACGTTACGTTATGTTTCTTTTATTTATAGTATATAATATAATAAATATAAATAATCCACGCATGTTCCTTTTTTTGTTAATAATTGAACTCTTTACTCTTTCTCGATAATTTTAAAGTTGTTGGTTCAGTTTCCCTCCCTTTTAATAACTCGATACTGGCACAAAGAAAACTAGTGCCACAAGCAGAAAAAAAAA
This sequence comes from Teleiodes luculella, assembly GCA_948473455.1. Classification (NCBI taxonomy): domain Eukaryota; kingdom Metazoa; phylum Arthropoda; class Insecta; order Lepidoptera; family Gelechiidae; genus Teleiodes; species Teleiodes luculella. Next base: position 3,396,823 of record OX419583.1, on the reverse strand, counting down.
GATATATTTTTAAAACCGTTCAATCTAAGGCGGTGAACCTGTGCTGCCAGCGCTATTATCCCAAAGCCCGAGAGTGCCCGAGACGTAGCACAACCGGCTAATATATCAATTTCATCTGGATCCTTTCCAACGCCACTTTTCCAGAACAAATATTTCTTTCAGTTACTCTACTTTCTTCAACGTGTTTACTTGAGCTTATGCAATCCTAGTCAAGTAAAACAAGTAATATTAATAACTAGCGACCCGCCCCGGCTCCGCACGGGAAAATGGTTATTGTGGATTATTCTTAAGTATATTATGCATGTATTATACATATAAACCTTCCTCTTGAATCACTCTATCTATAAAAAAAAACCGCATCAAAATCCGTTGCGTAGTTTTGAAGATTTAAGCGTACAAAGGGAGGGACATAGGGACATAGGGACAGAGAAAGCGACTTTGTTTTATACTATGTAGTGATAATCATCATCATCATTTCAGCCGCAAGACGTCCACTGCTGGATAAAGGCCCCAACGATTAATAATACGAGTATGACAAGAGATGATATGAAGAGAACAATATTGTAATGGACAAATATGAATGAATTGAATTAAAACTAAAACTGAATTTTATTAAAATCCATTCAGTAGTTTTTGCGTGAAAGAGTAATTAAAATCCATGCATCCATACATTTATCCATTCTCACTAACCTTTCGCTTTTATAATATTAGAAGTATTTTCATTTCATTTTAGGGATACGAGTATCATCATAGATATAATCATAGAGGTAGAATTTTTTTTGCTTTACATTCTATAACTATGATCGTAATAAACATATTTTGTTTTTTTGTTTGTGTTCTATTATTAAAAGTGTGTTCTATTGTTTACATGCGCAGAAAAATGCGTAGAGCGAGATGAAAAGAAACATTAACAGTAAAATGTTGTACTTGCATTACTCGTTATTGGCAGTTAGTAATGAAATTTGGATTTATACCAAAATTCGGTAATATTGTTTTCTCATAAAATTTGCTGATAGTGCTTATTTTATTGGTTAACACAAATCGAACAAACAGTCAATAATAAATTAAAGTGTTTAAATACCTCTATTTAGTTAGACTAACAATGAGGTTATAGAAAACCAATACGTAGTAAGTTGGAAATACCATTGACCGCTACGAGTGGCTACGACCACAAAGTGCTACGCGTGTGCTACGGTCTAGCTACGAGATATTAGTCGTAGCAATTTTTTTTTAAATCTTTATGGTTCGCTCCACGAACACATTACAAGTGAATATTTCACGAATGAATACATTACAAATCGCATCATCTATATATATTAAAATCTGAATATCGGTTGCTGTTGTCTGTGCTCTTGTCTTTATATTATTCTACAGATAGTATAGTACGAATACATTATTAATTAATTAATTGTATATATTTGTTATTTTTTGGTCGTTTATGGTACCTATAGACGAAAAAGAGGGGTGTTATAAGTTTGACGTGTGTGTCTGTCTGTCTGTGGCATCGTAGCTCCTAAACGGATGCGCCGATTTTGAACTAGTTTTTTTTGTTTGCAAGGTGTCACCACAATCGAGAATGTTCTTAGCTATGATCCAAGAAAATATCTTCAGCCATTTGAAGATTATCATTAGTTGTTGAAAGGATCAAATCAAATAACGGTTTTGTGTCGGGCGTTATTATTTTTTTTTATTTAGTGTTATTCACATACATATTTTAAGATATAGACAGAAACTACTTCCTTTCTGTTTTTTACCTTTATTACCTATCAGCTGATGATAAAATAACATTTTATAGTACTTTATGTAAATACTATACTTATTATAGAGATAACAAATACCGTTATAATCAGTTTAACCCGCATATTTTAATATTTACCAGCGAGCGAAACGTTTTTCTCTATTCAGGTCTTGCCTGAACGTTTCCAGAATTCAATAAATTAATTTAAATGGCACGTGACTGAGAGGCTGGAATTAGCCAGCTAATTCCTGAAAGCCCACTTGAATTAACTAAAGCGTTTTTAACTTCATCCCATTCAATTCGTAGAAGCGTCGGTGGCCCAGTGGCTAGGACCGTTGACTTCCATTCCGCAGTTCTCGGGTTCAAGCTTTGGCTCGTACCAATGTGTTTTCGATTTTGGTGTTCATATTGTATAGTACATACGTTTCTTCGACGCTTTTGCGATGAAGGAAAACATGGTGAAGAAACCTGAAAACACCTGTTTTCAGGTTGTGTGTAAAGCAATTCAAAGGTTGTGTGTAAAGTTCACCTCACTGCCCAGCGTGGTCGACTAAGGCTTATTTACCTTAAATCCAGGGTAGGCTCGAGCCCTAGGTGGGGGACGTATTAACCCTATAAGACAAAACAACTTTATAAAATGCATTCGTTTTCGACTTTATGTTGAGGGTATAAATTTAAAATTACATAATCTTCTCGGAAACATTGCAACGAAAGATAAGATAAGATATGCTGATAAAATTCCCAAAATATTCCAGTAGCGCCAACAAAAAAAGCGGACTTATGTAATTATTTAAAACGGGATTAAATTTACGTCGCCAACTCTTATTCCACAGTCTTGACCTAATTTGCAGCGCGGAGGCCGGCCGGCCATTTCCCGGGCTATTTGGCACAAATGCTGCCCCGACTGCCCCTACAGGGTTGCCAGATACAATAGTACAACTCAAATTTTCCGTAACCGCTATGCTATATATATGTTTCTATCCTGCTCATGTTTTCAGAAATATCCTCGAGATTGACATAATATTTTTTTCAGTGCAATATTTTAAACAGATTTTGCTCACGGAAGTTTTAAAAAGGGTGAAATTAGCTGTTCTCAGCCCCTTAAATGGAGATATACGTAACATTTATATGTCCCACTGCTTGTTAAAGGCTAGGAATTTAATCTCCAGTGAATTAAGTAACTTTTTTTATTTTGTAAATGCGAAAGTGTGTTTGTTTGTTTGTCGTTCCTTCACGACCTAACTAAGCAACCAATCGACTTGAGTTATTTGAAAGGATGGAGAGCATGGAGAGTGACATAGGCTACTTTTTACCGCGGGAAAATACCTCATTTCCGCGGGAAAATTTGTTAACGCGGACGGAGCCGCGGGGCGGAAACCTGGTACATAATATGATGAAAAATAAGAGATTGACAATAAGAGATTTTGTGATATATCATTATATTTTGAAATATTTACGGAACCATTAATACACGGTATAATGCGACTAAAAATATGGAACTGATCAAATTTCTAAAAGAAACTCTACCTAGATACGAAAAGGACTCTTTTACAAACTGTCTGGTGAAAGTGACCATTGTTATTAGGTGACATTTGGGCAGAGTCGATATTTTTTTTTCGTCTTGTGAGACAAAATCCTTGGGGAGAGTTGTTCAAAACTTGGTAGACTTTACAGATTTATATATCACTACATAGTATAAAATAAAGTCGCTTTCTCTGTCCCTATGTCCCTATATCCCTATGTATGCTTAAAACTTTAAAATTACGCAACGGATTTTGATGCGGTTTTTTTTTATAGATAGAGTGATTCAAGAGGAAGGTTTATATGTATAATACATGCATAATATACTTAAGGATAACCCACAATAACCATTTTCCCGTGCGGACGCTAGTCTATATTAAAAAAAAAACATTTTGTGTGAGAACCCTGGCCGCAGCCCGCCGAATGAGCGCCTAAACTCCGCGCCCCTCACCCCCGCTGCGTTACGACATCTAATTCCAACAAAAAGGGGATTTCTATAATTCTGCATTCATTTCATTTGTTCCTACTTCGAAAGAATAAGTGAAATCACCATATTATGGAGTTTCAATGACAAGTAACAATATATTTTGTAATGATATAATAAATTGCAATTTGTTCAATGTTACTCATATTGTTAAATAAATAATTTACTTATTTATAGTGTGGGTTTCATTCGAGGTTAACCTACCTAGTCAGAACTATTGAGCCGCCCAATAGACATCTTACACGAACGACTACGTCTGTAGCCGAACGAAACCGACGGTTTAGGGTTGGACCACATCTGGCAGCACGGAATCGCCTTTTTCCGTCGCACACTGGTCCCAAAGTAAAAAAAATGGGACATTAAGGATTTTCGGATCGGATCAGGCTGATTTTTTTTTGTAGACAGCTGATGCAATTACAAGTCACTTTTATAGATGTCGTTTTTTTCAAATATGCCGTATCTACAGAGATAAAAAATATATAATTTTTTTTTGTATGGACGAAATCGTAATTTTGTCATTTTCTTCCAAGATTCAAACGTATTCAAAATAAATCATAGCACATCTTATAGAGGGACTCTTGTCGTACATTTTTGTCATAGACACTCAACTGCGATCTTTGCGGGTTTAGGAGCTACAGGCACTTTATATTTTTTGGTCAGTGGATGAGGCTGATTTATTTTTTGTAGACAGCTGATGCAATTACAAGTAACTTTTATAGATGTTGTTTTTTTCAAATATGCCGTATCTACAGAGATAAAAAATATATATTCTTTTTTTTGTAAGGACGAAATCGTAGTTTTGTCATTTTCTTCCAAGATTCAAACGTATTCAAAATAAATCATAGCACATCTTATAGAGGGACTCTTGTCGTACATTTTTGTCATAAACACTTAACTGCGATTTTTGCGGATTTAGGAGCTACAGGCACTTTATTTTTTTTGGTCAGTGGATGAGGCTGATTTATTTTTTGTAGACAGCTAATGCAATTACAAGTCACTTTTATAGATGTAGTTTTTTTCAAATATGCCGTATTTATCTCTGTAGCCCATACAAAAAAAGAATATATATTTTTTATCTCTGTAGATGCGGCATATTTGAAAAAATCGACATTTATAAAAGTGACTTGTAATTGCATCAGCTGTCTACAAAAAATAAATCAGCCTCATCCACTGACCAAAAAAAATAAAGTGCCTGTAGCTCCTAAATCCGCAAAAATCGCAGTTGAGTGTCTATGACAAAAATGTACGACAAGAGTCCCTCTATAAGATGTGCTATGATTTATTTTGAATACGTTTGAATCTTGGAAGAAAATGACAAAACTACGATTTCGTCCTTACAAAAAAAAGAATATATATTTTTTATGTCTGTAGATACGGCATATTTGAAAAAAACAACATCTATAAAAGTTACTTGTAATTGCATCAGCTGTCTACAAAAAATAAATCAGCCTCATCCTCTGACCAAAAAAAATAAAGTGCCTGTAGCTCCTAAATCCGCAAAAATCGCAGTTGAGTGTCTATGACAAAAATGTACGACAAGAGTCCCTCTATAAGATGTGCTATGATTTATTTTGAATACGTTTGAATCTTGGAAGAAAATGACAAAACTACGATTTCGTCCTTACAAAAAAAAAGAATATATATTTTTTATCTCTGCAGGTACGGCATATTTGAAAAAAACAACATCTATAAAAGTTACTTGTAATTGCATCAGCTGTCTACAAGAAATAAATCAGCCTCATCCACTGACCAAAAAATATAAAGTGCCTGTAGCTCCTAAACCCGCAAAGATCGCAGTTGAGTGTCTATGACAAAATTGTACGACAAGAGTCCCTCTATAAGATGTGCTATGATTTATTTTGAATACGTTTGAATCTTGGAAGAAAATGACAAAATTACGATTTCGTCCATACAAAAAAAATTTATATATTTTTTTATCTCTGTAGATACGGCATATTTGAAAAAAACGACATCTATAAAAGTGACTTGTAATTGCATCAGCTGTCTACAAAAAAAAAATCAGCCTGATCCGATCCGAAAATCCTTAATGTCCCATTTTTTTTACTTTGGGACCAGTGTGCGTCGCCCTTTCTCTTTCTGTCGCTTAGAACTGCCATTTGCTAGACCGAGACAGAAAGCATAATGCGATAGCACGCGGCGGAATCCTCGAGGCGATCGCATTATGCTTTCTGTCTCGGTCTAGCAAATGGCAGTTCTAAGCGACAGAAAGAGAAAGGGCGACGGAAAAAGGCGATTCCGTGCTGCCAGATGTAGTTCAACCCTTAACGTGCCTTCCGCAGCACGGATTAGATAACCTAACCAAATATTACCTCATTTTATTTATATTGCTTTAAATTTTAACATTTACAAATGTTAAGAGGAAATTCAATTATTCATTATCGCGCTAAGACCCGTAAACAACAGTAATAATGTGTAGAAAGCGCGAAAGCCTCAAACAAACATTATTCATTAGCTGTTTGAGTTTCCTTTTTATCTAATTTACGTTCTCGTCTGATTATCCAATACAGATATGTCGAATATGCTAAAATGAAATGGAAATATTATGTGATTTGCAACAAGGGTCGTGTGACGTAACCGTGTAACGATAACAGTAGCTACCGAGAAGTGATTGGACTGATTGGATCAGAGACTGTCAGCCACAATGGCTCACAATTTCGCTCCATGGGCTAAAATATTTTATTGTTATGTACTTTATATAGCTTTCACGGTTGTAAAATCACGGTAACAACTCGTTTTAAATCATAATAGTAATGCAGACTTTAGAAAAAAAAGCAAGTTTTTTTAGGACAGTCATCAGGCGTATTACACTGTTCGTTCGACTAGGACCTTTTATAAATTGATATATCTGTTGATTTAAAGAAGTTTTTTTTTTGTACAAAATAAAATAACTATCTAAGGAATTTGTCATAGACACGATAAGAAGAAGATTAAGTTTAAGGCTTAATTTTATGCTAAAACTGAATTACCTACGCACTTTTGTGACTGATACTCGTAGAATGATGGTGAATATAATTTTATAACCGCTTAAAAGTCCTCTGCTGTACTGTATCAGAGTGATACTTCATTTTTGTCTCAAACCAAATATTGATGGGACATGTATCGAGCCCATTGTGATGTATCCAGCAGCTAAGGTGTTAAATGAACCGCGTCTCTGCTGATCAGATCCTTCCAATAGATTCCTGCATAATCCACCCTGTTACCATAAATAGATTCCCGCTTGCTACTCTGGTGCCATAGTATGGAGTATACACACTTTACTCACTCTATCTCATTCCCACACACACACACACACACACACACACTTACATTTATCTCCGGAACACTCTGAGAGTAAAATCTTTATAATTAATGGTTACTTGGAAGAAATCGCTTAGAGCATTTGCCTTCTCTCTTTTGTGTTTTCACAGTATAATAAAGAGTAGGTACTAGCGTAGTTTGTACTGTACTTGTTTTTATTATGTGCAATAAAGTATATTTTGATTTTATTTGATTTTACATTATTTAAATATTAGAAAAACCGCATGTTAGTGGTGAACCCTATTTAAAAAAATGTATTCACTTAATTTATTCTGTGACTAAATTAAGTGAATAGATTTTTTAAATAGGGTTGGTTAAGGTAGGGTATGGTACTTAAGGGGCTACCCGAGGCTAAGTGGCGCCGCCCTCTGTTAAAAATTAATTACTCGCGAAGTATATTTTTTTTCTAAAATCCGGACGGTCATTTTGAAGTTGGCGTGCTATAGGATATATAGGGGCCATAAACTGTATTTATTATAGTCCGCTGTAGTTACAGATAGAAAAGTTGCTAAAAACGGCCACTTTTGGCAAATTTTCTATCTGTAACTACAGCGGACTATAATAAATACAGTTTATGGCCCCTATATATCCTATAGCACGCCAACTTCAAAATGACCGTCCGGATTTTAGAAAAAAAATATACTTCGCGAGTAATTAATTTTTAACAGAGGGCGGCGCCACTTAGCCTCGGGTAGCCCCTTAAATAACGCTCTCATTTTGTAGTTATTGTTAAATAGGTTGGTTCATTTCTAAGCCCTGAACCTTCAGGTCCTACTGGTTTATTTTGAGACGGGATAAATCCCATCATAAAATAAATCTATTCATAAATCAATATACTGCATAAATAAATAATAATACTGTCGTCATCATTAGACGTTTCTATCATCACAAAAATGAAAAATTAATTAGCATAACTTTTACATAAATTTCTGTGACGAACCCTTGATTCGCCGTAAACCAATCTGAGGGCAAACTTGGATATTCTAAAACTTGGTTACATTGTGAGCCGATTAATTGAACCGAGCAACGTCTTGCGATTAAAATGGCGACTTAATTTTGGGGCAGAATTATTATATGACCCAGTGTAGAGCGTCGGTGGTATAATGGCTAGAACCGTTGACTGCCATTCGAAAGATCGCTGGTTCAAGCCTCGGCACGTACCAAGAATAATAAAATAATAATAATAAATACTCGTATGTGGGACATCTCACACACGGCCATCTGACCCCAAACTAGGCAGAGCCTGTACTATGGGTGTCAAACAGCTGATATACATACATATATAAATATAAGACATCCAGACACAAGGCAAACACAAGTGCTCATCACATGCCCTGGGCGGGATTCGAACCCGCGACCTTGTGCTTCGTAGATAGACGTACTACCAAGTAGGCTACGAGACCGACAATGTGTATGATCAATCAAGATGAAGTAGATCTGCAAGCGTTTGTTATCCGTCGTAGTATTGTACCAGCGACAGTAGGAAATCAATTGAATTACATTGCTTCATGTCGCTGAAGCTAACCGGGTGCTAAACAAAGTGGGGAGTAAATGAAGTGGCTCCTGCACCCGGACGGAAAGCGCGCTCCGTTGCTCCTCTGCTATTGCGATACTGCGACTAAACGAGTGTTGCCAAACAAAAAAAACTGTATTACTATACAGCGTTTAAGTGAAATCTTATCAAAAATTTAAAGAACTTGCATAAAAAATGGATCTGATAAAGAAACTTTTTGTGGAAACAATAAATAATTTTGATATCTTCATACGTGTCTATTTCAATAATTACTTTGTCCTGTAGCTGACCGCCCGCGGCTACGCCCGCTTTGTTTTTTGACTTTTCCGTGCAGTTTTACGTAGGAATAAGATATTTTTCCGCGGTAAAAACTTATGTTGACCGGGGATATAAGGTAGCACCATGCAAAATTTCATTCAATTCGGTCCAACAGTTTTGGAGATTAGCCCGTACAAGCAGAAAAACACGGAAACAAAAATTTGAAAAGAATCTGGATAAGTTCTATATCATTTCTTACATCCCTAACTCGGTATTTAGAATTTTTTTTCTATGTACAGATTTTCAAACTCTACAGTTTTATTGTATAAGTAGATGGGAGAAACGTTTCTAATCTTTGACTTAGCATTCCTTTTAGAGTTTTGCCAACTACATCCTTTATTTTAAATGCGAAAGTTATTCTTCTTAAGACTTTTATATAATATGGTATATGTATTACTGTTGATGTACCTTTTTAAATAAATAAAATAAAATATTCTCTCTGTAACATCTTAGGACTGAACGGATTGCGATTAGGTAATATTAAAGTACTGCCACAGTACTGCTAATCGTGGAAAAACACAAATTTCTAAAACATTGCGAACGTTCCTGTATCTACATTTTAAAATAATACTTATCATAAATGATCAATAATATGGGGTTTTATTTTTTCTTATTTAGTTATTTATATTAACGTAGATAGATCTGGCAATACTACTGAATACTACCTACTATGTGACAAGACAACAATGAACAATGAAATGAATGAACTAATGAATACGGCTGAAAGGACTTGGATCCAGGCCAGAAAAAAATTAAAAAAAAAAAAAAAAACACCATTTCCTTTCTTTCAGACAGCTTGACAGCACGCCTTTTTGAGAAGCTGTTTGTTACTGTAAAGGCGCTTTGTGAGATACTAACTGCCAATAATATTTTAGACGTCTCAGTCCAGCTTGTACAATCAAGAGCAAACTAAGCTGAACACTTTGGAGTTTGCACAGTTCTTGATAAGAGTTTAGACTAACTGTTTGCTTAGTGACCAAAATTCGTAGCTCCTAAACTAAACAATACGACAATACAATACAACACAAATATTCTTTATTGCACATAAAATATGCAACTATCAATAATCGCGGAACATACATGGGGGTGATTCAGATACCCCTTAATATAAGGCATAAGGCATCAAAAGTTTTCTTTTGGACGTCTATCAACAGGCCTCACTGTATACTGTAATAATATAACTACTAAGAATAAGAATAATGCTTATGTTTGTTTGAGGCTTTCGCGGTTAGTTCACATTATTTTGTATATTTACGGGTCTTAACGCGATAATTGTAAATAGGTATGTTTTACGATACCTTATTTTTGCCCTTGTTTCGGCGGGGTTGCACCTGCCGTGGTCGCGAGCTGACTGAAGTCTGCGATGTGGATACTGCTATAGTGAAGAGCGGGCGCATTCATCTTCATCTACCCTTTCTTGATAAGGTATCGTAAAACATACCTATTTACAGTTATCGCGTATGGACCTGTAAATATACAGAATAAAGAATAATGCGTTCCTATTGTTTATTGACAACGTTAGACAGCCACTTGTCTCTCCTTTATGTTCAGTGACTGTGCAAATCTTAAAGATACGTTTCCTTCAACAGCAAAAACATTGTATTTATAGTTGTCTAAGTATTTTGAGTGGTTGCCTTCCTAGAATTGTATATTTCGTTTGCACTCTTTGTTATATGATTAATATTGTATGGTATAATAAATCACTACATAGTATAAAATAAAGTCGCTTTCTCCGTCCCTATGTCCCTATGTCCCTATGTCCCTATGTCCCTATGTCCCTTTGTACGCTTAAATCTTTAAAACTACGCAACGGATTTTGATGCGGTTTTTTTTAATAGATAGAGTGATTCAAGAGGAAGGTTTATATGTATAATACATGCATAATATACTGAAGGATAACCCACAATAACCATTTTCCCGTGCGGAGCCGGGGCGGGTCGCTAGTAAATTATAATTTTGTAAAAATATTTTTTAAAGATTCAACGCCTGTGGAGTTTCTTCCGGCGAGTTCTTCTCCACAGAAGACAGCTACATTGTGAACTCGCCACAATGTAACTGACTTAACTAAGAGATGTAAATAACCTAAAGTTAAATAAATACTTTGAACTTTAGTTGAATGCCGAATGTTCAGTTAATTTTATTTCTTACACGGGCACAGAAGTACTCTTACCTTCCGACTCGACCTAAAAGAAAGAAAAAAAAGACAGCTTCTAAAATAAAACACCTAGATCTCCGAAAACGTAGGGCAAAAATAAAATCATAAAAGACCCGTAAAAAATCATAATAATATGTTACTAAGTCCGTGTATACAACCGTAAACGGTTGACACTTAAACCCGTTTATTCGGTGAAAAGTTTGTTAAATTCAACCCCTTTTGGTCTAAAACTCTGAGAAAAGAAATTAGTTGAAATTCATCTATATTTTTTTTGTTTGATACAAGCCTTTGGTTTTCCATTGAACTCATTTCCCCACACATTATCGAGCAAATACCCTCACTTGGAACAAACAGGGCGCATTACATTTACATGGTCCAAATAAAAATAAAAGCCAGGTGAGCAAATCGAGTAAATCGTCCCAACGGATGCGTGTTGCCGCCGAAGCGTGGACCACTCCCGTTTCGACCAATTACTTTCATGCAACATTATATTTTAATAACATTCCGTATGTTAGCAAACTAGGACTACGATAGGTCACTAACCCAAGTGAATGAAGTGTATGGCAATGGCAGGGTCGTTTTGGACATTATTGACAGGCAACAAGGCCGTCTAGATTACAGTCAGGTATTAGTCTAGAGGCTAGACTCTACTCTGTAGTACTCGTACTCGTACTATCAGTACGATATCGTACATATAAGCACCATACCATAGCATCGTACCATTTGAGCATTTTATTACTTGCAGTATATCCTAGAGATATCCTACGAGTATAATATTGATTCAGTAAGTGAAAGTGGAAAAAACAAAAGAGTATTAGTGGAAATTAATTCAATGTAAAGGTTGAATCAGGAGCAGGCCGGGGGCGTCGTACCATAGCGCGCAGTCGTTAGGGCCAGTAATTGCACCCTCGCGGCAATTAGGTCCCGTAACGTCTCCGTGACGGGTAAAAACCCCGCGTTATCAGCGAGCTGCGCCCGACTACATCCTGTACACTGTGCACTTCCCACCCTGTATTTTGTAAGGTTTTCATTTGAAGCTTTTGAAATATTCTTCGCGTCAATGTACGCTCGTTTCGAGAATTTGGTTTCTGATTTTTTTTTACTGTTTTTGGTTATGCTTGTTTATAATTTGTTATGTTATTTATTTGTATCTTTTTAGTTATTGTCGAGTCGAACCCAAAGAGCCTAAAATAAAGATTTTATCAGTTATGGAATGTGTGTGTGCCGTTCATAAGAAGCTTCCAATATACGTAAAGACATGTATTTGAAGTCACATTGATACGCTTATCCAAAACTAGATTGCTTCGACCAAATGGTTTGATGTAACTTTGAATAATTTTGTATAAACCCATGAATATTGTACGATTACTTATTACACTGGATGACTTCGAGGACTAACGATCAAATTTCCTTTCCCCGGATAATCATCTCTGGAGTAAATAATTTTACTTACCACTGTCCATTAATTATTCTAGCAATTCTCGTTACTTATTCTGCGATTACCAATAAACAACCAAGTAAATAACAACCAAGCATTACCTGAAAGATATAGAAGATAATCCTCCCGAACTAAATACTTTGGTGAACTGCCTATAACCTTTGCGATACGAGCCCAGTGGGACTTCCCGACAATGTGTTGTAGTTAGTGGTTGCCAACTGTAGTGCTAGCACTTGAGTGCTCTTATGAAGTCCCACTACTACACTATATCTCGATTATAAACGGTTGTGGTAACTGGTCATTTTAAGAAACAAGCACAAAAATCTTAAACGGCCTATCGCTTAAGGCTTCCATTTTAATCCGGACCCATTTCATAGAATGGTGTAAAAATTACTTTACATAGATTGATTTTGATTTTCCAAGTGATGCATCACTCAACGTGGTCCCAATGTGGAGACACGGACTTGTGATACCTGAAGACGTAGCCCCATTGTGGGGTCATTGAAGTTATGAAGCACGAACTCCTGAAAAAAAGTTTTATGGCCCCACATTGGGGGCACCTGGACAGGGAACGTGTTAAGTTTATCGATTCTTCGGACTAAATCGATGACTTTGGTCCGTCTGTGGATTTCATCATTCCTGGTTCGATCGCGCATATCCGCCGAGCAAAGCAATATATCATGAAAACCTAGTACCACCAATCTGAAATCAATTCAAGTGTATAAAATTGATTGAGACAGTAATGCCCACGTTGCATTTGGCTGCACTGGCCTGACCCATTGACCATTATAAGTTGACCTGTGAACCTCATCAATAACAATACAAATGCAATTCTATAGCTGGGTCAAAATGTATTGGCTAGAACTAGCTGAAACCTAATGAATGAATTGATACCTACAGGTTAGGTATTAAGGCCGACTGCTGCAAATAGGGTAGAATAAATATCGTGCCGTGTGGTTCCCGGCTTATAAATGTACCCAACTATTCCTGGGGGTTGTAAAGTACCAGCCACATGCGGCTGGACATGTTGACCTTTTGAGAGCGCCCGTATTCCCTAACAGTTGGGGTGAATTTCGTAATGCTAATTAATGTCCATCCTCATGTGCTGGCTTCTGTACAAGGCTACTAAAGGGAAATAAATACTGAGCAGCAGCGTTATATGATTTACCAACAACAACTGCGATCCCCAACGCGCCATTAATGCGTCGAGATTACAAAAACACGTAGTAGTAGCTGCAAATAGGTAAAATATGATCAGAAATTAAAATTTCATGTAAGTAAACAGTTTTTAAACTTAAGGTTTGAAATAGAATGAAGAACGTTCATATTAATAAAAGTACCTACCAATATTATTCTTTATTTACCACAATACTAGTTCACAATATTCGAAACATTTTCTTTACGTGTACTTGAACGTGACAGTCTTGGTTTTGAAATACTTACGGAATTTTGGTGTCACAATTTTGGTACCATTAAAACTTGCCCGACAGAAATGGCACTTCCCTTCACGGGTAAGAGAATAACAAAGTGCGAAAAAGTATTATTTCTTCGGTTCCGGCGCGGGAGTGTTGAATTCCTCGTGGAAATTCCTGGAGTAGGTCCAAGGCGATTTTAACTGGAAAGTCTTGTGCTCCTGCGCGAATTCCACAGGCTCATAAACGATCTTTTTCAGTTCATCGTCGTACCGCACCTCGGTATACCCTGTTAGAGGGAAATCCTTCCTCAAGGGATGACCTTCGAACCCGTAATCAGTAAGAATCCTCCTCAAATCTGGATGATGAGAAAATATGACTCCGAACAAATCATATATTTCTCTCTCATAAAAGTTTGCAACTTTGTAAAGTTCGTAAGCAGAATGGAGAGGAGTTAGCTCGTCGGTGTAAGTCTTGAAGCGTATACGTTCTGAAAATCTTAAGCTCAGGAGGTTGTAGACCACTTCGAACCGATAACATCGGCTGGGGACATCAATAGCGGTGGCGCAGGATAAGGCTTGGAAACACGCGTGCTGATGGTAACGTAGGAAGCTTAGAACAGGGAATTGGCCCTCAGGACAGCAGCACAGTTCTACTTCATCGTTGTGCTGTATCTGGACTCTCTGAACGTATTTCGGCATGCAAGCTGCCACGTACAGTCCGAATTCGTAGATTTTCTGTCGACGGCAGTTGTCGTGGTCTCTGATCGTGTGGTTAGGGGAGACGATCTCTTCGAGACAGAACGGTGCACCATCCTCTTGTTCACCGGAGCCCGTGAGGGCCGTTCTGCGAACATTGCTCGAATGGAATGGACGTAATCCTTTCAAACTATTCCTGATTACTCGATTTAGTGGCTTTACAAGCAAATTCATATCGATAAATGTCTAATAATGTAAAATATTTTAGTCAGAAACAAGGTGAAAATTGATACTGACGTTTGAAATTATGACAGAGAAAGTCACAAAATATAGCGTTTGTTGGACGCTTGAAAAGGTACTTTTACATGCAACCTTTTTACAACGTCATCATGCAGAAAAGGTTCTACAAAATTTGAGAAAGTATATTTTGCAGCCTACATTTCATGAAGGATTGCATGAAGGCTACTTTTTATTGAGGGCAAATCTTACTTTGCCCCATAGACTAAATAAGTAGGTATGTCTTCTATGTCCCGCCTACATTGAATTTAATACGTTTGTAAATTGCAATTCAATCTCGGTTGTTCAGTCTGTTTCTGCGAACTACTTATCACCTGAGTCCAATCCCAGCTGTATTGTAGTATAATTGAACCTAGAAATCTAGGAGCTAACAAGCTTAATATTACCTTAATTAATTGGTGTTCTATTACAAGATTACTTATAAAATTACTTGTATTACTATGTATGTATTTGTATTAGTCTATTTTAAGTATATAGTATTTTATCTAGTTTTAGTTATTTACTTATTTTGTGTAGTACTTCATGTATTCTATAAGTATGTTCTATTTGTACTTAGTCTATTATATAATTATAAACAATTATATCTTGCCACCGACCCGCATAGATTTTTTCTTTTTAACTCTCCTTACCCTAAGGTTGCCTGGAAGAGATTGCTACCTTAGCAATAAGGCCGCCTGTTGACTTTTGTATCCTAAATTTAATGTATTTATTTCTTTTGTGTTTTCCTTGGGTGTCAATAAAGCATATTTGTATTGTATTACTTATGGCTTAATAAATTAGTTATTACTTAATACTTTTTATTACTATAATAACTGCTGTTGAGTTATGATATGAATCATTATGAGTGATATACCTAAATACATTATTAATTGACATAGTGAATTACGAGTATTTGACTCAATTAATACATGATTAACAATTATTTGCGTACTAATAAGGTACAAATGAATATAGTCCTAAAAATTAAAAAGTTTTAAAACGATATATTCGGAGTAATCTGAACATTATACCGTTTGATAGGAGTTTATAGCTGTTTCGCTTTGATTTTAGATCAAACGTTGCCTACTTTCACAAGAATTTTGCGCCTCGATACCGCTAGCGTTAATATAATATTTTCCCGCGGTAATATGTAGCCTGTATGTAAATTCAGAGCTAAGTCCGGCGTCGTAATTTTTCGACTCAAGCATTGGTCAATTAAAAAAAAATCTGAGTACATAATCTTATCTATCTATTTAGTAATTTAAGTGTAAAAACGCAACAACAGTTTTGATGCTAGCAAACAAACGGCAGACGTTTTATTTAATATTAGTCATTAACATTTCTACAAGTACCTGTTTTCCTATCCTAGTGAAGCCCAGATAGGTATATTAAGAACTAACTAGTCATTAAAACTCAATAGCCCATTTGAATGGACAAAATCCTCGTACTGCTTTACTAGGCTATTTGACAATGCGAAAAATAAAGTGTTAATTACTGTAATCAGTATGTAATGTACCTAAGTTTAAAAAAGGATATTTACTATGGGAAGTTGAAAATAATAATTAATTTATGTAAAAATCCGTTAAATAAAAATGTATTTTTTTTGGCGTTTGTCACGTGACTCAAAACGCTCCTGTTTGGTCGGGTATAGGAAATATGTCACTAGCCAGTAAACATCGTTTTCTACTTAAGCAACTTGTAGTAGTAGTACTGGCTAGTGACGTCACCGATGCCATTGCGACGCCATATTGTCAAAGTAGCGTTTTGGCGCGCTACTTAAATATTGAATTTTTATTTTGATATTTTTCAGGAAATATGTACCAGAATTAAAAAATACAACTATTACTGGGATCCACAAACTCTACTGAATAATAAAAAATATATTTTAAAAACCAGTCAAATAGCCTACTAGCCTTCCGCCGCGGCTCCTCCCTCGTAAACATTTTTTTCCCGTGGGAATGAGGATTTTCCCGCGGTAAAAGATAGCCCATATTACTCCCCAAGGTGTATTATGTCTTTGTACCAATTTCCATTAAGATCAGGGCAGTAGTGTTTTTTTTTTTTAATTGACCTTTGCTTGTGTCGGAAAATTACGACGGATCAAGCTTCACCGGAGTAGTGTTTGAGTTCATTAGAAACATACATACAAAAATACAAATCTTTCCTCTTTCTAATATTAGTGTACGTACATTACATTACTATATTTGACGTTACATACCTACGTTACGCTACTATACTTGTACCATACAACCTGAGGCATCTCTAACCGACATCGAAAACTTGTACAAGGCTCTTTGTAACCTTTGAATATGCGATGTATTTTCAAGAGACGTAGGCAACTGTTTCAACTTTAAAGTGTATAAAGTTACTTTCGGTCTAATGGGGCCTTCGTCAGACGCTTGGTTTTTACCGTGGTCTAAGAAAATAAGGTCTTGCATTCGGACCACCACGTGACTTGACACAAGCCTACGTCAACATGCTGTTCATCCTTGTCAAATGCGTGTTAATAGACAAGGATGAACAGCATGATGACGTAGGCTTGTGTCAAGTCACGTGGTCCGAATGCAAGACCTTGTTTTCTTAGACAATGCAATGGTGTTTACAAACTGTTTATGAAATATACTAAAATATACGTACATTTAATATTCGCTGGAATGCTGTCAAAAATCAAACATTGAAACCTTAAAGAAGACAAAAATGTAGTAATTAATTCACTTATGTGCGACGATTTAATATTTTTGAAAAATTCACGAACACCTTAATCCTTTGTGTAGTGTAGTAATAGGAACCGAAAAAGGCTTGATCATTTGCATTTGAATTAAATTACTTGTATTTCTTGCTTCGGAAAACACGCAAGCAATGATTATTACATATTTATTAAACTCGCACTAAAAGATTTGTCTGGAAGAAATTGCCATTTATTTCTTTATCTTTTAGACTGCGTATGTAGATAATTTTTGTGCAATAAAAAATATGTTGTTTTTGAAAATTTTATCGTGAAAAGTAAACTCGCTTTCGATATTTTAAAAACAGAATATTCTGTTTAACCAATTAAACCAGCAGCCAGTCCAATTAGAACTTGCTATGAATCTAGACTTTTCCTTTTTGTTTCCAACGTAGTAGTTTGAGTGGTGGGCAAACAAGCACTAGAGCATTCTTAGCACTTGAAAAGAGTAAAAATATCATGTAACTATAATATTTTTAATGTAAAATCCACTAAAATGATTATCGTATAACCATTTCTGTACTTAAGTCTGTAAAATCACGTAATGTGTTCTATACACGTTTTTTGGACTACACTAAATGGCTTTAACCTCCACTGATTCATATTATTTACTCAAGACATTATTTGAGAAAAGCGTAAATTTAAAAACGTCTGAAAAATAAAATCTAGTCACTAAAAGTATTTTTTTACTATCACCGTAGTTTTAATTTTTTATTTGCTCAACATTCTCTGACCATCACAGATTCGCTTGTCTTCTTATTTTTCTACTAACAGCATGTACTTAGTAATATTATGATACAAACTATTAAGATTTAAAACGGAATATTTACAGTTTTATAAAGTATATTGTGATACTAAGTCCATAATTAGGAAACAGTGGTTCTGGCAGCAGAATTAAAAAAATATTCTTTTTGCTAATGGGGATATTCCTTGAATCGTGCATAAATGATAGGAGCAGGAACGAATAAACAAGCCCAGTCAATGTTTAAGCAGGAGAGGAAAATATTACGAATAATTCAATTAAAGCGACTTCGTAGAATTTTTAAAATTGTCAGAAAAATAGCTACTCGGTGTAAAACATTTCAAGAAAATGGAATTTATTAAAAGTGGTATTAGACAATAAAATACAGAGTAACAACAATATTCCGTTCCTGGCTCGTATTTAATCTAAAAGAATTTAGCCTATTTTTACAAAGATAGCTGCCGAATAGTACGAATCGTTGTTGATGTTTGGTAGATAGATACCGTTGCATTCGATGTGAAAAAAGCATAAAATTCCTACCAAGACATTTTTGAAAATAGCAGGTGTGCTCATTGTTTAATTTTACATAATTCCTATGATTTTCCGCGGGTTTTCCACTCCGAGTGGCGCCCGACCTAGCTGTCAAAATGTCAATGCTTCCGCGCCCGCTCTCAAAAACCCTTGATTGTTAACGATCTGTATACAAAACAAGAGGCCCCCACAGGGCCCCTTGCATCGTCAGCCCCTTTTCGGCAGGGACATATTTTCCTCCCAAATAGGTCCTGATTTAGTTGAGGCATCGGTATTCCCCACTGCCGCTGAAGTACTAAAATAATTATGTTTATCGCGTAACTGGCGTTACAAAAATTATCATTATCTTCTGTGTCGAATATGATGATTGGAAAACAACTTACGCCATGTTAAATTTATACAAATAATAGAGAGATGTCTCGACAATAGTATGTTAAACATTTTGCACCTGTATATTTCTAAATTGCATAAATATTTAATTTTTAGAAAACATCTTTTTGACGAAGTAATCAATTCACGAGAGATGCTTTCGGAAAATAACGAAATGTGTTAGATATTAATTTGAAATCTTTCCAAACTGGCTTAAAATGTATACTTCAAGCCTCAAACTATATTATGCAATCATTAGATATTACTAATTTACAAGTTGACTTTTGCTCTATCATGTCCTTAATTACGTGAAATTGCCCACATATATTATATATGTGGGCAATTCCACGTAACTAGGTTATACTATAGTTGAGGGTACTATAATAGTACCCTCAACTATTTTCAACTTTTATCAACTACACAGTTCAGCATAATATGTCGAAGTCACGGGCTCAATAGTTAGTTGCTGATGAAAGTGATAATATGAGTTTATGAAGACTGGGCTGAGCTGGGCTCTAAATAGGAGTGTAAAGCTATCCAGTTATAGAAAATATATTTCCCGGTTTAGGTGTACGATATTAGTTTTATATTAATTAGTGTTTTATACTCCGGGTATAGGTATGACACATTTTTGTAAACCAACCGGATCTCGTAAAATTTCGGCAACAACATAATTGGGAATTTACTTATTCCTAAACTGAGGAGACGCACGTTCAAATCCTGTAAAATCAATCAATCAAGGATTTTTTTAATTTTGTGCGGGGAGGTGTGGGAAAAAGCCACGCTGTATGATTTGATGTCGCTCGACTTCAAGGTTTAAAAAGAGGAGGAGAAACAAGGTTTTTAAATTGTCATGACATGTAGTAAGTAGTTCCATAGCAAAAAAGACAATCCCTATAATGTGCAAGGCCACTGAACAAAGACGGCCCTGGTTTTAGGGGGACTCGGGCCCTTTTTGTCGGAAGGGGGGGACCACTTATCACCCGCTTGGAATCCGGCCTTTGACGGGAAGCTTTTGTTGGGTATTAACAGCCCCTAAATGGGTGTCGCTCTCATCATTTTAGGCGCTGATGGAAGAGTTCGTAACAACGTGCAAGAGCCAGGTAGGCTGTAGAATACTTTAGTACCTTCTAAACATTAGAGGTCTTAACACAAGAAAGTAAAACACACGTTAAACTTTTGTCTAAAATGTCTTGTACCAATGAAAAATCTCTTAGAATATTTTAAGACACCCCTCGAGGCGTATTAAAGGTTTTAGTGATAACACGGTAGCAGATGGCGTAAAGACTTTAGTGTTAACAGGGTAGCAGTTGTCGGATCGAATCAATATATTTCTTTTTTTTAGCTTCAAAGCCAATACAGGCATATTACGTCTCCTTCTTTGTTCAAAGGATGTAATTACGTATCATTTACATAATTTATTTATTTTATTATGGAATTGACGTGAACGTGATGTTTGTAACAAAACAACGTCGAAATATCGGTTATACTCAATAAATACAATATTGGTAAGCCCGTTAAATGGTCTCCTAAGCGTCTACACCATTTCTAGGAAGAAATTTCTGCTTTTAGGTTTTTTTTTTTTTTTTGAATTGACCTATGCTTGTGTCGAAAAGGTACGACCAATCAAGCTTCACCGGACTTGCTTTGGTTGTTTCAGTCTATCATATACAAAGAGAAACATTCAACCAAATTGCAGAGCAGTAAATATTGCAAATTAATTTAATACCTTACTCTCGAAGGACTATTATTCCTACAGCAAAGCGAAATCTCATTACAAAAGCTTACAAATACTCCATTCAGATACAATATATCGGAACAGTTCATTAGTATTCATACGTCGTATTCGAGCCATTTCGCTATCTCGTATCATATGGCGATTGAGATGGAAAATACAATTCTGTACGAGTTGAAAAAGGATCGAAAGCACCAAGAGAGCATCGGATATGGAATGGTTTTATTCTTGTGCAGTAGTTTTGCCGAGTCAAAGAAATGCGAGATATGTAAGTAAAACGGGCGTTCGAGTAGACTTTTTGTTTTGTTTTTTATTTAGGATTTCGCCCGGGGATTCTGCATTTTATTTTTACGTGGAATTGGAGATGTGTGCTTCATGTTTTGTTACTCTCTTGAATATCTGACTAGAGAACGATTTGAATAATTTAAGTGGGAAATATAATTATGTTGAGGGTCATTTGTCTTTGCACCATGTGTTCACTTCACTTTTTCGTTGTTTATTTCAGAACCGCATATTTCATCTATTTTCTTACAATCTAACGAATTTTCAAACTAAAGAAGTGTATAAATACACCAATTTTCAAACTAAAATGAAAACTGGTTAGAATGTTAGATATTGGATGAAATCCGAAAACAGATCCGTTTTCTGTAGAATCATCCCTTTTATGTAACTGTCTTTGGATTGATTATGTGTACACAAATAGTTAAATAAATAGTTTTATTTGCCCAGTTAGTATTTTCTTTACTAACTTTTCCTTGAAAATACCTGGCCTTAATTTAGTCCTATTCTAATAACGGACGCAGTTTGCGCCAGTATTTAAGGACTGACCTCAATAAAATACGTAAAATGTACATTAAAGCTGCATGTACATGGCTGGCAACACCGTAATAAAGCCGACACGGTAGGGTTGTAAAATAATATTTAGCTACGCTATTTAGGTAGATACATTATTTAATAAAAACTTCACGAATATCTAAATTGTTTTTTTAAATTTAATATATAGCTAGGGATCCACGAGTATGTTTTGATGGATAACTATGATATATTTTTATTTAGAACATTTATTTACACTGTTCTCCATGTTCTTTATTACTCTCACGATCATAATAGAAATATTAATTTAATTTAATTTAAGGAGACCTTCGATCAAGGAGACATTAAAATTTATTGCGCTCAAGTGTGTATAATGTGCGAGACGAAGCTGTACCATATTAATGATTTATATTCCGTAGATAACCCTGATGGTGGCTCAATATATAATATCCGTATTGCCAACCCTGCTAGATTTGTGATAGTCGCGGTTAACGGCGCTTGAACCCCGTCCAAATTTGGACAATGTTTCATAGTTAATGAGACTTATGTGCTCTGCATAGAGTTCATATCGGATGATTAATGGTTATAATGTGTCGATCGATACATAAATTTCAGGAATTTATTGAAAAAAATAGTAGTTAATTATAACCAGAACGTCAAAGAAACGTGTTGGAGAGAGCTTTAGGTGCGCACGCAATAAGATTGGATTTCGTAGTATGAACGCTTGATGTGTAAAAATTTACCTCAAAAATTCACATGAAAAGTTTCAAAAATGTATTATTATTTCTCAAAATGCTACTTAAGCTGACATCTAAACATCTTATCCAGAACAACTTGAATGCATTACAAAAGCGCGCTCTGTCGTAAAAACGAGAAATTGGTTGGTCCTTTTGCAACCTCTAACCCGAAAGCCTCCCGTTAGTCCCGACATCTATTGTCGGTTTTCGGGAGCGGTTTTCCGCCCCCTCCCCCTACCCAACCCCTCGCAAAGCCTATCGATCGCCAGCCAGTGCACTATTCAGCTCCGGATACCGGAGTGCTAGCTCCCGACATTCCAAATAAACTGCATCAATCTGCAGCCCTAATTGCCTTAAAAACACATAAAAATACATCGAAGGGGAAACCAAGGTGAGTGACCTGACGCTCGCAGTTTTCCGTACGTACCCGCGTTTCATTCATGGTGACCCATTCATGATGACGTAGAAGAAAATGCAAAATGTTGAATTATGATTTTTCGTGTTGTTTTCGTGTTTCCGTATCCTTTGTACCTTTACTTCGTATGAAGATGACATTTGAAGGGCTCTCGATTCGTTGATTGAAGAAAAAATGGGTCAGTAATGAGATGAAATTTGATGTCAGTGGGTGAACTTTCTGGAATTAGGTCGAATCATTATGAGCTTACTTATGGAGTGTAGATGTGGATTTGTTTTTGTCTTGCAGATATTCTTGCATCCTTATTTTACGTAATTTCAAAATGTGAAAAGAATGTCTCGATTTTACAATATAAAGCAATAAATTACAATGTTAGGCCATATTTATTCAAGTATGCCTTTGTTAACTAAATAAAGCAAAGGAAATGTCTTACTGTACAGTTTGTGAAAATTAACTGTGCTATTTTGAGCATTTATCTATTTGCATTGCGGCATTTTTGATTCGTAACATTTTTTTATTTAATTGTGCTTCTTAATGTACCGAAGCCCGCACATACGGCTGGACACTTTGGTCTTTGGTCGTGCCACGAAGAACAACACCTTGAAAGCGCCGTTATTTTGTAAAATTTTATTTTGATACACAGCAGAGCCTGTGTCTAACTGCATGTGCAGGATACTGCACCTACAAGAAGAAATAAAGTTCCTTCGCTCGCTCCTGGATTTTAATATAGAATTTACTAAAATTGGTGCAATAAGTAACGTGGTTGTTCTCTCACAATTCCAGGACGGAGTCGCCGGCGCAGCACCCACAGTAGAGACAGCGGCGCCGCCCCAGAACGACGGCCCTCTCTCATCTGACCTCGACGGGTTCGTGGACGATGAGGGCTCGGGCCTAGAGGTCGACGAGAGCTCGGGGTCAGGCTGGGGGCCCGGGCCAGGCCCCGACGACGAGGACGCCCACGGCCGCGGCTCAGGTGACCACGGCCCGCCAGACGACGAAGACACGCCCATACTACTGCCCACTACCACCCAGAATCCCAACGACCCAGTCAAGCCGCCAATAGAAACTGATGAACACGATGAAACATACGACGAAACGTCCGAAGAGACCGTGTTCGTTAACGCCACAGGCACAAACAGGCCTTACGAGGCCCCCGAACCCGACGCCCCCTTCCTGCCTTTCGATGTAATCAATCGTGAGTAGTGGCTGAAGCATGCCAGTTTTATTTGCTGTATTGTTTAGTTTAAGCGCAGAGTTGTCCAGTTGATAACAAGTATTGTTAAAGAACATAGAGAAGCGTGAATGATAACGGAGATAACTTTGAAAATAAATCTCTATTCTTCTATTTAAATGTTCGTCCTTTACATGTTTTCTACTTGTATCACTAAATAAAAGGTGACGATATTTATAACAAATGCTCAATACTCGTAATATTTTTAAATATGATATGTGATATGATAAATATGATAAATTTAGGAAATGTTATTTAAACCTTTCTAAGAATTTTTAATGATAATAAAACACTCGACAACTCTGCTCTACTTTTTACCATGAAATCACACACCATATTCTTTGATTTTATATCAATAAATTTGATGTCAGTAATTACATTTTACACTATAGACGCAGAAGAAAATAATGGTAATAACTAACCCGCTATAGATTAAGATTGTTAGAATTTTAATACTATTACGTATAATACAAGCAGAATGCGAATAAACGAGTCATGGAGTAGTGGTTTCAAATGACACAGAAACCACAAAGATGGGAATTACAAATGTTGTAAAAAGTTTCATAATACCATCACTAGACAGACGTATTCAACGCCGTCGAAGTAAATCATGAAAACAATAGACTGAACGGCCTTGTGTTTAAAACTAAATGTTTTATTATTAACAACTTCAGTTGGCTTAGTATCATCCATTCAGTTTCCTCTTAGCTCACCGCGAGAGCTAACGAACTCAATTTGCTTACTCTGGTGGAATTACATTGAATTAAACTGAGTAATGATGTTGTTGACTTTTACTAACGTGTAGACTGTTTACCGCAAGGAGTATTGGTAAGTTTTGACCTGTATGTATCTGTTTTATCATTGCATGACTTAGTTAAATCAGATCATGCATTGACATTATCATATTTGAGTACATATTTGATAAACGTTTTTTCATGGTTCATGTTTTTCATTAGATCATCGCATGTATTCAGGTGTTATAACCCTAAATAGTTTTTGATATTGAACTATCATTCATTCATTAGCTTAGATATTTTAGTCGTCATTATTTTGAAGTGTTTTCTTTACGTCATTTGATGTTTTTCGAGTTCATGCTAACCTAACCTCTCCAACCCCTTCCTTTCCTAAATCTTCGTCGATGAAAAATACAATTTATGGATAATTAACTTGAACAATTAACAAAATTTGACTAAAATCTCTTTCACTATCATGTACTAATTATTACTCGTAATAAAAGTAACCCACAACTTAGTATACATGTTTACATACCTACTAACGCCTACACAAACAACATTTATGATAAACTCAGTTTCAATTCATAGAAATAATTGCGTAATATTAATATAATTAGGAAGTACAAACGGTTACCTATGACATGGTAAAATAAATTTAGAAAAATTACATTGTCCTATATCAAAACAAATGCTTCACCATAAGTCCTCAATGATAGGTCAATAATAAGGAAATTCTTTGGAGAGGTTTTAATATGACACCTTGGACATTCCAGCTCGCGTGATAGGTGCTGGCAAGACTATAGAAGAAGAGGAGGACCCCAAGAGTGTCGGCGCCGGAGTGGATATCTCGCGGCCTGACCAGACCGACGACATCGGCATCTCTGGAGAAGACAGCGAATCAGGACTTGTGAGTATCTATTTCTTCTTTTCCTTTTTCTTTTGAGTCTCGAATGTTATTTAGAAAGATTTATTTTGATGTAATACACCAAACCTAACTAATTTAACTTTCTTTATGTACTATGTGCTACGTATTTTGAATTTTACGTAAATATCTTATTTACTGCCTTCTTCTGCCTTTATCTTATTTGTGACCTTCCCTTTGGCCTCTTCTGATTCCATGGTTCCGACTCCAGAATTTAAAAAAATATTAGTTATATTATATTTTAATTGTTTTTTTCGGAATACGAACTCTAATTAGGCTTATCATTTTCTTACTAAAAATTCCGTCCCTGCCTTACAAAGTCATTTAAATTATGTAAACTCGTAGAAATATGCTACAGAGCCACGCTTGTTACGAAGTATAGCAGTG
The DNA here is from genome assembly GCA_948473455.1 of Teleiodes luculella. Lineage (NCBI taxonomy): Eukaryota > Metazoa > Arthropoda > Insecta > Lepidoptera > Gelechiidae > Teleiodes > Teleiodes luculella. Next base: position 3,370,611 of record OX419583.1, on the reverse strand, counting down.
AAACAAAATAAAATACAACATTATACCTATATGCGGTTCAAAATACGTAAATTCGACCTTATCCGCTTTTGTAACACTTGAGTAACTCAATGGTGTAACCATAACGCAGCAGTAAAAATAAGTTAGTAGTACAAACAAATCAATTTTTGTCGTTATTGTCATCACTTGCTTGCACAGCCTTGTATTTAGACAGCAAATAAAAGTAACAGTTAACACATTAATTTAGTATAGAGATTGTAATATTATTATTTGCACCTTTATTTGCACGACGTCAGTAGACGAGACTTGCGTCATCAAGATAATGTCCTCCTGCCAAATGAGTTTGACATTTACTGATAGTTATAATATAACATAGGTAAACCGTTCAGAAATAGTAAAGACATTGGAATAGAAATGGGAATTAATGATGTGTTCCAATTTTAAATTGAATATTATTGAATTGGGACGTTGCTCAAGACCTGGCAATGGCAACGGTGATAAAGCGGCCGTGGCCCAATTCAGGCCATGGAATATTAGTGTCACCCGGTCAGTCGCATTGATCCCGTCGCCACTGCAGTACTTCATCTAGGAAATTAGGTACGTCTTTTCTATTAAGAATAATCACACAACTTTACTGTACAATAAAAACGTCCTTAAAGACAACAAACCACATTTGCGTCGTACAGTTTAAATTATAAAGGCCAATATATTTTGACGTGGTAGAGGTTAAGTTGGGTTAGTAAAGTAACCTAACGTTAATTTGACAATAAATACTGCAAAAAATTGTCTATCTTCTATTTTTGCACTATCAAATGCAAATACGTATACAATTTTATTAGATTTCAGTGACATTGTTGATTGAGATTCTAAAATAACCCTTGTTGACCTTCCAGAGAAAGATCGAAGTGCAACAAGAGGGCGCGGAGTCGCGACCGGCGGACAACGTGGTCTTCATCATGAACGCGAAGCCGGAAGACCGCGCCACGAGCTTCTTCGCGCAGCCTGGCATACTGGCTGGTAAGACCCATGCTCATCTAATAACAATATTCAATTCAGTAATCTCTAATCTCTTTGGAAAGTCTGACACCCTGGTACATTCGTGTTCCTGGTGATTCGAGAGTGGTCGCCATGACCGAAAACGGTCGGAACTCGGAAGGATCATCATTATCACATTCGTGGCCATTTCAAAGTGCAACGAAATGATTCACGTAGTCTGTCTTAGTGGCTGATAAGAGTCTTGCTCAGCTAATAACAATATTCAATTCAGTAATCTCTAATCTCTTGGTCAAGTCTGGATACCTGCCTGGTATATTCCTGTTCCTTCTAAGTTATTTGTAAATGGACGCGCCATGACCGAAAACGGTCGTAAGGATCGCCAACAACACATTCGTGACCATTTCAAGATACAACGAAATGCTTCGCATTGTTCCTACGACCACACTAAAAACAATAATCAGTAGGTGTTAGCAATCTCTTATACCTACTCTTTGGGAAGTCACCAGACTTGGTACATTTCCAACTCTTTCTAAACAACATCAATATCTAAAGAAGAGTTGTTTGTTCTTCGAGTTTCGTCACTTAGTACGCACAGATCATAAACACAGATCTTACTGGCTAGTAAGATAATATGTGCTTATCTAAAACAATATTCAATTCAGTATCTAATCTTTATTCTCTTCGAAAAGTCTGATACCCTGGTAACTACGACATCAACCTCTTGCTTGATAACAAGAGAATCGCTCTACAAACTTCTTCACGTAGCCTGGCTAGTGAAATAAAATACTAACCATTCATACCAGCTTACCTCTCCACCAAGAAACATTATGCTTTTCAATTTCAACCGATGGGAGATGGGGATGATGGGAGATTTATAGTAGATGGGAGTATGGGAGAATTACAACAGTTTTTTGTATGTGATTATGTCTTGATTATGCTATCTATCAACTTCATATTCTATATTCACTTGGGTAAAAACTGTCCTGCCCCACCCATTTTGAGTTATCTATCGAAAAGACGAGAGAAGAGAGAGAGAGAGAAGAAGTTGTTAGTTTATTAAAGAAACAGAAAATGTTCCAAGTTTTATTTGCACGCAGAAACTGAACACGACTCCGAAAATCGGAGCATCCGTTTAGGAGCTACGATGCCACAGACAGACACACACGTCAAACGAACACCCCTCTTTTTCGTCGGGGGTTAAAAAGAATTTCAAATTGGCGTTTTTTTTTATCTTGTGCCTTGTCACAGACGCTAACTCACCTTTATTATTTCCAGCGGTGATCGGCGGCGCGGTAGTGGGGTTACTATGCGCCATCCTGGTAGTGATGTTCATAGTGTACCGCATGCGCAAGAAGGACGAGGGTTCGTACGCACTCGACGAGCCGAAGAGGAGCCCCGCAGCCGCCTCCTACGGGAAGGGACACAACAACCGCGAGTTCTACGCGTGAGACGACTCGGAACAAACCATGCCACGTGTGTACTAGTCGGCGTTCCGTATCGAGATCACCGCCTGCTAGTGTTGCCGTTTCACAGTCAACCATAGTTCCAAAAACGGTATTAATAGTTACCGATATAATCGATGTCGTCTAGAGCAATCTATTTAGAATTTAAGCAGCAATACGATTGTATTGCTAGCGTTGATGGTGGGAAGTATCGATAGTGTTGCTCCTTAATAGCTCTAATTAAGGCATTTATGCTATCGATAGCATTGTTACTGTTATAAGGCCTATCCACGGGGTACATATTTTTGATGTTTGATATCCATTGTTCGGCAACACTACAGGCGACACGGCACTCCGTTCTACATTCAAATTTTGACAGATGCATTCCGTTACGCGCAGAATGCGTAATTTTTTTTCCGACGTGGCGGTAATTGTTCTGTAATCGTCTCGCAAACAATCGAATCCGTTGATCATTTCAATGACGTGTACGGATTGTACTGTAAATGTACAAACCAAGTACCAAAAATATTATTATTTATTCATCTGTTGGGTAAATAAATTGTTAATAGAGTTAATGGATTCACTGAGAGGTCACTCAAAATTATTAATCGTAAGACCAAATTTTATAAGCTTATTTATAAGATATGGAGTTCGTTAACGAAGTAAAATAAGTGACTCTCTATCAGACGCATCATTTCTTCATATCTCAAGAACCAAAACAGCTGAATGTTTTGAAATGTTGATGTACGCTATATCAATATGTATGAGAGATCTGTATCCTAAAATAAAGTGAATTACTATATATTTTTTTATTATTGCTAGATCATTCAAGGCTCTACAACCAGTAGTTTTGGCTATATCTCTGTTAGTCAATAAGTAAAAAAAATGTAACAGCAAAAATAATTCCATAGACAAAAGAAAAATTATATTGTAATTCACTTTATATGACCTCTTGTGTAATGCTTATGTTCTCTGTATAAATAAATGTGCCATCCGCTTACTTCAACTGTATATTTCCTAGCGCGTTAGATTGTTCTTACATAGACTAGTTTCAAAATCTCGAATCGTCTACAGTGCGGCAAAGATCTCAATGTACGTGGACGAGGGCGCTGCTCGCTTACAAGAAACTGGCAAAAATTACGTTTGGCAAGGCGGCAGCGTTAGTTCCGTTTTTGACCACGTTCATTTAGATACTTGTCGGCCCGTATGGACTCGTCCATACATATCTATCGTTTTCCTGCTGTAATATTGTAATATAAATGATCATGGTAATTTTAAATGTGTGTATTTAGATCAACTACTACGATTTCGAAAATTTGTATGGGATAGTTGTAAAGTAGTTTCTGTTTTTTGAATTTTTAATATTGGGTGAATATCAGTCAGGGTAATTACATGGATGATAAAGAAATAAAATAACGTAAATCCAAAACCGATATTTTCCAAAATATTTCTATTTGAAAGGCAGAAAGATGTTTAGATACATAAAACGTATTTTTGCTTCCGATGTCTTAGGCGCGTGCGCCTATTTTTTATTTTTATAATTATCCTATTATGCAGTTCTTTTAGATTTTACTTTACTATTTTTTTGTCATAATTATTTGTGTCTATTATTTATAAGCATGTAATAAAATAAATATGTTTATCATTTATATTTATTCTCCAATTGGGTTTTTTGAATTAATTGGGTTTTATTATTTCATTTAGCTAGTTATTTGGGCAATTTTAGTTGTCTTTGGGCTATGAATTGAAGGAGGAATTGATATCAATTTTGTCTAGTTTTACGAGTTTTATTTTAATGTTACTTTATCATCTTTTTTTATATTACACTTGTAATAGGTTGTGCAACGAATAGTTCTCTATAATATTTTTATTTGTAATTTGTCTGATTTACTATTGTGCCATTTTCACCAAATCCATTTCCGTGCTCGAATTCGATTTTTTTAAATTTTAACCTTCTTCTTTCTATAGATCGCATTAAGTCAATTAATTTAATTACATAATTGTAATAAATTATTGTAATTTAAAGAAAAATGTGGTTAATATTTAATTGTGAAAACATTCTATGGCGACAAGCACATTTATTAATTTAGATAAATAATACATTTTATTTATGCGTAAAAAACCAACGAAGTCTTATACTTGTAGCGCCATAGCCTGTTTTTACTTAAACATTACTTTTAGATTTGCATATCTTAAAAATAATTTTGAAAAATTTTAGGTGTGTTATTCAAATATAAATACAAATTGTAATGTATAAATAAATATTCGAAGTCATAAATGAGGCACATATTCGACATTTCATTAGTAATATAAATTAGTTGTTGACGACATGGTGTGGTGTCTAGTAGAATTTTCTAGAAAGCTGTTTCAGTTGGATATACTAACTAAATAAAATACTAGCAATGAAAGTCGCTATTAAAAACATGGTTACTATTTACAAGAAACGGGTATGTACAATTGATTGAATATTGCTACAACAAGTAAATAAAAAAGCAAGTGTGAATTTGACAAAATGAAATTCGATTATAAACAAAGTGAAAGCCACAATCAATTTGATTGGTGTTGCCAACTATATCCATATATAGTACCGTCATTATGTTTTTTTCCTTTTTTAAATTATTTACAACAACTGTTAAAACGGCAGCAGCAAAAGCAGCTTAATCGTATTCAAATTAAACAAGTGAACACATTTCTAGAAAATTCTAAAAGAAACGCCGAAACATTCCTATGGGATTCGTACTAACATGCATACGCGGTAGCGGGCGAATGCCCATCTAGTTTAAGATTTGTACATTGTAACTGTAAATTCTTATAGGCTTTAACAGTAATTTATACACTAAACTAAATGTGCTAACTAACATTTTGTAACCAATCTGATGAACAACATATTGAATACTTTTGTTAAAAATTACAAAATTAACCGAGAAATGCATTTATTCAACATTTAGGTATTTGTATCAATTTCGAAAATTGTCTTATGTATGAAAAAGCTTGTATTAATACGTACTGAAGATCATAAGACGATTTTACTCTTTACGAAATTTGCAATCTAGGAATTTAATTTATAAAATGCTCAATTTCTTGGCCTAATTAAATTTCTTTAAAATCGTTGTCGCATTGTATCCAATTACTTCAACAATCAATACATTATTTTAGAAAACCATGACAAATTATAATGATTATCTTTCATTATTATAATAGGCTTGTGACATACTTTTGTTTATTTTGACTGCATTAATATTGCCACTATAAAGTACCACACAGAAATGAATATAGGTAATCGTTATTCAATGAACAAAAAGGTCCTTTCTGTAAGATAGCAGAAATGATTATTTGGTTAAGTCATTCGGATTCGACACAGCTAGTTTTCCAAAATTAAGTAAAACAAAGCACATACCTATTGAAACTTACATTATTGTATGTAAAAGATCAGATAATAGAAAAGATTCTACTTTTTTTGATATCAATAAGCTCGTAATTTAAAAAGTTAACCCTCAATCCTATTGATAACCGAAAAAGCGAAATCTTTTTGTACATGGCAACTTAACTTTATAACAAGTTGTTGGAATTCAAATCCTATTTAAAAACAAATAAGAACCACTATGATGTGTCGAAACTATATCTTTCATTATCAATTTAATTTTACAAACTAACCTAATGTATGTAATTTAAGACAGCTGAGTTAGGTTACGTGAAGGTAGACATAAGTATGAATGTCACCATGTAAATAATGCTCCTTTACACTTAGGTAAATATACAGGTCATACAAACATTATTGAGAGTTTCATTTTACTTTTTCCTCAATCCTACGTCTCTTTGTGTGTGATAAAATCCAATTTCTCTCTCTCAATTCTTGCATTATAATACCAGAAATATAAAAAGCCAACTCTAGGAGCGCCACATGTTCCTTTTTTATTGTTCCTGGCAACGATTGCCATTATAATTATAATTAGTTCCATTGAAATTCCGCAATATGGCGAGATTTTTTAATGCTCTGGCGACTGGCACAGAATAATTAATAGTAGTAGCATTAGTAATAGTAGCAGCTTCTGACATGAAATAAATCAGGAATTGGTAATGATAAACTATCATAATTTTCCTATTAAAAAGTATGAAAAGGAAATTTCGTTGTTTTTATATAGATGCGACAGAACAGTGGACGTATTTCGGCACTAAATAAAAGACCAAAGCATAGAGAGAGCGTGATTTAGAGAAATTGCACCGAATCGCGAAGTGTACCTACATACAGTTTGTCCAAAAACTAGAAACACCTGAGTGTTGTACACTGAAGTGCAAGGTAAGTTAAACACGCGCACCGCAACTCTCTTCCTTATTCAAAGGACATAAGAAGAAGAACGGTGCAAAGTCCAAAGTGTTCGTTCAGCTTAGCGTGCTATTGCACTGCACCTTCACCTTTCTAACCAATAATGGTGACCACAGTACTGTTTCAACTTTTTTTATTTCTACTTTTTTTGGACAGACTGTACCCAAGTCTTTTAATCTATGACATACGGATCTGAAACGTGGTCGTTTAGGATGGGTCCCAAAAGGAGGCTCTTAGGTACCCAAAGAGCGATAGAGAGGGCTTTGAATTTCCTTGCGTGATCAAATCAGGAATTATGAGATCCGTAGGCGATCCAGAGTCACCGAAATAGCCCGGGGCAGTGGACGGAGCACATTGCGCGTAGAACCGACGACCTTTGGGTTTTGGGACCCACGGGGCAGGAAGGAATGGCGGCTGCGCGCCGGAAGACGTAGCATGGGCAGGTCCCCCACAAGGTGGATCGTCGTGGAGTACTTTACGAGGCCAGCAGTGGGCGTCTACAGGCTGAGATGTTGATGACGATGATGATGATGAAAAGATTTTGAGTACAGCCATGATGATCATTACGTAATTAATAATAAGTAAATAAACAAGGTATCTTATCTACCTCAAATGCAGGATGTTAATGCAAGACTTCTTCATACATAAGTACCTAACCTAGGTACTTATATCCATTTAAAAAAATATTTTACCTTCAGAAACTTACATTATATCAGTGAATAACATCGACCACTTTTTGTCACGGTGAGAGAGACTACATACCTCGGGAAAAAAAATTCGCTGTTTTTAGGAAGCTGAAAGCTATTTTGTATTAAAAAATTTGTACCTAACTATCTATTGCTAGTGCTCTCTTTAGTTGGGCCGACAAAATATAGTTGAATCTGACTTGCCATCGACACGAAAAGAAGAATGTTCTACTCTGTTCTACTAACAACATAACATTACTAGTTAGTAAAGTAAGTAAGGTAGTCACGCTCAGCGACCCAAATAAAAATGAATCTTGGCTTCATCATCATAATAATTCCTGCTTTGTGACGTTATCTCCCGTAGTGTGCCAATACGAAAGTAGAAAATGTACACATGTAGGTACACACTTGGTCGACCTTATTGTTCAGCGCTAAAGTACATTTTTAAACCACGTCAATCTAAATACATATTTGAGTAAGAAACGTACAATAAAAGTGACGGGTAATTTCATCATCGCTCGATATAGGCAGCGTGGCCGAGTGGTCTAAGGCGCTGGTTTTAGGCACCAGTCCGAAAGGGCGTGGGTTCGAATCCCACCGCTGTCAGAACCTTTTGATCTTTTTTTTGTTTTTTTTTTCGATGTTTACCTTTAGATTTTAATTAAAAAATTTGCTATTTATGTGCATTATTATATTAAAAGCTATTTTTGTAGACGGACGAATTAAGTATTTGATTTGATATCTCTGTGCTGCTTAGTAATAAAATTAAGAAAATAAGAGAGCTGCAGGATTTTTATAAGTTATGGATTGTCACAATTTCACTACTTCCATATAAATGAATATTCAACACTACTCGTTTTTATTAGCAGTCAATAAAAAACCTGAGCTTTGACCACACGAAAACAAATTAGATTAGACTAATAAAAAATGTATACTTGGCTGTGAGTCATTAATTAAAAATGCATCGTTTAGTATGAGAAATGTAATGATATATTACTGCAATATAATGGTTACCGGACTTTCTCCGGCGCGTCCTGTCTATGTAAGTAGATAGTTTTATTATTTCACAGTAAGGTTCCGTATAAATTGACCGAGCGGCTCAGTTTTATAGCTTGGATCAAAATACTTTCATATGTCTGTTCTATTCGAATCGATTTTTGAACCTTTTCATGAAATTATGTAAACAGGTTCAATAATAATTAAACTGTTGTTTTTAGTTGAAAAAAATCAGATTTCCGCTGTCTACCGATCATAGAACCACTAATAGTGCGAGTGTAGTGTAGAGAGAAGAGTAGTATCAAATTAATAAATGTACCTAGAGTACCTACTGTTACATTTATTAACCGATCTTACTTACATAACAAAATGCTATACTACTACAGAATATAGTTACATAATCACTACATAGTATAAAACAAAGTCGCTTTTTCTGTCCCTATGTCCCTCCCTTTGTACGCTTAAATCTTTAAAACTACGCAACGGATTTTAATGCGGTTTTTTTTAATAGATAGAGTGATTCAAGAGGAAGGTTTATATGTATAATACATGTGTAGTGTCGAACTACAGCGCTGCAGGATTGCAATCAAGAAAATAGTACGAATGGTGTTGAGTACTGCTGAGTTTTTATTGTCTCACATTACAATATTAGAATAGTTAAAACAAGAAGTAAATAATAACCATCTATCAAATTGACAGCTCTAATTGGCGGCACAATCCTTGCCATCTCTCTAAAGACATTTTTAGTATTGCCATGTTGCATAGCTAAAAAGCGACCACATCGGGTCGCCACACCACCCCCCCACGGAGAAGGATAGAACATAAAAGTAACATAAAACAATTTTCTATATACCTAAAAAAAATAAAAAAATACGTAACAGCCACCAAATTTGAAACTTATTAACTAAACACTTACCTACATGCACGATTTAAAATGGAGTAAGTACAAAGGTAAATCACATACCTACATATAGCTTAGAATAAAATCAAAGGTTTAAAACGTTCCTAAATTTAACTTTTCTACCAGATCTAGTGGTCACTGGAGGTGGAGAAGGTGCAGGAACCACTGGCGGTGAAGTCAATTTGGTGGGATTGTGCAAAAGGTCTTTTGACAAAGGAATCGGACCCTTTTCAGTCGGGACAGGCGAAGGGTCTAAAGAACCGGACCTCAGTGCGTCAGATTCTGCATCAAAGTAGGCCGGTTTAACACGATCGATGCTTACAGTCGTTTGACGACCATTCATGTCCAGAGTCAAAGTTTTTGTTCCTCTGTTTAAAACTTTATAAGGCCCGGTGTATGGTGGTTGTAGTGGACGTCGAACTGTATCGTCTCGTAAAAGTACATGCGTGGCGGTGGCTAGTTCCTTAAAAACAAAACACGCCGGTCTTGTATGTCTTGACGCAGGAACTGGACGAAGTCTTTGCATTTTATATTTTAGAACTGAAATGAAATCTGTAATATCATTAGGTCCCTGGGACTCAGTCGGTGATGTGATGAGTTCGCCTGGTAAGCGGAGCGGCTCGCCATAAACAAGCTCTGCAGCGGAAGATTTTATGTCTTGTTTTAACGCTGCTCTCATGCCTAATAGCACGAGTGGAAGCGCTTTGGTCCATGTGTCATCATGACACATCAGAGCTGCTTTCATTTGTCGGTGGAGTCTCTCCACCATTCCGTTTGCGCAAGGATGATAACTTGTTGTTCTTATGCGCTTCGTGCCGCAGGTGTTCATGAGGCGCTGAAAAAGTGTGGATTCAAACTGTCGTCCCTGATCAGTAGTGATGTTACCCGGGACACCGAACCGAGCTATCCATCCAGAAACGAACGTATCTGCTACTTCTTCTGCTGTGATGGATGACATAGGCCACGCTTCGGGCCAGCGTGTGAACCTATCGATAGCTGTAAGGCAGTAGGAAAAACCATTAGAATGCGGAAGTGGACCGACTATGTCTAAATGTACATGATGGAATCTTCCTGATGGGTATTTAAAATCACCGATTGGAGATGATACGTGTCTTGAAATTTTGCTGCGCTGACATTCAATACATGCACGAGCCCAATTGCGACAATCTTTGTTAATTTGAGGCCAGACGAAACGTTCCGTCATGAGTCGAGTAGTTGCTCGAATACCTGGATGACTAAGATTGTGGATTTTGTTGAAAATTGCCCGTCGGAAAACTGGAGTTAAATATGGGCGCTGTCGGCCTGTTGAAACGTCACAGTAAATGCTCACATTAGTTCCAGGAATGCAGACTTTCTCTAACTTGAGCGATGAAGAAGTAAGATGATGGCGTAATTCCGCATCATTACTTTGGGCATCCGCAAGAGCACTGAAATCCCCTTCTAGAGCAATGGATTCGATCCTAGACATGGTGTCGGCGACAATGTTGTCAATACCATTGATGTGTTGGATGTCTGTTGTGAATTGGCTAATGAAACTTAAATGATTCAGCTGAGGGGGAGGTAACTTTTCTCGGCGTTGGATGAACGCATATATCAGAGGTTTGTGATCCGTGAACACGGTGACCGGCTGAACTTCAAGGATGTGTCTGAAATGTTGAACACTTTCGTAAATAGCAAAAAGTTCCCTATAGTAGGTTGGCCATTCCTGTTGCTTTGAATTGAGTTTCCTACTAAAATAGGCCAAGGGTTGCCAGTTTTCACTGCCATTACATATTTGTTGAAGACAAGCTCCAACATGTGTACCTGATGCGTCGGTGAATAAGCCGAGTTTAGCCTTGCTGTTCGGGTGAAACAAAAGAGTGGCTTTTGATAGGCTGTTTTTGCACAAATCAAAATATTTTTTTTAACTCATCTGTCCAAGGAAAGGGTTTAGCTCCTTTGGCTTGGGTGGAAGCTACAGCCTCTATGAGTGGTGCTTGAAATTTTGCAGCACCCGGTAGATAACGCCGGTAAAAATTAATCATTCCTAAGAATCTTCTCATGCCTTGAATTGTTTTAGGTGGGGGAAAATCACGTAAAGCTTGGATACGTTCGTCTGGTGGGTAAGTACCTTGTGCGTTTATTTTGTATCCGAGGAACGTGACTTCGGTTGCTCCAAATACGCATTTGCCTGGATTTATAACTACTCCGTACTGATGTAGTCGCTCAAACAATGCTCTCAGATGTTTGGCGTGTTCAGCGCTGTCTGAAGAGTAAATTAAAATGTCATCTACGTAAGCAAAGCAAAAATCAAGACCTCGTACAACTTCATCTATGAATCTCTGAAAGGTTTGACCTGCATTACGGAGTCCAAAAGTCATGTAAGGAAACTCATACAAACCGAAGGGAGTGATAATAGCTGTTTTGCAGATGTCATTTTTACTAACTGGGATTTGCTGATAGGCTTTTACAAGGTCTATTGTACTAAAAATTGAACAGCCGGCTAAATTTTGACTAAAATCCCCTATGTGACGAACCGGGTAGTTGTCGGGTACGGTACGAGAGTTAAGTAGTCTATAATCACCGCATGGACGCCAAGTTGAATCTTTCTTGGGGGCGAGATGAAGAGGTGACGCCCATGAGCTACTCGACGGTCTGGCGGTGCCTACGCGAACCATTTCCTCAAATTCCTTTTGCGCCGCTTGTAATTTAGCCGGTGCAAGTCGACGGGGACGGGAAGTAACAGGTGGCCCATCGGTAGTTATTATGTGGTGGACAGTCGTGTGCTTTGGTACCTGAGGGGGGCCAGGAGGTCTAGTTATGCTCGGAAATTCTTTCAAGATCGACGAAAAAGGAGAATCTGGAATAGAAATAATTTTAATGCTGGGTTGATCTACCTGAATTAAGTCTGCAGCAGAGGAAAGTCCAGTCGTTCCATCACATAATCGTCCTTGGTTGCAGTCGGGAAGCAGATGGTAATGAGCTAAAAAATCTGAGCCAATAATAGAAGTTCCAACATCTGCCACCACAAAAGCCCATTTGAATTCACGCCTCAGACCTAGATCTAAATTTAAATGAACCAGGCCATAAGTATTAATCTTACTGCCATTGGCGGCTATAAGTTCATAAGGTTGGGTTTCATTATTACGCTGCTGTATTAGTTGGCGTGGAATGCAACAGAGATCAGAACCGGTATCAACTAAAAAGCGGCGACCAGTGTATCGATCTGTGACAAAGAGTCGACGGCTTTTGACAGATCGATCAGTAGACGTCGCGCTTACTGACCGCTGCTGTAGTTTCCCTGCTTGGGTTGTTCATTAATCCAGGAACAGGGCTGATCACATTTTATAGCTTTAGGCCCAAAACGGTCATGATACCAGCAGTAGTTTCTAGCGCGAGAACGGCTGCGATTGCGTCCTCGACTGAAACTGCGGTCACGACGTTGAAATCGTGCGTTATACGTGTTGCGATCCTTGGTTGACATTGCATGAACAAATCTAGTTAGCTCCTCCATTTTTTCACTCAAGAGTTGCACGTCCCTTGAATTCCCACAACATGAAGCTGTTTCATCGGAGTGAGCAGCATAAACCTTCCGCACCTCTGGTGTGATTCCGTGGAGCTTATCAGCTAAAATACCAAGCTCTTCAAGTGTTCTGGTATTTGTTTCTGCCATCAGGAATGCCTGTGTTTGTTGTGGCAATCTTTTTGCCCACAGAGACTGAAGAAGTTGTTCCGGCACAGTTGGCCCCGCTAGTTGTTGGAGCCTCCGTAGGAATGCAGATGGTTTTCGATCGCCAAGCTCTTCTTTTTCTAAAAGGCGACTTATTCTTTCCTCATATGATTCTGAGAACCGTGATATTATAGTGTTCTTAAGAGTAGTATATGGATCTTTTGTTGGTGGATTGTAAAAAATATCTTCAACTTCCATTGCATATTTTGCCTGTAATTGAGAAACCACATAATAAAATTTTGTTGTTTCAGATGTTATGCCATTTAGAATAAATTGAGCCTCCATATTAGAAAACCATAAATTTGGCCGTTCAGGGTAAAATTCAGCCCCTCGAATTGATACCTTATTGACTTGTGGTGCTCCTGTACCCTCACCACCACCTGATCCCTCTTGATTGGTAGCCATGTTGCTTAATAAATGTTAAATTTAAAATTAAAATAAAGTTTTATTTTTTTAAAAGAATTTTAAGAATGTGCTAAAATGCTACTCGTTACTGGGGGTGTGGTGTAGTGAGCTTTATTTGCTTAATTGTACTAGATGTTAATTAGTTACTATAACTTTAGTAAATAAAGATTATTTAAAATTACTACCTGAAGATAACAACACTTCTAGTTGATCATATTAGTGCCTACGTTTTACAGCTAAAACCTTACCAATCACAAATTGTAAGATAAATCAGTAGGTACACTTTTTGTTATACAAATCAAACCTGTTATTTATTATGCACACAGTCATTAGGTACTTTAACACTAGGGAAAAAAAAAACTATAAAGGGTACTTCTTGATCGGCGACTGCGGCAGCAACACAAGGTTAGTAAGTTTCAGTTGATATAGGTACAACCGTGGACCACAAGCACCGATGACAGGCAGCCGTTTAGTAGGGAGTAATGTTTCTTGCAGATGCAGATAGCATGACGTGGGTTAGTGGGCAGAGGCGCGTTCAGTCCGACCGAGTTATTTCCGGCGAAATTTGTGGCTGCCTGGACACGCGCGAAAAGCGGTGAGTTAGCTTGGACAGTATTTTTTTACTTCACAATGTCGTGCAGCGTAGTGTAAACCATTGATACTCCGTCAAGCTTTCCGGCATGACCACATGACAGGTGGGTTATGGAAGATCACACGTCGTCGTTGTCACCATTTGTAGTGTCGAACTACAGCGCTGCAGGATTGCAATCAAGAAAATAGTACGAATGGTGTTGAGTACTGCTGAGTTTTTATTGTCTCACATTACAATATTAGAATAGTTAAAACAAGAAGTAAATAATAACCATCTATCAAATTGACAGCTCTAATTGGCGGCACAATCCTTGCCATCTCTCTAAAGACATTTTTAGTATTGCCATGTTGCATAGCTAAAAAGCGACCACATCGGGTCGCCACACATGCATAATATGCTTAAAGATAACCCACAATAACCATTTTCCCGTGAGGAGCTGGGGCGGGTCACTAGTTATAAATCACTACATAGTATAAAATAAAGTCGCTTTCTCTGTCCTTATGTCCCTATGTCCCTCCCTTTGTACGCTTAAATCTTTAAAACTACGCAACGGATTTTGATGCGGTTTTTTTTAATAGATAGAGTGATTCAAGAGGAAGGTTTATATGTATACTAGCGACCCGCCCCGGCTCCGCACGGGAAAATGGTTATTGTGGGTTATTCTTAAGTATATTATGCATGTATTATACACATAAACCTTCCTCTTGAATCCCTCTATCTATTAAAAAAACCACATCAAGATGAGTTGCGTAGTTTTAAAGATTTAAGCGTACAAAGGGACATAGGGACAGAGAAAGCGACTTTGTTTTATACTATGTAGTGATATGTAGTGATACATGCATAATATACTGAAGGATAACCCACAATAACCATTTTCCCGTGCGGAGCCGGGGCGGGTCGCTAGTTATAAATATTATAATAAAATTCAGTTAGTCTGGTAGCCCGTCAGTGGCCAAGTGGCTAGGACCGTTGACTTCCATTCAGAAGTTCGCGGATTCAAACCTCGGCACGTACCAATGTGTTTTAGATTTTCGAATTCACCCACACACCTGCGAAGTAAATCAAGGTTGTGTGTGAAGTTGACCAACCCGCATTGGGTTCAGCGTGGTCGACTAGGGCCTATTCACCCTGATTTCAGGGTAGGCTCGAGCCCCTCGGAGGAGACATTATATGAGCTGTTAACAGTCCTTTATGATTATTTCGGGATATAATTATTCTTGTTTAATGTTTCGTGATTGTGTTGTGGATACAGCCAGGTTAGCACTTGCGGCTTGCTTCACACTCACTGACAATACCAATAACATCTATATCGCTACGGAATAAAGGTCTACCTCTAAAGTCAGTGTCCAGCCGTATGTGCTGGCTACTGTACGTACATAAACAGACTCCTTTTTTTATTGACCTATGCTTGAGTGGAAAAAGTACGATGGATCCAGCTTTACCGGACTTGCCGGGGAGCGGAAGACTACCCAAAAAAAGTCATATACCATCGCGTCTAGGGGCGGCTCGAGGGAGCCTCGGACCACGGTCTAGCGCGTTGATATTGAAAAACATCGTGAAGGAGACGACGCCTGAGGGGCTCCGTCTCTGATTATCAATTTTGATTCTGGTTAAGGCTATGCCATGCAACCCACGTAAAATTCTACCACTGATAAGAATGAATGATTTTATCTTCCTGTCTAACAGATTAAATTCAGAGTTGTAATGGAAGTCTTCTTTTTCGCAAACCAGCCACAGGTACCAGACTATTTCGTTTTATAGGACAAGACTGTAACTTTTTCGGTCGTCAACCTTTATACAGGGTTATTTTTACCCGACTATGGTAAAGCTAAAAAGAAGTGTTACAGTTTTAGTAGTCTATGAAATAGAGGACGTGGAAGCCGCGCGGGAGCAGGCGGCCAGGCCGGCCAGCCCACATGTGGCAACGCACCGTCGAGGCCGAGCTGCGAGCAGCGGGGTTGTGCTGGGGAGATGCGGAGCGCGAGGCACAGGACAGGAAGGGGTGGAGACTTCTCACGAAGGCCCTCTGTACCACTGGGGTACCATAGGACAACAACACATGAAATAGAGGTAGTGGGAGTACCAATAATATTATTATAAATATTGAATGAAATAGCTGTCATCGTATGAAATTAGTGGAATGAATATCATCAACATCATACTACTATTATAAAGAGGAAATATTTGTATTTTTGTGTGTGTGTGTGTGTGTGTGTGTGTATGTTTGTAATGAATAAACTCAAAAACTACGGAACCGATTTCAAAAATTTTTTCACCATTGGAAATCTACATTAACCCTGAGTAACATAGGCTAAATGCCCCATTCCCACGGGAAAAACTGTTAACGCGGGCGGAGCCGCGGCGGAAAGCTAGTGATAAATAAAATAGACCACCACGTACCTTCAAATACAGAAGCTTCCAGAAGAACTACAACAAAGGACCCTATATCCTCAGTCCACGTCACAAGCACTTCACTCATTTAGCAGTATTGGAGTTTACAACATTTTCTATAAAAATATATGGGTTACATTATGTTACCGCGTTACATAAATAGATATAAGAAAACAAAATCGACCAACTGTTAAAATTGTGCAAGTTGAACTAGACATTTTTAGCACGCGTGTAACTATAACAAGTGGCGTCCTCTCATATTGCGGAATTAATATTATAATGGAAATTATTGTTAAAACGAAAAAAAGAAATACATGTGGCGCCCCCAGTAGGCTTACTACGTAAGAAGCGACAAGCTCCAGAAGCTGTCAAAAGCGACATATTGACAGAACTACTATGGCTCTAATGTCACTATGTCGCGTTTGACAGCTTCTCGAGCTTACCGCTTCTTACGTAGTAAGCCTACTGGTCAGATTTTATATTTTTCTGGTCAGGTTTAAAATAAATGAACCCTGTATATAAACCACAGTTACAGCATTTTCCTGGAACACAATCGCTCACGCAATCCTTGCATAATTTTTATATGCGTTCATGGAAAACAGCAGTATACGTAATAACTCAACGGTCCGTTTTTTTATGAATAACAACTGGCGGGTGGTCCGCGACTTATTAAACGGATTTTTCCTATACCAAGAGAATATTTATTTCATGTAATCTTACGTAAAACTCTCGAGACTTTGTAACGCAAATATTAGGTTATTAAAGCATATTTCGTACAAAACGCTATTTTTCGTGATTAGTTCTATTAAAATCCAAACTTTTAAAATTAACTAAATATTGTCAAAATCAGTTCATCCATTTATCCGTTACATTACATCAGAATGAATAAAACATTAATAGTTTACTTATACTACTTAATAATAATGGATAAACGCGCGTTGATGTCTTTCATATGCACATACAAATACTCGATGTCTTTGTGCATGCGTTGATGTTTTTTGTATGAATATTTTCAATCCGTTGCAACGCGTTGTTGCGCAATGATAAAAACTGATTTCCCTATTATAAAGATAGGAACATGAATCTGTTGGTCTGGCGGAGGAGATGATGAAAACCCAAAAAAAATGCTTCCCTAGTTAGCTTCGCCCCCTTCGATAGGACTTATAGGTATTATACAATGAATTTGAAATTATTACTTACACACGGCTACGCCCGCGTTGTTTGTATGTTCTTTTTTTTCGTGGTAAAATGTATCTAAGATGTTGACCGGGGATATAAGGTACCACCAAGCAAAATTTCATTTAAACCGGTCCAACGGTTCCAGAGATTAGAGAGTACAAACAGACAGACAGAAATTTTTTTTTCAAAACTTGTATTTTTGTGTTCAGCTACACTCCCTTTACCACCTATAATCAGTTTTTTAAAATACAAATCAATGTACAGAGACGCCGATTCTTCAGTTTTATTGTACGTATTCAGTATCTCTATTTCCAGATTTATATTGTTTTGTAAAACCAAAAGCTTGTAAAAAATATTTTTGTTAAACATAAGCAAACCATCTGACTGAAAGCACATCCGTGGGACCCTAAAATATACCGACTATCCGCCTAGACTATTAAAGGAGCCAAAAAATCAATTATGTTAATAAATCAGGTTCAGCCAAAGTGGATCAGTAGATAAATCAAGTTGGACCTTAGTAGGCGACCGCTCGGCTCAAAGTCGAGTACCGGTGTTATTCTAAAGCGTAATTAATCGACGTCGCTTTGGACTGTACGTAGACAGCGATCCTCTCGGATTATTTTGCATATTGCACAGAGTAATGAGTTGAACACAAACTAATATTTTTATGGAGTAAATAAAAAGTGTGCGTTTGTCAATTTTAACGTATGACTGGAAATTACTGCTCAGGATGATTAAAAAGTTAGTTTATAAGGAAAGTAAGGTAACGTGGATAAGGGAATTTAGTTACGTATAATTACAAACAAACACTTACCATGCCGAGAAGCAAAAAATATAAATATAAATGTGATAGGTACTCTGCTTGTTGGAATATTTAAAATTTTTAAAATCTGGCTTGAATACGACTTATCCACCACTACTTTTTTGTTTGACTCAAAAGGTAGGCAAAGCCATGCGACCAAATCGTGACCGAATGGAATGACAATTATTTTATTTTTTAAACTATACGGTAGGGTTGGAAATCTACTCAACATTGATCGATCAATTGGTGAAACAGCATCACCCATCGATTTTTTTGTTCAAGCAAGTACTAGTAGAGTGTTTGCTTGAAAATATTATTTATCGCATTTGCAACACAAAATATAAATGAAAAAAAATCTTATGCCTGTTTAGTTTAGATTTCGGCCACAGCACCGTATACAGAAATAATTTAATTTGCTATTCAACACGAACGAAACGCAAAATGACGTTATGAGAGTTACAAGACCCGCCAACTTATCTGTGAACTGAGTGGTGTCGCTGTCAGCAAACAAAACACGGAGCACAATGTGACAGACAAATGACATTCCCAAAATAGCGACCGTAGTTCCGGATTCGGCCACTTCACAGATAAGTTGGCGTTTTTTTTACTTCGTGTTATGGTCGGTCTTATATTTCCGTTTTGTTTACTACTCTGCGCAATTCGCGAATGGGCCAACGATACCAGCCATGCGTAATGGTACTGGTGACAATATCACCATTGTCCGCGACCGGTGGGTTTTTTGCTATCATTAGAAAGAAAAAGCGGCTTATCTCATTAAAAACAAACATTAACAGATGACAGGGAAAGTCAAACAATGCAGAACGGGTTTAGATCTACGGAATCGATACTCGTAAAATAGAGAAAGGTTTTTGAAACTTGCAAGGAGAAATTTCTGTTAAAATTAAATACTGTCGCTAATATTTTAAGCTACATTTCTAATTAAATATTTTTGTTGTTTGTTTATTAATTAACTTGTAAACGTCCAATCCACCGGTTTGAGTATAATTGATTTATTATGATGCACAGAAAAATAAGTTAATAATGTCACTTTACATAACAAAATGTAGCTCACGTGGACTAGACAGGGCTGATACGAGTTTTTCTGAAAAATGCATATAATAGCAAAATTTTACCCAAATTAAACGTTTACTGAAATCGCCGCTTCACTAACTACTTGACTAGGCGTAAAATTATTAATATTTTTGTTCCCATTATTTCCAGCCATTATGCGATATGCCTGCCACTCAATGATCTAAGCTCGTCACCTGTATCCAACCTAACATGTCGACCTTTGCAAAAGCTTAACCTTTTATAATCCATCACACGTCGCAGGCTCACTTAACTCCAACTATTAGACTATAAGGAATTTAAGTATATTCTATTCTATTCTAGGTTTTAGTGAAGAATAGCTTGTAAATTGTCAGCTCCACCCTTCAAAGTCAAATTAAGTTATAAGTAAAATACACCTAATGACGGAGTTTAAAAGCTTTGCTCAAACCAAGACGGCTTTCGTTTCAACGCAAGCGTTTGTCTAAGTCTAGGTTTTTGAACTTTGATCGGTGCTGACTAAATGATTTCTTACTACTAGCACCTACCTCTTCTATATTATTATGTAGCTCCTTGACAGATTCCGGTCTCGACGAATGCTTCAGCTACAAAAGTCCACTTCGGGACTATTTCTTCCTAGAAAGGGAGGTGTTGTCTTAATCCCCGGGTACCTATCTACTACACTATAACGTCATTTTCTCCTTTTATCTAGAAATTAATCATACATTCTACATACTAATTTGTAGATTCGCATGAGCTTCGTGTATACAGTTATTCCGAAAATGGTTTATTCCCAGGCAAATTAAACCTCTCCATATTTGCAGTGTACGAGCATAAATCAAGACCCCTGAAGCTCGAAATTTAAATAAAGTTGTTGGCCCTTGGCAGCTGCTTGCGCAGACATATAAGTGCGCCGTTTATCAGATGCACAGAATAATTAGCGAGGATTCAGAAATAATGAAAATGTAAAGACAAGAATACCAAAACGATGTTTTGTGAATTGCCTCGTAATTATTTACGACTTTGGCAACTAAAATCTAGCAATATGTTTTGTGTCTATTCACTTTTTATTTTGAATCGATTACCTACTTAGACGATAAAGACAGCTTCAAGAATTAAACAGAATTATGTAATCAATGTAATATTGTAAAGACTATTAAAACAAGCAATTAGTGAAGGGGTAGTAAGTACACTATTACATTTATATTATTACACACTATTACACATACTTCTTTGCCATGGCCAATAATGGCCATGGGTAAGGTTTCTACATAATGTTCTTTATGTTTATATGCAGTGAAAATAATTATTTTATCCTTAAACAACATTTTGCCTTTTGGAAAACTAATTAGGACTGCAAAAGCTAATCAGTCTTAATTAATGTTTTAAATCTTTGGATGTATTTCCATACGAACTTAGTAATTATCACCATCATTATATAAATGGTATGCAAATCAAAACACAATTTCTTTGCCCAAAAATTGATCGATTTTTTATATTGGAAACGGTAAACTAATACGTTTAAATTGGTTCATTAGGAGGCTTCTAGATGTCCCCGAGGCATCATTATGGTGACGGATTAAGGATGTGGACGGATCATTTAAATAGAGGATTTTATTTGGAGGATGTTTTTTCAATAGTCTAATCTAAAGATACAATGAAGAAAGATTTGGATTGGAGCTTTCTGTTTATTGGATAAATAAGATGCATTTTTATAAAGCTCTAACTGTCCGCCCACGGCTACGCCGGCGTTGTTTTTTTTTATTTTTTTTATTTCCCGTGATAAAAAGTGTCTAAGATGTTTTTTAAAACTTGTATTTTTGTGTTCAGCATCACTCCCTTTATCACTTACAATATTTTGAAAAACAAATCAATGTACAGCCATGCCTATTCTTCAGTTTTATTATAGTATAGAAGATGTGGTTGTAAGTAAAGGAATACATTCAATACCAACCAAAAGTATACCACACAACCGATAGTATGAAACATTTACCTCTAGTTAAAGATGTGGGTGGGTGGGTGTGTATTTTTTGACCGGCATAACTGCTGAGTTGGGAAGGGTGTTACAACACTTGTTTTACGTGGCAGGAATATAAATCTTCGACTCCAGATGGACAGTCAGTGCCTTATCCACTATTCGCCACCGACTTAAAGTAAAAAGAAATCGACACTCCCATACAAGCAAGCAGTCAAAAACGTTTTTCGTTTCCGAGAAAAGTTTATTTGATCTAGTATAGAATGAGCATGTCCTTTCAATAATTTCTAAGTAGCAACTCACACCCTATATAATTTACAACATATCGAATTCTGAACAGACCATCTGTCTAATATGTATCACCGGACAAACCCAGTAAGGGCAATAAAAATCCCGTTGTAATGCCATAAACAACCAATGTGTCCGTGTATTCGGAAGCTTTACAGAACATCAATCTGTTTCTCGTGTGAATCTAGCCTTAGCTTACGTCACTAGACTCATAAATTGAGTCTCATTATCATAGTAATGTTCTTTATGGCTCTCATAAATTGCTACTTGGATATAGCGAGTCAATCAAAACCAACAGCCTGGTTCCTATGTAAAACTTGTAAGGTTTTGCTAAGTTATAGGTTTGGCTGTCGCCTTAGGTGATGTTTCATCATTCTGTTTGTATGTTTTTCTTAGAATCATTTGTTATTATAAGCGCCAGCGGGGTATGGATTACTCATCTGAGAGGCGCCGATTAGGTCCTTGCCACGAATCTATTGTGTTTAAGATACGGTAAAAAGTTCGACGTTTTTAAATCGCGAGGAATTCAGCAGACAAATGTAATTGAATAAAATTCAAAGGGTTAACTTCGGCGGACCTTTTGGTACTAACCTATCATAGTAGCAGTAGGTTAGAGTGTCAAATCTTTGACAAAGCGGTTTTTGGGGTTCCGTAGCCAAATGGCAAAAAACGGAACCCTTATAGATTCGTCAAGTCTGTCTGTCTGTCTGTCTGTCCGTCCGTATGTCACAGCCACTTTATTCCGAAACTATAATAGCTATACTGTTGAAACTTGGTAAGTAGATGTATTCTGTGAACCGCATTAATATTTTCTTACAAAAATAGAAAAAAAAGCAATAAATTTAGGGGGTCCCCATACATAGAGAACTGAAACTAAAAAAAAAAATTTCATCAAACCCATACGTGTGGGGTATCTATGGATAGGTCTTCAAAAATGATATTTAGGTTCCTAATAACATTTTTTTCTAAACTGAATAGTTTGCGCGAGGGACGCTTCCAAAGTGGAAAAATGTGTGCCCCCCCCTCTAACTTCTAAAATAAGAGAATGATAAAACTGAAAAAAAAAAAATGATGTGCATTACCATGAAAACTTCCAACGAAAATTGGTTTGAACGAGATCTAGTAAGTCGTTTTTTTGATACGTCATGAATCGTAAACCGCAATTTACCTTTCACCATGACTTAAAACAAATAATAATAATTAAAACATCGATCAAAGTCACAACGAACTACAAAAACTTTTATATTATGTTACTGGCTGCTACGGAGCGTGTTTACTAAATGTACCTTGTGGAGACGCCAGTGACGTCACTAGCTTGTCTATCTTCGGATACAGTTAGGAGGAACAACTTTCAAAGTGTCTACTACTAAATATACCTCTGCAAGACACACCGACTCGACCTACATCGGGTATAGATAGTAGTACCATTTAAAAATAAATCGTTACTAAACATACCCTGCTTAGATAACAAGAGCCTGCTTGGCTTTGATCGGGTATAGTTAGGACTGCACTTTTTTTATTGGTAGCTACTATCTATACCCGAACATAATTCGTAGCTTTCGTTGCTCTAATCGTCTCTGTCGCGAACCGGCTTCGCGTGCTATTTTTTTCCTTCTTTATTTGTTTGTTTACTTTGAATGACATTGACTTAGTTTCGATTATAGCTGCCATGTAGGTTAACGACATTAAACATTTTTTTCTTCAAGTTTATTGGTTTCAATGTTTGCCCTGGCAGGGATTCGAACCCGCGACCCTGAGCTTCGAAGGCAGACGTACTACCAACTAGGCTACGGGGCCGTCCATCACATCATATATCATATCACTAACCACATATACTTAGTGTTTAAACAATTAACAATTAATTACTAAACATACCCCTTTATGGTATTCTAAGTTGGGTGCACTTAGTAGTTCAAATATTTTATCATACTATTTATTCTCGACCAAAATCCTATAGGGGGAGGTACATTTTCTAGACATACGATGCTGGAATTCAAAATACTATTCACGCATTCCCGATTATGAAATCACAACTCGGGTATACTTAGTAGTTAAAATATTTTTGAAGCGCTGTACCACCGTATACCGTAGGTAGTGTAACTCCATACAAAAGTGTCATTTTGGCGCGCTTCGAAATCTCTGGTTACTTCGGGCCGCAACAGCCAGGTTTGTGCCACTCTCTCGAACGGGCGTAAAATCAAAATTTAAATATTTTTTTGCGTGATTTAGAGAAACAAATAATAAAAGCAATGCCAAATAACATGAGATATTGTTCCGTGTATGGATGTTTAAATTATTCAAGAAATTAATATTTTTTTAAATTACCAAGTGTGTCAGTGAGGTAAGTAGATTAGGATTATTATTAAGATTATTCTTTACAATTTGTATATAAGTGTTTTGCGGTTTTTTTAAACGTAGTAACTGGTAAATAAGAATGTTCGTTCCTTCCTACCTACTTCTCTTGTAGTACAGGTAGTCGTGACCTTGAGCTAATTATTATAGGTATATATTTCTATTCTATTCTATAAAGCACGGGGGATTAAAATATAGTCTCTTTCAATGCTGTTATATTCAAAGTAAATCGTTTTAATAAAGCCGACCAAAGAAATAAAAAACCTCGCCATATTTCGGAATTTTAACGGAACTAATTTTATAAGAGAAATTGTTGCCATAGTCGTAAAAATATAAATGTGACGCCCCCAGAGCAGGTTATTATTTATTTGGCCAGGCTTTACTTTAAGTAATTATTTGCAAACTTAACAAGTGGTCAAGAAAAACAAGCAGTGTTCAACCCTACAGCATGTCATTCATTCGTTCGTTCAATCCCAGAAAACCTCGAAGTTATCCTACTGTATGTACGTAGTACATAGGTACTATATTTATACTGTGGCTGTACTAAGTATACCCGACCAAAACTCTACAGGAAATCTCCACAAGGTACATTTTGTAAACACTTGGCGCGCATCATTCAATCCTAAATATACCCGATCATGACACCCCAACTCGGGTACATTTAGTAGTTCGAATATTTTGAAAGCGCCATGCTAAATATACCCGACCAAAATTCCATGGGGAGTCTCCACAAGGTACATTTAGTAAACACGCTGCTACGGAACCCTTCATGGGCGATTCCGACTCGCACTTGGCCGCCTTTTTTTATTGTGGAAATATAAATATGATAACTAGCTTTCCGCTGCGGCTTCACCCGCGTTAACACTTTTCCCGTGGGAATGAGGCATTTTTCCGCAATAAAAGGAAGCCTATTGCTCAGGGTGAATGTAGATTTCTAATGGTGAAAGAATTATTGAAATTAGTTCAGTAGTTTCTGAGTTTATTCATTACAAACATACACACACACACACACACAAAAATACAAATCTTTCCTCTTTATAATATTAGTATGATATGAAGTATGATAAGACAACAAAAGACATATAAGAAGGGTTTCTTAAATGATTTCTTTCCCGGAAAAGAAACCAAATTAGATTTCTTCCTATAAACTCTCTAATTAAAATTACTATTCTGTATCGAACAGTCGAATTTATTTACGTAGCTGAGAAAAGTTTATTTAGGAAAGCTGCTCAAAATCGTTGACTGACCAGTACTGAGCACGCTCTTTCAGTAATTGCTAGTCCGCCACTTACATCCTGTATTTATTTCAGGACGACAGTTATGCATTCTAAGAAAGAACTTTTGTATGCTTGTAACACCCAAACTTTGTCATACTTGTGAAACCCTATTGATACTAAGGTATACCTACCATTTCCCAAGACACAGGATTTCTTCCTAGTTAGGGACATCCAAGTACTTACCGATACAATCTATTTTTAAGTGAAAGATTATGTAGGTTCTTCTACTTGGAGCTGTTTTGATGTACACATTTTCGTATAAATAAAGAGTTTAATATATATATTTTTATTATACGCACCGATACCCAATACTATATGTTATAGCATCACAAAAAATAAAGTACTTAGTTCGACAGGTACTTGCGATTGATGTTATCGACTACCATTTACGTCTCTCGGGTCAGCGTTCGGCACTGTAAACAAGTTCTTGCAGCGTATTAAAATGCTCAATTAAAATTGAAAACTGCCTTCCGTTCCCGTCACGCCAATAAAGGTTATAAACAGTAATAAACGTGAAATCTATTTGCCAGCTATTTGCCAAAAGTAGGGTCAGGCGTCACTTATTAATCGCGGTGTAGAGATTTATGAGCGCCGATCAGATTTGCGATTTTTCTAGGTGAAGTTCATGGTTTTCGGGTCAGACGTGCCGCGAGGTGCGCAGGCGGTGGCGCGCGCGGCGTATATAAGCGCGGAGAAATGCTCTCTCCACATCCACTCAGCATCCTCTCATCCTCATCACAACTTGTGTCCTTGGATACAATTATTTATTCATTTAAATTACGAGTAATATAATCGGTACCAATGGCGACTAAGTTTGTGGTAGCCGCGGCGGTGCTCGCCTTAGCGCAGTGCAACCCAGTCCTTATAAACGGTGAGTTCAACATCAAATATTACAATATTTACCATAAGTTTTATATTTTTTCAAATATATATTATTACATTGATAAATTCGTTTGGTTCGGTATACTTCTTTAATGAGATTCCTATGTAAAATTTTTGAGCAATAAACAATTTTATTCACATTAATTCATTAAGATTTGTAATATTTACAACACATTCAGTAATAGGTTTATTATCTAACATAACAATACTTAAGTTTTTTTTAATTGTTCTCAGGAGTACTATTCCGTGATGGACGAAGCTTTGCCATGGGCCAAGCTTACAGCAACCACCTGGGTGGCATTAGCCAGGCCTCTGGTCAAGCTTCTTCTGACGGAGGAGTGGCGCAGGCCTACGGAGCCACCAACGAAGGCTTTGGTGTCGTCTACCCCGTCCAGTCCTTGGCCCAAGCTGAAACCTACGAAGCCCCCACTCTCCCTGAATACGGATCCGCCAAGGCGACAGCTCAAGCCCAAAATGGATACTACCCTGTCCCCGCGCCGACTAATGTTGTGTCCTACGCTCAAACTTTCGAGGTCCCCACGGTGGTCGCCTACGATGTGCCCCAAGGCCCTGTGTCTGCTCAGTCCTCTGCTATCATGAACGGAGGTTCTGACGCTTCTGTGTCGTCCGCCACCACTAACGGAGCCGGTTCGGCCCAGTCCACCGCCCAAACCCAACGCGGCGCAGGCAGCTACGGCCTCACTTCCTCTAATGCCAACACTTATGGATCCGGGTACAGCTCTGCTGCTTCCAACATCAACACTGGCTATGGCTCCACCATCGCCGACGCCAGGACCCAAGGATTAGGAGGATACCGCTCTGCATCATCTCAAGTACAGGATGCTTCCGTTGGCATTGCTCAAACTTCCGCTCAGACTCAAAGCAACGGTGGGTATGGATCTGCCTCTGCTGCTGCCAACAACGACGCAACTGATGCTACCATTGTTGCTGCCAAAACCCAGAACTACGGCATCGGTTATGGCTCTGCCTCTTCGAACGCCAACGTGAACGGCCAATACGGCAGCGCAGTGTCTTCAGCTAAAACTGGCCCATCGGCTGCTCCTCAAAAAACCATCAGCTGGCGCTTTGGAACCTTGTACGACGGCCCTGCCAACGCTCACGCCCAAGCCAACACACACTCTGGAATCGGATCTGCCAAGTCCACCGCTCAAACCCACAACGCTGGTGCCGGATATGCCCAGTCTGCTGCCAACACTTACAACTCCGGCTTTGAATCCGCTAGCGCTAACGCCAACGTCAATGGTGCTGGATCTGCTATTTCGTCTGCCAAAACCCAGGGAGCTACCTACGGATACAGCGCTGGTCTTGAATCCGCAAATGCCAACGCCAACGTTAACGGTGCCGGATCTGCCATCTCATCTGCCAGAACCCAAGGTGCAAGCTACGGTTCCGCTCAATCCGCTGCCAACGTATACAATGCTGGTCTTGAGTCTGCCAACGCCAACGCAAATGTCAACGGTGCAGGATCCGCAATCTCTTCTGCCAGGACACAGGGCGCCGGTTACGGAATGGCCAAGTCCACTGCAAACACCCTAGGTCATGGCTCCGCTCGGGCTCAGGCTAACAACGCCGGCTACGGCATGGCTAAGTCTTCTGCTAACTCCAACGGTGCGGGTTACGGTTCTGCGAACGCCCATGTCAACGGCGCCGCTGGCTCTGCCAAGTCCGCCGCTACCAACAGTGGTTTTGGATCAGCCATTTCCTCGGCTGACATCAACTCTGGCTTTTCGAGTGTCAAATCGAACGCCGCCACTCACGGGTCTATGTATGGCGGCAGAACCTCGGCTGACGCGCAGACTTCTGGTTTTGGATCTGCCTCTTCATCGGCCAGGACCCAAGGTCTAACTGCAGGCTACAGGGTTGCCAACTCAGCTGCCAACACCCACGGATTCGGTTCTGCTCACGCCAATGCTCTTAGCTTGTAAGAAACAAACCAGTTTTGTTTATAAGCAACCACATCAAGACGACTTCCGGAGATACCGAAAACTTGTCTTCGTGTGTTTGCAAATCTAGTGATTCATTGCATTTAAAGACTAATTTATTTATTTATTGTAATATTTTAGAATGTATCTGTTTGTGACTGAATTGATGATGAAATAAACGAATTTTTATGGTTTATTTTCGCTTATAATTTATTTCATTTAATACAAATAGTTGAGAAATATATAATTAATCGTAACAGCCCTTACAAAAATTACCATGAACCCTTGAAAATATCGCAATTTAATTGGTGAAATCACAGCTTCCCCCTCATAAAGGGCTTCAGGTACTTGTGGAAGCTCTCGTCGACTGGTTCCTGGTTGAGGGGACTCTTCAGGGCTTCCTGCATCAGACGCTCGTATACGCGGCCATCGTAAGAACCAAGGGTAGAGGCAAGGATCTGAAATCATTCAAATATTACAACAACAATTACACAATTTTGTAAACGTCTAAATCTACACCGTGAAAAACTGGTTATTTATCTGCAACATAGTGGGACATAGGTTGAATACTCAAAAATAAAAACCCCTCCGGTCTACGTGACTGGCCACTTTGTATGCAAAGTCAAAAAATATTTTTGAAATTTGAACCCATGTTCTTTGGGAAAAGTTGTTCAGTTTCATAAGTATCTAATCTACTACAGCTATGTTGCGAATAAACAATCTGTTAAATTTCACGTTGTATTTACTTGTAGTTGATTTTTAAACTATGTAAACTTTTCAAATATAGACTACCATAATAATAGGGAAGTGTCCTCGGAAAAAAGTAATCGATTCTAATTAATCCCTTTGTTAGATTATCGAAAAAAAATTAACACGTATTTTTTTTTTCAATTTGACGAAGATTTACCGAATCAAAATGTATGAGAAGGGTACTATGACGTCACTTGTTTCGTACAATTTGTATGGCGGCGTGTCGTTACTGGAAATTTCAAAGTGCTGTATCGTCGGCATTTTACGTTTGCCAGACGAAAAAAAAATTCGTGTAGGTACATTATTTTTTAGTAATCTAACTGACGGACTAATTAGATTTTTTCAGGACACTTCCTCATTGTAGGATTTCGCAATGCTTTACAAGAGTAGGTATCTCACGACATATATGCCATTCAAAAATCATTTCAGACATTTTTGGACCTGTTGTTGTTTGTTGTTACTTTTTTTACATACACAATAGTTATGTATAAACGTATTTACGTATGTTTTAAAACGTAAATATTAACTACTTAACCAGCCCCCGTAACATGCAGTGCTATGATAAAAGTTTGTCGCACATTTAACTGTCAAAAAATCCGTCGTATTGAAATATCCTCCAATAGGATAAGAGAATACGCACGACATAACTATGGCTGTCACGCGTGGACCGGTCATGTTAGAGGGGCTATTATATTTACTTACCTTACAAACCTGAGGCAGATGCCTAGAGCAAATTTTTTTTTTTAAAGCTTTTTAAGTTGTTACCTCATCCCTAAAGTCGAAGGCGTCAACAAGACCAACGGCGTTAGGCCGGATCTTTCCAAGCAACCCTTCGTATTTCTGCTGAAGTTCTTGAACGTCCTTCTGTGATATCGTTGTGTACTGAAACAAAACATTTATCAAAATCGGGGTCTTTTTTAAGTTTCTGTTGGGTTTTCTTACGGGGGCATAAAAAATTGAGATTTTATCCCTGTCAAACAAAATTTTCTGTTGGTTTTTCGCTAACAATATATCATATTAATAATTTTGAAATATTATATTGTAAAAATACTACCAGATGTACTCGTGAAAATTATTTATGAGTTGACTCATTAAATTTATCCTAAAACGCAGTTACATATTTCCATAGGTAGAGTTCGAACTTAAAATCGCGCCATGATAGTCCAAAATCATTATCGCAATGTATAAACGGAATAGTGTACAACAATGGTCATTGGGTACAGTAATCGATTGATCTACAACCGTTAATGATCGCGCGATCGATAATGCATTGGCGCTCGACACTTGACTGTCCGTTATTGGCATAGAACACCTTTACGTATAAGGCAGAGACCGAAGGTAAGCGAAAGCAGGATCGAGCATTGACCTTTTAAAAAATATATATTTTTCTTTAATAAAAGTATGAAGTACCTATGTTTGGATCGTAGCAAGTGGAAGGAAGTGGTCTCTGCCTACCCCTCTGGGAAAGAGGCGTGAGTTTATGTATATGTATGTCTTTAAAAAAAGAACTTTTACTGGCATTTCAAGACCTAGAATTTATTTCAGGCAATCTGTAATCAGAAGAATACTATTGGGAGATGCAGTGATGCAAGTTGTTCATAATTTAGGTACTGCCATCTCGTGTGTGTGGGACAAACCCTTGAGAAAGTACGAATGTACAAAATAAATTGATTTTGAGCTGAATATCTCTTGTGGAAACTTCTATTTGTGTAAAGAACCGTTCATATAATCATAGCATCCGCAGTTAGCACACACCCCTATGAGGCCCTATATCACTATCACTACATAGTATAAAATAAAGTCGCTTTCTCTGTCCCTATGCCCTCCCTTTGTATGCTTAAATCTTTAAAACTACGCAACGGATTTTGATGCGGTTTTTTTTAATAGATAGAGTGATTCAAGAGGAAGGTTCATATGTATAATACATGCATAATATGCTTAAGGATAACCCACAATAACCATTTTCCCGTGCGGAGCCGGGGCGGGTCGCTAGTATCTATATATATAGATATACTAGCTTTCCGCCCCGCGGCTCCGCCCGCGCTAATAGGTTTTCCCGTGGGAATGAGGTATTTTCCCGCGGTAAAATGTAGCATATGTGTTATTCTGATGTATAACCTATACTATTGTAAAGTTTAATTAAATTCCATTCAGCAGTTTTTGCGTGAAAGAGTAACAGACATACATCCATCCATACTTACAAACTTGCGCGTTGTAATATTAGTAGGATGGAAGAATGACTTGCTCTAACTTTAAGTCTTTTATAAGACCAAGGGCAGTGGTCAGAGTCATAGGCATATTTTTTAGAGGTCATAGACCTTCTGCGTAAGCTCGAGGGGTTTCGTCATATATAGGTACAGGGTGAAAAGGTGAGGGCTTGGCTAGTTTGTCTAGGAAAGTTGATCAGATCCGTTAGACTCAACTCCGTTGGGGCTGCTAAAATTTTACCCTTACTAAAATCTTATCACACATTTAAACTTTACTAGAACATACCTACAATCTGTTTTTCTTTTTTCAAAATAGTATTAATCCGTTAGAAATAGTTTATTAATTTATAACAATCAGCAATAGATTAGATAGATAATCAACATACATTAGGATCCTATTGTAGTAAGTATATAAGTTCTTTCTTTTTACACGTATACCGTTTGATGACTTGCACATCATATTAATTGCGGCCAAAGGTGTATTATTATCAAACCAAACTCGATGTATCATCCGAAACGCATTAATGAATAATTATCCTATAAAAGCTTTTAAATCATAACAATTTACATATTTTAGTCCGTTTTTCACCTACACAGACGCATTGGAATGATTTAGTATCTGCTGCATTGAAATATTAAAGTCTACGCTTTAGCGAGAATAACCGTTAGTAGCAGATATTATACATATTCAAGGCGATAATAAAATCATTATAATATTCAACAGGTGGTGAAAAAATTGTAATCTTGTTTTGTTAGTTCCGGCGGGACATTTTATGAGGTCTGTGGTCCATTAGAGTAAGATATCGGATCGGTATTAACAAGAATTTTATTGCTAAAATCTCCTGAGTTGATAAAGAATTTGCTAATTTAATGATAAGATGCCGATTTTATTACATCAAAAAAAAAATATGATTTTTTTTTCTTATTACATCTCACTAAAATTATCTTTACATTATGCCTTTGTTATTGTTATTTATGTTGTCCGCCTGCGTTTTTTCATCTGTTCTCGCTCGAAGGAACAAGATATTCTCCCTAAATCTATCTTTGTGCAAAAAATTTGGTAAATCCTTTGCAGTGTAAGTGTAAGAGAAGGACAACGAACAAACAAATACAAACATTTATAATATTATTAGTATGGATAGTGTTTGCAATGTCTCCATTATTTTCAACGAATATGTATCTGTCACTAAAATAGTAGTATATTATATTTATAGCTGGAAACTATTAAAACTTATACCATTTCACCTAAATATGAACCGATAGATCTACTTAACTGTAACTAAAACTATAAAAACTCAATTGAATTGGTGACTTTATATTATTTTTGGAAATAAGAATTATGAAGGCATCCTTTTATAGGGTTCTTAATTGATTTTATTGATCGGAGTTTCCGAAAAAATGTGAATCGATGATATCACTGCTACCATAACTTTATAACGGATTCTCATTGAATTGATTTAATAGTGAATCCCATCTTTATTTTTATTATAAATTTCATTTAACTAAAAGCTTTTGAAAAGCATGCTTTATGTAAATTTAAAAGCCCGTTCAAAATAAACAACGTTATTTTCATTTTTTAAATAAAATTTCGTTATTAGTATTTTCTATTTAATTTTACTCTCGACTACAAAAGATAAAGAAGTATTTCTTATAAAAGTAAGTCGTTCGAATTAAAAAATAATTTTATAGTTAAATATTAGTTTTCAGTGTTATTTACGCTCTGTTTTCAAAGCGGCCGGTTAGAGTGTTTAAAAGCGGCCAGTGGGATTCGAACTATTTCGAACCCGAAACCTCCATAACATACGACGAGCTTTTGACCACTCGACCATCATGGCTGCTGTTGGGCCAGTGAACTCTTGACATATAGAGCCATCAGTCCACAATATGGATCGGCTAGCGGAATGCGCTACAATGTTTCAACTTTTTACCTTCTACAGCCTGAAGCGGAGATGCTATCGATAATTGCTTATTATCTACTACAGTTTTTGTTTAGTTCAGTATCTGCCTTATGGACCTACATCTTACGTCTGTTGGAAAAAAATATTTATTTCGCGCAAGAACAGCATTCCTAAAGAAGAAAAAACTTTTGATCCAATTTATAAGGCGGCATCATCGTAATGTGCTATGTTTGACCCGCCTCATTTCGCCCGTGTTAAACATTTATTTTTCCATGGAAATGAAAAATTTCCCCGTTGTAAAAGGTAGCCAAAGTTACTCCCCAAAATCGGCCCAGTAGTTTCGAAGCCTATTCAATTCAAATAAACAAATTTTTTTATGAACATTCTTAGATTTTCGCGGTTGTTAATTGCACTAACACACATTTTTCCTCATTTTTTTTTTGTAACCCGGTGGAAATATCGGTAAGCTCAATTTAAAACTAACTCGTGGAGAAAACCCGTGAAAATGTGTGTTAGTGTGAATAATTTTTTTCCTCTTTATAATATTAGCATATATATTGGTTACATTTATCACTTATCATCACAGATAGTTGAGTTTAGTTTTATTTATCACATACCACAATATTGCACACGTTTTTACAAAGGTATGAAAAAGGACATCCGTAATAATATGATCGTCAATATGTATAGATATGTTCTATTCATTGTTAAATTAAACGGACCTAAAAGATCATAGCTTATTTTTTTATGGTCTGTGGTTTTTCTTCTAATCTTAGGCTATCTTCAAACAATAAGTACAATTCCAAAAACCTAAAAATATTTACCTATAGGTGCCTATTATTGCGTTAAAAGTTATTTCAGTAACACTATTGCTATAAGTTGCTACTTGTTGCTTTATACTTATCGTAAATGTGAATATAATTCGGATTCAGATAATAACATAAAAATTTGCTAACTCGATCTGGGGGGGAACGCTTTGCCCCTTTGATAACGGTATCTTATCTATTCATACAGTTTATCAGCCTCGATAATTTTACGGCGTGTTAATTTTGGGAAAGAAGATAAGAGTTTTAACCCATTTTGTTTATATGTATGTATAGTTATATGTTCTTTTACTATTTTACAGTAGCATGCGGCTGAAAACACGCATTACGAAATTTGCTTATATATTACACGAGGTGTAAGGGGTCCCAGCTTTCATCTTACGGGACCTAGAACAGGGAGAGCCCTTTTCACCCAAGCTCTTCATCTCACGTCCACATTAGAGGAAATTTTCAAAAATGTTTCGATGATCTTACCTCCTTCACAATGTTTTTTCCGTATCAACGCGCTAGGCCTAGGTTCGAGGCTCCCTCGAAGGATAGAGCTATATTCGATTCTAGGTAGAACCTTGTTTCGATCTTCTTCCATCTTGATAGAAATGGTCTGATCTAGTTCACGAAACCAGGCGATTGATGGTGGCCGACCGGATCTATCGGGTTAATCAGCTGGTCCACCAAATGGGGGTTAACTGAGTCACGATTTTGAATCTTAAATGAACCCACATAGTATTATGATGTGGTCTTTTTATGATTATAGATGACTGTTTAAATCATACTAATATTATAAAGAGAAAAGATTTGTATTTGTGTGTGTGTATGTTTGTAATGAATAAACTCAAAAACTACTGAGCTGATTTCAAAAATTCTTTTACCATTAGAAAGCTACATTCACCCTGACACCCTGAGTAACATAGGCTACCTTTTACCGCTTGAAAATCCCTCATTCCCACGGGAAAAACTGTTAACGCGGGCGGAAACGCGGCGGAAAGCTCGTTTACTATCACTACATAGTCACTACATATTATAAAACAAAGTCGCTTTCTCCGTCCCTATGTCCCTATGTCCCTATGTCCCTTTGTGCGCTTAAATCTTTAAAACTACGCAACGGATTTTGATGCGGTTTTTTTTAATAGATAGAGTGATTCAAGAGGAAGGTTTATATGTATAATACATGCATAATATACTGAAGGATAACCCACAATAACCATTTTCCCGTGCGGAGCCGGGGCGGGTCGCTAGTATAATATAATATAACTAGCGACCCGCCCCGGCTCCGCACGGGAAAATGGTTATTGTGGCTTATCCTTAAGTATATTACGCATGTATTATACATATAAACCTTCCTCTTGAATCACTCTATCTATTAAAAAAAACCGCATCAAAATCCGTTGCGTAGTTTTAAAGATTTAAGCGCACAAAGGGACATAGGGACATAGGGACGGAGAAAGCGACTTTGTTTTATAATATGTAGTGAAGATCCCATTATGGTACCTTCACTATTTATTGTATTTTTTATCAGTATTTTATTTCCTGTCATAACTGAATTGATAATACGAAGCGAAGATAAGATAAATTATTCAGAAGTTCTGACGACGGCAATCAGCTTATAAACTTGTTATTAGGTACTAAATTAAAGATATAGTCCAACAAAATCCTGTATGTAATCCATCTCATAACGTCAACTAAACGAGTGTGTAGAAAATGTATATTAGTCATTTTAGGTTACTTGCTGGTTTGGAGCTCTAGTCAAAAAGTTAATAAATAATGGTTCATGTGTGAGACAAGAGCCAGCCTTAGTTTGAGCAACGCTTTTTAAAGTCGGTCGTCAAAAGAGGCTTTTTTTTAAACTGTAGTTAATGCATTATTTTGATTTTGACTTTTGATCCGCCTTACCAAAAACAAGTCTCCTAGTTTCTCCAAGGCCCAATACACGCAGTACATCTCGACCAATAGGAGCAGGGCGTTCCTGGTTGGTTGTGAAACATTCACAGTGTTCCGTTCCACCTCAGACTTGAAGGTTGACAGGACGATTGCTCGGCAATGGGCCTGAAAAAAAATCCTTTTATTCGACTTTTACCTTAGCCACGCGCCGCGCTATGCAGGTAGGTTGGGGATTGGAATCGTTGACTAATTATTCCTGGGTATGTTTCAGTTGTCGTTTCTTATGAAGATTACAGGAAAAGATGACTTGGTAAAAACCAGGGAATCTCACGGCGGATTCATAGACAATTTTTCTGTTGCTTCATTTACATTTTTATATTATTTTGTGGTTAATTACTTTCCGAAACAACTAGAATCAGAGGAGCTTCAAAACATTTCTATTTAATATTCACGCGACGTCATGTTTGATTGAATGGATATAGCAAAACAGATGATTAAATCGGTTTTTATTTCAAAAGAAAGTTGATCATTAATCTAAATGTTTTTGCTAACACTATATCTTATCGTTCTATTAGACGTCATTTCATACATAAATATAAATTAAGAAATCATGTTTTGCCAATATTTTATTGATGAATATAATGAAGATATCTCCTTTCGCGCAGTAAATAACAACAGGTACCGTAATAATTATTGTATATGATATTATTAACACCTACTCAGTCAGTGTTTTGCATATAAATGTTGATTAAATTCATTAAACAGCCGTCATTCATGCTTATAGAACTTTAAGTGGACATTTTCGTATCAGGAAGTTAACTAAACTTCATTTCACATAAAATTCGGAACAAGAATCATTGGTGATAAACATTTTATTCAAAATAATAAGAGCCATTTACCGAAAGTTTGTTTTTTGAACATGATTACACATTATTTGTTTTTTTATTTATAAGATATCATTTTAATGAATAACATTTTTAGTGTTTCTTTGAAGACTCAACAAGTTCAATTAAGGCTTTCGCGTTTAAAATACGTAATACTATTTTATATTTTTTTTTCTTTGGGTAAGCCCTTGCCCAGCAGTGGACGTCTTTCGATTATTAATGACACATTTTGTAGTTGGGATACATCGATTTATCGTTATTTTCATTTACCTAGTTTGGGTTCAAGTTAGCCGTGAGTGAGTTATTCCCGCACATTCTTAAACAACATTGTCAAAATCATTAGCTACCAAAATGACAATTTTCCGCAATTATTAAAGTAGGTATACATATTCAACAAGAGTAACATTACTCGCCGTACATTTTTACTGTTAGTCAGGTGGTCAAGATATTTTCCGGGAAGCGGTAAGTCTGATTCCCGTCTCCTTTTTGGGGTTCAGTGATGTAATTTAATAAATCAGCTTCCGTGGAGCCACATCGCGCCAATTAAGCGATAAAAAACTGGTTGCTACTCAAATTGCTTGTAAGATTACATCGAAGAGAGGGAACTCTATATGTATTGCATATGCTGTATGTAT
Organism: Teleiodes luculella; assembly: GCA_948473455.1. Lineage (NCBI taxonomy): Eukaryota > Metazoa > Arthropoda > Insecta > Lepidoptera > Gelechiidae > Teleiodes > Teleiodes luculella. The sequence goes on along the minus strand of OX419583.1, from coordinate 3,333,369 downwards.
ACATATATTGCATGGTCATCAGTCATATTTTTCCGGGATAGAAAGTATCCTATGTTTGAATCCCGGTAATGAGATAATAATATGGTTGGTAGGTATAAGTTCTAGCGCGTTCTGCCGTTGTTGTGTGATTGACAAACAATAAACTTTATCATTTATATCGGAGAAACACATAAGCTCTGAAGTTTTCCTAGAAGATTAACGTAAAAGGAAAGAACCGCGTGTTAAAAAATTAAGCTTCTCTACTAGGTATAAATTTAATAACTTTTCCTTGATATGAAAAGTTTGTGCCAAATTATTTTTCATTCAATTAAACCAACTTACTTCAGAAGCAGCTACAAGTTGTACTGTAGTCAAGTTCCACGCGTCTTCGTGAGACAAACCACTCTTCTTGTACCTATTGAGGCTGGCCACACTCGAGGCCAACTTACTGCAACACGGAAAAAAAATGTAACAGAATTAAAAAAAAAGTCAAATATACAACTCATCAATGCAATGCGACAAAAATCATGAAAGAGCTCACCCGGCGGCCATTTTCTGGAAACTCTTGACGATGCATTCAACTGAGCCATCCCATCTTGGGGGCGGAGACTTATCACCCAGGTAGGCCATGGTGGGGACATAAGGTTTACCTTTTTCAGCTTGATCATAAGCTTTTACCAGCGACCTGCAATTTAAAACAGATTCTGGATACAGTTTTGAAAATTAAAATTCTTCATAAACGTCTCCAACAAAATATTTCCTATAGTTACTTTATTTAGTTATAAGTCTCGGATCTAAACGGTCTTTAAATTCAAATAATATCTTTGTTTATATCTTGGCCCTTACTATCCGAAGCTTAACATTGAGTAAGCTACTTCTAGTTATTAATATTCTGAGGCCAACTGGCCACTTCAAATTGTTGAACCACAGAATAAATAATAGTGTTGAACCTATTTTACAACTAACTTCTTTCATGCGTATACCTGGCAGTCTGTAACATCAACACAGTGAACTCTCCCTCTAAAGTATAAGCCGCAGTCACCGATCCATAGATTAGGGGAAGGTTCGAAGACAACATGTATCCATGGCCTCCACAAGCCAAGCGGCAGCGTTCTACCATCGCTGAAGCGTCCATAGTGCTCACTGCTTTCAGGCAACAAGACACGGAGTGTAGCTGAAACACATGTTTCAAATTATTGTACATATTATATAGTTTAGTTTTTCTTCTTTGGCGTTCCTATAATTGTACATTTCGTTTGCAATCTTTGTTATATTAATAAAATTGTGGAATATCTTCCGGCGAGTCCTTCTCCACAGAAGACAGCCAAATTGGGAACTCGCACGACTCGTCGAAAAGTGATTTGTAAAATCTTACTTCGAATAAAAACTTTGACTTTTTTGAATTTTAGCAAAAATGCACATACCTCAGCCAAGTTATCCACTTTGCCAACTTGTAACTCCTCATTGACTTTGGAGTACAACTTCCACAGCCAATTAGCACTGACCATGAAGGCATGGCTTGAGGCTATGGCGATGAACAGTTTGTGTTGCTGAGTTAAATAGTCCATAATCTGAGGTTCCGGTGCACTACAAGAAGACAGAAAATATTTAAAAAGAGATAAATAAGTATTGGAGATATCAAGGTTTCTCTGTAGGCTACCTTAAAATTAATTTATTATTAGTATTATAATAATAGAAAACTCGACGCTAAAGAATGTAGCTACATACACATATACATACACACGCACACACACACACACACACACACAAGTTTCAGAATGACCATGGTTTCGTTCGTTGTTATAATTCTAGGGTTAATGATATTTTCTCAGCTATTGTAATTACACATGCGTAGGTCTATCACGGAAAAAATATATTTGCTACTCACTCAGGTTTTAGCTGTGATTGTCTTCGAACTGCTGCATATCTGACGGCAATGGTAACTGCCCTGGCGAGGTTCCTCGCCATAGAACTTACCAACATTACTCTGACAAACACCATAGTTCCGTATGTCAACTTTGTGTTGGGAGATACTGTAAAAGTACCATCCTAAAAATATAATTAAGTAGATTTAGAGCCTTATGATGTACCTTTTTTTAAAAAAAAGTTATTAAATGTGTCCGGGCCATAATATTTCGCCATATTACAATATCATAGTCAAAAGAAAAGTAGACATAGAAACAAATGCTCTAATTCAGCCTTTATGTATATAATAGAGCTTTTTTAATAAATAGATATCTACTCATTTTATTATAATTTAAGCTCCGAACCATTTGCGAACTGAAAACGAAACACAAAACGATAGCTCAGTTGGTATCGTATAATTTGAGGTTATATTCCGATCAAAATGATGTCAAACTCCGCAGCTTATACTGTAATTTGAGGTTTCGCGGTAGCGTTTTGCGAATCACGGGCTGTCAAACAATGAACTTCGTTTCAAAAATTCGAAGATCGATCGAAAGTGGTTCAGAGTAAGCAAAATCCGAAACGAAGCCAATTCGATTGTCGTTGCTTCGTGTATCGAATTACAGAGTAACCCTGCTGATATGTAGGTACACTTCATAGCCCTTGTGATATTACAAATTTACGATATTCTTGTAACCATTACCTTTGCAACTTGAGCATTCTTCATCAACATCCTATCTCTAGGTATTCTGTGGTTTTCGAAACCCAGGAAACCATTATTGACAGTATTGTATCCTAATTTCGCACCGATTTCTCCAATTTTGATCCCGGGTAGAGGCATGTGCGTTTCTTCATCTCTCACTTGCACTAGGAAGGGTTGGATCCCGCAATCTTTACCTTGTGTGAAGAGACGAGCCATCACAATGCAGTAGTTGACTGTATGACCCACTGAAAGAAATATATGAATCTTTGCAGTTGCTATGGGATTAACAATAATTCACTAATCTCTATAATCTTACACACATCCATATTACATATAATGACATCCAAATGGTCCTCTATAACAAACTCGTCCAGGTCCTTTTAGACAACCATAAAGCGAGTGCTATTACTCAATAATAGAGACCTGGAATACAATTTGTGATGGACTTTTACTTACAATTGCCAGGCCACCATTTGTATGAAGTTAGTGTGGGGCTGTGTAAGATGAACTCTTCAGTCTTAGGATCATAGGTGGCAGTCGCCTCGAGGCCCCGAACAAAGGTTCCATGTCCAAGTTCAGTCTGAAAAATTTAGGCAAGTAACTCCTTTATAAGAGGTCACATTCTCTGCAGTTTTGTTTTTAACATCTGCTTCCAAATTAAACTTGCGATGAACAATTTTACGGTAAACTGTACGGTCTTCCTTTCCAAAGTACAAGATTTCGTATCCGGGCAAACATTCGATCGTATGTATTCTGGTTACCTATCTTAAATCCGAAAATTTTAATACATACATGTAAGCAAGCATGCATGCTAGCAAGCACAAGCAGGCATGCATACATATAAACCTAACCCGAAGGGTATGTCGGAAGCGAGATGGCTCTAAGTTAGGCCATAACCAACAGTAACAGTAGTCGGGATGCCCTGAACTCCCATGCTCGCTTCGCTCGCACCCGCCCTGTTATTTTTGGTTTACAAAACTAGATCCATTATAAATTATGGGAAAAATAAATTTTGTTTAATAAACCTCCAGGATAATTAAAATATATGAAGTGAAACAGTTGGTAAAACCAAAAATAACATTTCGATAATATGGTTGTAGTTTTCCTAGAAAATGATAAATCTGTTTAATATATTTGTGGTATAATGAAGTTATGTCAAAAGAAACGTATTGGAGCTAAATGTTCTATGAACCGTTTTCGGTCAATTAAGTTTCGGTTTAAAAAATTAAGAAGTGCGAAATATTACCATATAATTTGTACTACTGTTATAAATGATGTGTACATCAGCTGTCAGATTCCCCTAGCGTGAATATCCTCACCTTAGAGTATAAATAGAAAATTTTCTGGGAGGATCCTCACATAAAAACCTATACCTTTTATTGATCAATTAAGTACTGAATTTGTAAGGTAAATCTGTCCTTTACTATTGATTACCTGCGCATATGTGCCAATTATTTCCATGTTTATAGCCCTGTTTAGCCAGGTTTTCTTTTGTTCTTCCGTGCCTTGTCCGACGATGGTAGGAATGAACATGGCGAAGTGCACAGTGAAAGGACTGCTGTCTTTGAACACGGCCAAGTTTACTCTTTCACCATAAACAGCTCTGTCAATTGAAAAGAGAAATGTTAGTCAACGTTTTCAATAACCACAATTTGGAGTGTACCATTGCTTGTTCTAGATTACCGAACTCCAAGATCTACATAGCTGGTCCTGCACGCAACGCAACGCAACGCAACGCAAGTTTAATTCTGTCCGTATTATTATCCGTAACAGCCTGCAGTAGTTCATTGCTGAACATAGACTTTTATCACGAAAGCTCAGATCCTCAGCCGCAGGCATTAACTGTTGCCAGTCTCTTTATAAAATCTTTTTTTTTTCTTCAACAATTACTTATAATATTGATCAAATGAAATCTGCTGAAAGGAATATTAATGTTTTGGGATTTATTACCTAGCCCTCTCAAATTCGGTTTCGTTCGGATCAGCGAGCTCCTTCACCACTTTATTGAGCAAAACAGCTTTGCGAATCGCATTCTGGTATCTCTCCTTGTGACTCAGGTATTCTTCGGGTACTTCGTCTAACAGACCTTTCGTGCCAAGAATTTTCGCTTCTGTAATTTTAGTAACCAAGTTACGGCTTACTTCCTATATTGATTTGATACCAAAAGTAATCCTAGTAATATTATACTCTTCCAGTTGAAATTAAGTTTTCTTTTTCGCAATAAAATTATTTTAATATCACTCACACTCGGTCTCCATGCAACATGTCCCGCAAAAAGGGGAAACAATTATTTTAGTGTCGATGTGTATGCCGAAAGACCCTTTCCTTTCTAGAAAAGTTGTGAATGTAACATACAATAAAAAGAAGCACAAAGGCAGGTACCTACAGGTTTCGAGAGTGATGTTGAAATGTGCCTTTTAAATTATCGTCAACCCTCTCATAAAGAAAGTCTATACGTTACCACTTTCTCTACATTGTGCTATCAAGTGCTATGTTATGTTATTTGCTAGAAAAATGTCCAGACTGTCATTTGTTTTGTTGATAGATGACATGACCTATCATCAATAACAAAGAATGTGCCTGAGACATTTTGTTACCAACTAACTTATTTAAGAGACTCTCTTGTTTATATAAGGCGCTTTTGAAACTCTACCAAATAGCCTAACCCGTAACCGGATCTATCTTAATAATAACAAACATACGTGGTTCTACTTTATATATCACACCCGTGGTGGCCTCACTAAATTTGTTTTCGGATTACAATTAATTATCATTCAATTTATAAAACCAGCAATGTTAATGATATTTCATAATTAAAAAGATCTTTTTATGGTTTTCTGTTTGTGGGTTTACGAAGTATTTTATTATTATTTTTTGTCAATATTTATCCTGCTTACCGCGTACTCTCCTCTTTTTGGTAGCATCAACACCTCCATCTAGATAGTTGGTTAACTCTTCCACATTGAAATCACAATTGTGTCTCTCTTTCTGTAAATCTTCGTTCACATTCGCCGCCATTTTCACACTTCACACTTCCACTTTATGCTTAATGAATACGTTATGTATATTGATCTATTTATTTATCTATGTCAAGATATTCGACACTTTTTTTCTGATAATTATTTGGTATTTACTGAACGCGAAAGGACGAATGTTATATTCTCACTATTGTGTCTGCTTTAATGACAGATAAATCTATTTACATTTTGCGTGCAAGTTATCTAATCATTCTCTGTGCACGATTTGATAATAAATAGGTGGGTAAAAAACATGTAAAGTAAAGAACCAACGGACTTTGTGTTTATTATTGTTGGACTTCGTCATCTTTTTTATGGTTTCGTCCGCAACATTGAAATATCTTTCACTATTTTTGAGCACATAAATCTAGTGTCATTCAATAAGATTGTGGGATAGCGTGTAAGAATAATCCTCATGAAGGTTCACATTTGAAACCAGTCTCATGGACTTTGCTTTGTCTCTGTACCGAATATACGTAGGTATCTTAATCGCTATGTTAATCTAATACAAAAATTACATCATTAATCAATCACACGTTTGCAAAAAATCTGTTTTGTTTAATATTTAGTATTTTTGGTTCAGATAAAAAACTAGGGCGGTTATTAAAAAGCTGCGTATAGGTACAAAAATCGTAAAATTTCAATTTCGTCAAAAAATGTAAGTTATTCATTCGTTCCAGGAAAAAGAAACAAGAAGGAAGTCGGATTCGGTGTTTTACGTCTCCGCCGCCATGGCGTAACACCACCGTTGGGGTTGGTTATGTTTACCTCAAAGAAAGCCCTTCCATATGCACATCCATACACCCGTTTTTTCTAACAACCTCAATGGTTGTATATATTATACTGTCAATTCCTCCCAGAATTTTTCTATTTATACTTTAAGGTCAATTCATTATATATTGAGAGGCGTCTCGTTGAAAAGGAGAAAATACAAATTTATTACTCAATGCCAAAAACATCTATTTGGAGGTAAACAAGCATTACGACTCTTACTTGGTTTTTAAACGACAATAATTGCCCTGAACTTCATGTTATTTTAATTCGTTTTATTTCTTATTTCAATATCAACAATAAAATATCACCACTAGGTTATTATCAACACAATACAATACAATCCAATATATTTTTTACACAAATCATATCTTGGAAAGGTTGTCTCATCTCAATGCTGTATTTTTTTATTGCATATGGAAAGCTATTCTGTTGTAGCCGAATTACAGTTTGCCTTTCATCAAAGGCTTCAAATACTGATGGAAGCTGTCGTGGACTGGCTGAGCGTTCAATGGACTCTTCAGTGCTTCGGCCATTATCCTCTCGTACACATTTCCGTCGTAGGAACCCAACGTCGAGTGTAGGACCTGAAAGAACAGAATACCAAATAGTAATGTAGAAGGTTCACTTAGCGACATATTCAAATAAATAGCAACCCTAGCTCCGTTACACGAAAATTCAATTCAGATCGCACGGCACTAGCTAAAAACACGAAGTAGCTGCCTCCCTTTCTATCGCATATCGCGCCAATTCACTTGGTATTCTGTGTCTCTACTAACACATGTAGTTTCCTATCTAGCATCACTCGGGGTGGTGCATCGGCCGATCATACCTATACCTAACAACGGAGTGACACACGCCCGCTGTAGATAAGTCCGTAAGATAAATCTATTATTTGTATTAGTTCTGCTTCTTTGGTAGTTCGGTAAAGCTTTTTACGTCGATTTTGCGACAACTTGTCTTAACTAAAACCTTTATGATACCAAATTACAAATTTAATTTCATAAAAGCCTCGATGTTTGTTATCTGCAAACTCATCTCCACAATTTGTTGATAAATATACAAAAACATGGTGAATATTTTAATCTAAAACAATTTCTTAAAAAGCCTAATGACTATTTTTGTTTTAAATAATCTAACATACCTCATCTCGCAAATCGAAGGCATCCACAAGTCCTACTGCGTTCGGTCTTAATAATTCTAAAAGATCTTCATACTGTTGTTGGAAACTCGTCAAGTCATCCTGTGATATTGTTGAGTACTGGAAAAAGGTCCAATATGACTATTTTATCACAATCTGTATGATTATATATGTCTGTATGATTATGTATGACATTCCTTTCCTAGATTTGCTTTGGAATATTTTGTCCTAATCCTCATGCTTGGTAGGCTGGTTTAGGATTATATTTAATTTTGTTGGTGGTTACACTTAAGTTACGGTTCATTCCCTATGTTAAGTAAAAAAGCACAGTAAGATCTCTGTTGATGCTATTCCAATCTGAAACTAACCATCATCATCATTTCAGCCAAAAGATGTTCAATACTGGACAAGCGCCTCCTCCAAAGATCTCCTCCTGCCCGCAATCAGCGGCTTCCCGCGACCCTAACCAGATCGTCCACAACTAACCAAACGACCAATTATATCAGTCAATAGCCGACGAAGCAGTACGATGATATCTTAGTAGCTGCAACGGGTTACCTTTTTTTTCTTACTTGTTTGGAGTTTCCTTGCGTAATCGAATCAGGAATGATGAGATCCGCAGGCAAACTAGAGTCACCTAACTAGAGAGACATAGCCCGAAGAATCGCTAAACTTAAGTGGCAATGGGCTGGGCACATTGCGCGTAGAACCGACGGCCGTAGGGGCAGAAAGGTTCTTAAATGGCGGCCGCGCGCAGGAAAACGTAGTGTGGGCAGGCCCCGCCACGAGGTGGACCGACGATCTGGTGAGGGTCGCGGGAAACCGCTGTATGCGGGCAGCGAAGGACCGATCATTGTGGGAGGTGATTGAGATCGTTGGGGGAGGCCTTTGTCCAGCAGTGGACGTCTTTCGGCTGAGATGATGATGATGATGATGATAATGACCTTTTTTCACTTTAAAAGGCTTTCACAGTTTGGCAATAACGGGCACATCAAATAGATAGATACCCCGTTGTATATCACAATAATTACTTTTTTTACTAATATCATCTTTATGTGTGGTAAATGGTAATACGTACTATCAATAGGTCACCAGTTTTTTGCAGGGTCCAGTAAATAAGGTATAGGGACGCCAGTTGTCCCATAACCTTCCTGACGTTGGTGCTGGATGTTGCGGTCAGCCGCCTCGTCTCCTCCCAGTACACTCTGCATAGCACTGCTCTGCAGTGAGCCTAGAAAGACATCAGAATGTTTCTTTTTTTAATATATTTTGTGGGCAATGATTCGATCATGAAAAATAATATTTGCTGCACGCTCTCTCTGAAAAGATGTACAGTCAGTACATTTTCGTAGCCTTAATAACTCCGATATATAATATTTAAAAATAGGTATATGGGTGATATCTATTGTTACAAGCTCTCTTTGCAGAAACTCTTTATCTTATCCGATTAAAAGAAGGATGCACTGCACAATTAATGTTCAAAAAGAGATTGTGCTTCTACTAAGTTTTGAGTTTACTCCTTTTAGCTAGCGTTAACAAATTCTTTAAAGACAAAGAAATAGTATTAATAAATAAGGTTTAAATTACCTCAGCAGCAGCAACCAGTTGAACGGTAGTCAACTGCCAAGCGTCTTCGTAAGCCATGCCCGATGACGTACGTTTACGTATACTCTTCACACATGCGGTAGTTATCCTATAAAATATATAAAACCGTAAAATCAAGCATAAAGATTTTTCATATCTTCAAGACTTCTCTCTCCGTCAATCGATATAGGACTTACAAAAGACTTCATCCAAAGCTTATCTCTATCGATAGAAGACTCGGAATTATAGTTCTATACTATACTCACCCTGCTGCTACAGCCTCTAAACTTCGAATAATACCTTCAGGAGTATTGTCCCAACGTGCTTTGCCGCCTTTATAAAACTTGCCCAAATATGCAACTGTTTGTGTCACTGGTTTACCTGATTCTGCTTGCTCCCATGCTTTGACTAAAAATCTAAAAAGGAAACATCGTTTTAAATTGAATTTACCAACATTATTAGTCCTTTTTTTTTTAATAAAATGTATATATACCTTGCTGTCTGCAGTAACAAGACTGTGTAATCTCCCTCATAAGTTCTAGTAGCGGCTAGAAAAGCGTATAGTAGAGGCAAGTTAGACGACAACATGTAGCCGTGACCGCCACAAGCATATCTACATTGTTCTATTAGTGATGCTGCATCAGAGGTGCTTACAGCTTTTAAACAACTAGAAAGTGCATGGAGCTGTAAAAGACATATAAAGGTATTGCACTCTTCAGCGTAATGAAACGTAAGATCAACATTTATAGACACATAACTACACATAGGAGTAGTAAAACGCTCACCTCATGTTACGGAGGTTCTGGGTTCGAACCCTGGGGCACTCGTCCGACAACTATCACTTTGTGAGACTTGTCTCAGTTTAATTTGGACATTGCAGGCTGAATTATCTGATTGTCCGAGTAGAAAGATGATTCCGAGCTTTTGAGGCACGTAAAACCGTTGATCCTGGCTACTATCTACAGATTTAGTCGTTACAAAAGCCTTGTCAGAAGCCTAGAGAAATTCTGACAAAAAACCTTCTAAGGAAGATTAACCTCACGATAAGCAAGCAACATTCAAAGACGCTTCTACATTACTAACCTCTGGCAATGAGTCAACGTTGCCAGTCTTCATATCAGCAAGAACTTTGGTAAACGTGGTCCATAACCAGGAGCCAGTGAGTTGCAACGCGTGTGCTGTTGCAATGCAAATGAATAACTTGTGTTGCTGGGTTATGTAGTCCAGTATCTGAGGCTCTGGTTCACTGAAATCCAGTAAAATATATATTAAACGGGTTTACCAATAGCTTCTACCCATAGTGTCCGATTTGAGCTACTCGACATCATAAAATACAGAAGATTGATGATTCTATTAAATAAAAGTGATTCTAAAAAGTAATTTAATTGACAGTGACTGGTATTCCAATCCAAAACTTCTTAAACATTTATCGCTCTATCAACACCACTAAAGAATTAAAAAGTAAAAGAAATAATAATCACATCTTACTCTGGTTTAGGTTGCGATTGCCTTCTTACAGCGGAGTAACGAACAGCAATCGTAACAGCTTTCGCTAAGTTGAAGGCTGCTTCATTTACTAATGTCACTCTAACAAATACCATTGTTCCATAGGTTAGCTTCCCATGCTTCGCAACTTTAACATAAGTCCCATCCTGCAGTAAAAAAGAGACTTGCAACTTCAAACTACAGAAAAAATTGCAAATTGTCTTTTTCGAATTGACAAGAAAATTAGTACCTTTAAAACTTGAGCGTTCTTCATCATCATGCTATCTCTTGGTATTCTAACATGGTCAAAAGCAAGAAAGCCGTTGTCTCCTGTAGTGAAACCCATTCTAGGGCCAATATCTCCCACCTTAATCCCCGGAAGAGGTAAGTGAGTTTCTTCATCTCTGATTTGGACTATGAAAGGGTGAGTCCCATGGCATTCCCCTTTTGTGTACAATTTAGCCACTACGATGCAGTAATTCACAGTATGCCCCACTGAAAAGTCATATAATTCTCGTTTGCTTATCTTTAGGTCACCCTGCATGAATTATCTCATTTAATAATCGATTACCTATCGATATTCTTATCTTCGACGGCGATGGTAACAGCAGTATCAATAAATATTACGTAAATACCTACTTTTTTATTGAACCAAATGAAGGGTTTGATACTTACAACCCCCAGCCCACCATTTGTAAGAAGTCATTGTAGGACTATGCAAGATGAATTCTTCAGTATCTGGATCATATGTGGCTGTTGTTTCTAAGCCTCTGATAAAAGTACCATGGCCCAATTCAGTCTGCAAATGGAATAAGTAAATAATATCATCATCATACTATATTTTTGTGTTGTGTTGTAGTAAAATTCAATGTTATATAACCTTGTACCTTTTGTTTCTTTAAATCTAAAAATCTACAAGTCAGTTCATATGCATAATTTACTCATTGTTCTCGCAGTATTATTATTCAGTAGCCTTATTAAATCAGGCGGAAATTGGGTCTGCTGGACTTTGAGTAAATTCACATTGTTTATTTTTAGTTTAATGACCTAACCTTCTGGAGTAGTGGGTACTCCACCAAAAGAGTGAGCTTTTAAATTGACGATGATGGTACCTAACCTTCGTTCTGCAGCAATAATATTGTTTATATTGTAAAATTAGTGTAGAAACTTTATTTTCATACAGTTAAAGTAGAAATTCACCTGAGCGTAAGTCCCGATAATCTGCAAGTCCAGGGCTCTAGGCAGCCAATAAGCTTGCTGCTCTTGGGTGCATTGACCCATGATAGAAGGAACAAACATTCCCATATGCAATAGAAATGGGGATATATCTTTAAGAAACGCATCTGATGTACGACGAAGAACTGGTGAACTAAAATGCATAGATATAATGACTGTTTCAAAAATAGTAACTAGAAAACAGACGAGTATAATCCTAATTAAAGGGATATGAAGAGGAATTTGAGCGGTAAAACATTCTCGTTCATTTGCGTTTTAAAAAATTAGTTTCTACTCAACAAAATTTTCAAGGGGCTGCTAGATAACATTATATCATAAGCACAATAAAAGAGTAAAATATCAAGTTGAGGACATACCCAAAAGTCTCCAATCCAGTCATGCTTAAAACTAAATCTTTGACGATTTTAGCGTAGACGCATGACTTTCTTACAGCATTGTTGTATCTTTCCACATGTCCAAGACACTCTTCAGGTATTGTATCCTCTGATGCTCCTTCGTTCAAAGTTATATTCTCTGTAAAAAGCAAGTCTTTGATCTAAATAACATCGTACTATCAAAATGCTGAATTTGATTCATTTCACGACCTTGTTATTTTGATCAGAATGCATGTTTAAAATTAATTTTATAAATGTGATGTTGTTGCCTGAGACAAACTTCGAAATATTTGAAATTATATGAATACGATTATTATTTCAGTTTTAAAATGTATTAACATTTTAAAATAATTGTTAGGGACTTTACCAATCTCCCTGCGTTGTGCGGTCTTTTCTTTACCCCCGTCGATTATGTTAGTCACTTCTTCAATGTCAAAGTTACATTTTCGCCTCTCTTTCGCCAAGTCCGCATTCACTTCACTTTTTAATTTACTATTTGCCATCTCCTGTAGTTCATTAGCTTCTTGTTTATATCCGAAACTACGTGCGTTTACATTTACGCACCTTCACTTAATGTCGTTTTTTGTTTCCAATTGTATGCAAATATACAATCACTCACTGTTTACTGGTCAATTTCGTGATTCTGTTTACATTTAATTTTGTTTCAACAAGAATGATGTATCCACCTGATACATTGACCGTAAACATTTATACTGACATGTTATTGTTAGTAAATGCTATATTTGCACTGAACAGGATAATTATTTCGGCGAAGAGAGCGATGACGCTGTCCCTGTCTTGGTGGTGTACCTATATATTAAAAGATTCTTTATTTTCCTCCTCTTATAGTTACTTATTATAAGGTTATCCTAGGACATTAAGATTATGTCGATAATTTGATTATCTGTGCAATGCAACTTCAATAATTACATAGTAAAATATTCATGTCCGTCCACCTCTGCTTGTCATGGATATCTAAGTATGATTTATATAATGAACTGACATAAACTTTATTTTAAAGTCGTTTGAAGAATACACATTAAATGAATATTCATTTTCTAATCTTCATAAAAAATATTTGAATGCTAATTTTAGAATAAGAGGAGAAATTCAGACCAACAACCGTACAATATAATATTATTATGATGTTACCTTCTTATTATGTTATGCTTTCAATATGAATTTTATATATAACTAGCTTTCCACCCCGCGGCTCCGCCCTCGCATACAGTTTTTCCCGTGGCAGTGAGGGATTTTCCCGAGGGAAAAAGTAGCCTATGTGTTATTTTATGTATAAGCTAATAATTGTAAAGTTTCAGTAAAATCCATTTAGTAGTTTTTGCGTGAAAGGGTAATACATCCTCACAAACTTTTGCGTTTACAATATTAGTAGGATATACAATATTGATGTTATTTATAAATACAATAGTATTAAACTTAATTTATTATAATTTAGAGGTAAAAGTAGACACAAACAATTGAATCGAGACAACATACAGTCAGGGTCATATCCATTTGATATTGACTAACTCAAACGCGAAAACCAACCGACACTGGGTCATTCTGGTCAAATAAGGCTCAAGCCCATCGGTGGGGACAGACGAGTATATGACGATGGACACAATTTTACTACTGGACGCAGATAGATTCGTTCATCAGAGATAACTCAGTAAAGAATGCCTTGTATTGCTGAAGGAAGGTAACAGATCTCTAAGACTTAAAATGTTTACGTTTTAGTATGTTAGTTTTTAAATCTTTTTAGGATGGTTTATAGTTTTTAGTCAATTTATAGTGGCTTGGTATTTTAATTCTGTAATGCTTGGTATTGTCTCAAGTTTACAGTGGCTTGGTATTTAATGCTGTTATGCAGTAAATGTTTTTCTATAAATAAACTGGCCAAAATGAAATAACAATTTACTGACAAATAATTTTATTTCCATTGAATACCTACCCAATTATAATAATAAACAATTTTATCTAAAATTACACTTAAAGGTTAGCTTTAACATTTGGTTTGATGTATTTGTGGAAGCTGGCATTGACAGGTTCCTTGTTGAGCGGACTCTTGAGAGCTTCGGCCATCAATCGCTCATACACACGCCCGTCGTACGCTCCAAGAGTTGAGTTTAAAATCTAAAAGAAACAAAGATCATTAAATTCATGACTTTGAAAGTACTCCTATATAAAATGAAGAAGTACATCAGTTTCTTAAATAAATCTAAAACATGAGGGGCCACTAGAACCTTATCGGCGCTGCCATCCGTTAAAAATTAATTACTTGCTAACTAAACAATTTTTCGTTATTAAGAAGATTTGGTTTTGTAGGATATACAAAAGCCATTTTTTAACGAATTGCTGCGCCACATAACCTTAGATAGCCCCCGGTATTTATGTATCTTTTTTAATTTACCTCATCCCTTATGTCGAAAGCGTCAACAAGACTAACTGCATTAGGCCTGATCAACGCCAATAGTTCTTCATATCGGTTTTGGAGCACCGCAATATCATTTTTAGATATCGCTGAATACTGTAAACAATAGAATTTACTATAAAACCTTCAAAATAGACATTAATACTTCAAAATAACTTAACTGGCATTCTTATATTATTTTTATAATGATAAATGGTCATCACGCACCAGCAGAAGGTCACCACTCTTCTCAAGCGCCCAGTATGTGATGTACATCTCTGCCAATTGTTTCAAAACTACTGCTAGTTCAACAGACAAAGTTGCGCCTACTCTTTCGGTCTCTTTCCAGAACATTTCACACAGAACTTCACGACCATGGGCCTGAAATATAGACACGAATATGTATATCGTTATTACATTTGGAGTCCATTAATGTATATTATTTAAATTATGATTACTAAAATATTCACCTCACTAGCATCAACTAGTTGTACAGATGCGAGATTCCACGAATCTTCGTAATCTTCTCCGGATCTCATATGTCTTTGAATAGATTGGTATGCCGTCTTTATCTTTCTGCAATTATACATAAAGTAACTGTTTTTTATACGAATGCAATAATAAAACAAGTTCAGTGATTTTCTTGACCGTGCATAGGTCACTTAAAAACAAATTAAAAGGAAACTAATTATTTCAAAATGAACTCACCCTGCGGCAACAGCTTGGAATCCTGCTATTATTCCGGCAGGCGAATTCTCCCATCTAAGACCATTGATATGCTTGATATTGGCTAGATAAGAGATGGCAGGGACTTGTCCATCTAAAACTTGCTTCCATGCTTTGACTAGATATCTGCAAACGTGTACGAAGTCATTAATATAATTTAAAGGATACATTGTCATTTCAGATGATAATAAATTAATTAAGACTAGTTCTACTTTACTTACCTTGCTGTCTGCAAATGCATTACAGTGTTTTCTCCTTCGTAAGTGCAAGTTGCTGTAGTGAGACCATACAATGTAGGCATGTTAGAAGAGATCATATAGCCGTGGCCTCCACAAGCCAATCGGCAGTCTTCAACGATGCGAGTGCAATCTTTCGTGGTGACTGCTTTCAAACAGCATGCCATGGCATGAAGCTAAAACAAAAATATTTTTGAATGGAGTTCAATTCTCGCCTTGCCTTGCCATAGAATAAATACCGACGTTTATGATGATGTTGTTTAACTCATGATTAGCGTAGAGCTAAGAATTTATGAGAAAGACATATATTCGCAGGCCATTGGCCACAAATAGCAAGATTTTGGTAGCAGGGATGATTTAGACAGGGGAATACATATGGGAAACGTTAGATAAGGATACTCTAAAACTAGAAGGTGTATGAAAATTTAATTTAGTGATCAAAGAAAGGTATACTAACTGCTGGCAAATCTTCCAAGTCACCTTCCTTCATGTTTTTAGTGACCTGCACGTATCTGTTCCATAACCAGAGGCCGACCAATCTGTATGCGTGACTCGAAGCAATGGATATGAAAATCTTATGCTGCTGAGTCAAATAGTCTATGATTTGTGGCTCTGGCTGGCTGGAATGAATTTTATTATCGTTTCAATTTAAGGACGAACCTATTCTTTATTCAGATAAACAACGCATTCCGCTCATGTATATGTATTTACTTCGTAATCAACTTACTCATCTTTTGGCTTGGATTGATGTCTTACTGCCGAGTATCGTACAGCAGTGGTGGCGGCTCTAGCTGCGTTGTAGGCCATACTATTTACTATATTCACCCTTACAAAAACCATAGTACCATAGGCCAGTTTATCAGTCTTTGATGTCACATAGGTTCCGTCCTATAAAAATAAATTTTTATTTATCATGTCATCTGGGTACAGTTATAATAATGCTTTTCAATTAAGTTAAGTAAGGTACTTTACCTTTAAAACTTGGGCATTTTTCATCATCATGTTTTGTCTAGGAATTCTGAAATTGTTGAATCCAAGGAATCCATTGTTGGCGGTAGAGAATCCCAGTTTGGGTCCAATTTCTCCCACTTTGACTCCCGGCAGGGGCATGTGGGTCTGGAAGTCGCGGATCTGCACGAAGAAGGGATGCACACCGACAAACTTCCCCTGCGTGTGTAGTTGAGCCACCACGATGCACACATTTGTGGTGTGTCCCACTGTAATGAAGCAAAATATATTTTTCTTTAAATTGTTTAAATTTTCCCATGATAGAATATCAACCATGCATGGACAGTTTGGACCTTGGTATTTTTTAGCCTTGACGTCGAAAATTTGGTTTTGTAAAATCTTAATTACTTCCTATAAGTACATTTAAAATTTTGAATAGATATTGGTATATTATAATCATTTATTTTAACATTCTCTGCGACTATACAATTCTAATAGCACCTTATTGTTAATATCACAAAAAATTACTTAATTATATTTTTATTGCACGCTTGGGCATCTGCAAGAGTGCAAGGGCATTCAATGATAAATAAAACGTGTAGATATCTTTAATAAATTATTCGCGTCTAGAATATTTAGAAAATCATTTATCTCTATAGACAATTACAAAGCACTGTTAAAACCGAAGGTTAAAAATATATTTTGTTCCAGGTTCCATGAAGAAAAATGAATTGCTTACATCCTCCGGGCCACCACTTGTAAGACGTCAACGTAGGACTGTTGAGGATGAATTCCTCTTTAGCAGGATCATACGTGGCTGTAGTTTCAAGACCTCTTAGAAACGTTCCATGTCCCATTTCAGTCTGAAAGCAAAAATTTATTATTTAAGAATCTACTCGAATGTCTGATAAAATGTAATTACAAATACAATTTGTTTTGTTCTTGTACAATGGTACGATTTATAGGTACTTCATCCCTCGTGATAATTATTTCAGCTTAAAAAAGGATAACTTAAAGAGAGACTTCAATGATCAGAACGACCAACGATGCGCTGCCTGCTTCCAGTGAGGTTCTTGCCTTACTTCGCTATAATATTAAATTATGTCATTTCACAATCAAATTATATATAAATTATGCTAAGTCAAACTTGCATATTATGAACTACTGTGATTTGCTATGGACTGTTCTGGGCAGTTTCGAGCCCCGTAAGTATGACTAGATATAATGGATAAAAAAATTCCCTTTATATATATATAGATTAAAATACATTACAATAGGACCAAAAACAATTTTGCTGCGAAACGACCTACTGTAGCTCTAGCTAGTAGTATTTAGTATTAACTATTTAAAACTAGTACATTTAATTAGTAACCTGCGCATAAGTGCCGATAAATTCCATAGTTAGCGCCTTTGGGAGCCATTCAGCTATTTGTTCATCGGAGCCTTGTCCAATAATCGTTGGTACAAACATGCCCATATGGAGAAGCACTGGGCTGACATCCTTTACAACACCATGCAAGACATTGTAAGTAGAAGATGGCCTAAAAACAATAAAATTCAGTCATAGTGAGTCTTCAATTCAGCCGAAACATGTCGACTGCTGTTGAGAGGATGCTCTAAATTTTTCAGTGTAACTTGAAAATATTGAACAGATCATGTTAGAAATTCACTTCATTAAAGTTAAAACAATGACGAATTAGCTCGATACTCTATCACGATAACTTCAAAATACCCCTTCGTGTAACCCGATTATGATGGAAAAGCAGATTCGATTCCTATCGAAAGTCAAAAGAATTTTTCGTTTCGTTCGTAACCGGAACAAACGAAATCAGTGAAAATTAAAATTATTAATAAGTACATCAAAATAATCCGCGATCCACCAGTATATCTTGTCACCTGGTATTATTATCACGTTTTATCTGCAAATCACTGATATTCAAAATGTAATCCGTCTGTTTACTAACCCAAAGTCCTCCACATTTGCATGTGCCAATATGTAATCCTTCAGCACACTGTAAAGTTTGAAGGATTTCCTCACAGCATTCTCGTATTTTTCCTTGTGACTGAGATACTCCTCAGGAACATCATCTCTCAGTTCTTTCACAGATAGCACCAGGTCCTCTGAAAAAGTCAGGGCAAAGGCATTTATTAATAGTTACGGAGGTAACAGATTGGTGACGTCACGTCCCAGTGTGTTACGCGTAACTATGTTACTTAGTTCATGGTTACGATCTTCTTAATTTTTATGGCGTTGCTAGTATGAAGTCCTGTTTATTTAACTGTTTACTTTTATACAAAGTTGGGGAAGCCTGATGTCTGTAGCCCAGCTTATATAGTATAGCACGCTCCAGCATCATTGTATCATCATCATCATCATTAACAGCTGATATATTATGTCCCTACCGAGGGGCTTGAGCCGTTTAATTAATTAAATAATTAAATAATTATAATTATTTCACCAGTAAAATTATACAAACCTAATATCCTTGTATATGCATGTATTTATGCCAATCAATATTTTTGTCTTTGTCTTTGCTCAGTAAAGTTTACTCTATTAAATAAGTGATTTAAATTATTATTTTCGCAAGTACGTATAACAATATTACATCTTTTGACTTACCAACTTCTTTTCTCTCTTTAGTTTTCGCCTCTCCTCCATCGATAAGATGAATCAACTCCTTTACATTAAAAGTGCACTTTTTCCTCTCACGGATAAGGTCTGAATTTATAAATCCAGCCATTTTGCAAAACTAGAGAATTCACACTATTTCACACTGTTAGGAACAGTAAATTCATAAACACAATTGATTAATTGATATGTCGTCTCTTTTATAACATCGTTATCTTTTTGTTTCTTCTTATCAGATAATCTTGATTAATTGTCAATAAGTACTTTATTAACCAATTATACAGTTTTTTATTCCTTAATATCTTTTTATCGTCAAATGCTCACGTACCTAACTTACGTAGTCATGCTTAAGATTCCATTTCGCATTTACCTGTTTATGTGTTAGTTACATAATTAATTTTGTGACAAGAGTAGGTACCTATCGTTAACAGCTCATATACCTATACATTTGTCAAATTAATCAAAGTTATTTTCATGGTTTGGTGTCAATAAATATTATTAGTATTGTATCATAATGTAAATATAACAAGCGACCAATGCCCGGGCAAGCGTTGAATACACTGTGGCGTGAGTTGAGTTTAGCTCCTAGAGATGTTACTTCATAATTATTGCATTGTTTTTTACATAACACTTGTACTTGTCGGAACAAATTGTAATTAGTTGTTACAATGGTTAAGCACAAGACAATTGATTCGAGAAACGCGCGGTCAAGGTCAGATGCAAATTATACAATTAATGGTTATTATAGTAAACATTGTAGGATACCTAGAAGTCATTTTTGTAAAATAGAATAGGTACTTATCGTAGAACATCGTGAACATCATGACGATGTAAAATTATAAATTAGGATTAGGTATCTTATTTTAGTCAAGGAATTTTAGAAGAAATTAACTATATTATGAATAAAGGCACATAAAGGTAAACCATGAACGGAGCTGTTGATAAAATTATAACCACAAAATATTATTTACTTTCCATCAACAATTTTATTGAAATTACAATATATGCAACTTAGGGAACAAAATATAACATTTTAATAGCAAAATTACACTTAAAGGTTAGCTTTAACATTTGGTTTGATGTATTTGTGGAAGCTAGCATTGACCGGTTCCTTGTTGAGCGGACTCTTGAGAGCTTCGGCCATCAATCGCTCATACACACGCCCGTCGTACGCTCCAAGAGTTGAGTTTAAAATCTAAAAACAACAAAGATTATCAACAATTTTACCATTGAAAATAGGTTATTAAGTTACTCGTAGAAATAATTTGTTAAAAAAGTCTCAAACTTATTTTAAGAAAAATATATATCGATTAATGAATTACGCTCTTCGATTACTAAGGTAAAGGCGATACCTCTTACATAATATAAACCTTTCGTTATCCGTTGATAAAAGAAGGTGAACGTGAATAATGTAAGGTGATGAAAACGATAATAATGGATGGACTTTTAAGTTTGTATTAGCTTTTTAACCACTACGAAATCGTGTGTTTCTTTACCTCGTCTCTAATGTCAAAAGCGTCAACAAGACCAACTGCATTAGGTCTAATCAACGCCAGTAGTTCTTCATATCGGTTTTGCAGCACCGCAATATCATTTTTAGATATCGTTGAATACTGTAAAGATAAAAAAAAATATAAGACAGAATTTAAAAAAGCATTCAATAGATGTAATAAACTAATAAATAATAAATGGTCATCCATCACGCACCAGCAAAAGGTCACCACTCTTCTCAAGCGCCCAGTATATGATATACATCTCTGCCAATTGTTTCAAAACTACTGCTAGTTCAGGAGACACACCTGCTACTATTCTCTGAGTCTCTTTCCAGGACATTTCACAGAGGACTTCACGACCATGTGCCTGAAATATGGACATAAATATTTAAATAACTATTCGATGCAATGAGCCATTCCAATAATTTGTAGACTTTTTTCAAACGCTCACCTCACTGGCATCAACCAGTTGTACAGATGCCAAGTTCCACGAATCTTCATAATCCTTTCCGGACTTAACATGTCTTTGAATAGATTCGTATGCTGTCTTCAACTTCCTACAATAACAGCAAATTTATTACTTTCTTTCAACTACTCTTGGCAGTAATAAAAAAATTCAAAAATTTACCCTGCTGCCACCGCTTGGAAACCTGCGATTATTCCTGCAGGCGAATTCTCCCATTTAAGACTGCTGATATGCTTGATGTTGGCTAGATAAGAGATAGAAGGAGTTTGTCCATCCAGAACTTGCTTCCATGCCTTGACTAGATATCTGCAAATATGTACAGCATCATTAAGATCTTTAACATTGATGCCAATATTATACGGTAACAAGCATTGACGTAGTGGACCATCTCATTAGCTGCCCATCTTGTCCTGTCACCTGCATGCGAGAGGACTTGATGAAGGCTACTGACGACGCTATTCGTGTGGCTGGTATTTGGGCCGAGACTGTCTGAGTTTGCTGAGTAACAAGTTACAAAAAATTTCGCTGCTAACCTCGCTGTCTGCAAGTGCAGCACCGTGTTCTCGCCTTCGTAAGTACAAGCCGCTGTAGTGAGACCATACAACGTAGGCAAGTTAGAAGAAAGCATATAGCCGTGGCCTCCACAAGCCAATCGGCACTCTTCAACGATGCGAGCGCAATCTTTCGTGGTAATTGATTTCAAACAGCATGCCATCGCATGAAGCTAGAAAAATAATACTTATTTCAGCTCTTCTGAATGAAAAAAAGGGTCCGGCCGTTAGGCCCCCATTCCGGTACGCCCCCGGCCGTGACGCCACTAAAAAACCAGCGGCTTGCCGACCAACAAACAGATTTAAGATTGTAGTGGCGTACCGGAATGGGGCCCTAACGGCCGGACCCGAAAAAAATTTATCAGCACAACATTATTCTCATTTAAAAATCAATTATTCTTAATTTAATGTCTATACTGACTTCAGGCAGGGCATCCAAGTTGCCTTCTTTCATGTTTTTTGTGACGTTTAAGTATCTGCTCCATAACCATAAACCGACTAATCTGTATGCGTGACTCGAAGCAATGGATATGAAAATCTTATGCTGCTGAGTCAAATAGTCTATAATTTGTGGCTCTGGCTGGCTGAAACGTATATAAAATTTAATTTCAAGTACCAATTCGTAAGTACCAATAAAAAAGCCTAAAGCTCATTGTATATAATATATGTATATTTACTTCGTAATCAACTTACTCATCTTTTGGCTTGGATTGGTGTCTTACTGCCGAGTATCGTACAGCAGTGATGGCGGCTCTAGCTGCATAGTAGGCCATATCATTTACTAAATTCACCCTTACAAGAACCATAGTACCATAGGCCAGTTTATCAGTCTTTGATTTCACGTAGGTCCCGTCCTGTAAAAATTTATTTTTTTTGTTTATCATGTCTTTTTGTCTAGGTATCTCCTAGGTCTTTATATCCTATATTGCTTTAAAAATTAAATAATTACCTTTAAGACTTGGGCATTTTTCATCATCATATTTTTTCTGGGAATTCTGAAATTGTTGAATCCAAGGAATCCATTGTTGGCGGTAGAGAATCCCAGTTTGGGTCCAATTTCTCCCACTTTGACTCCCGGCAGGGGCATGTGGGTCTGGAAGTCGCGGATCTGTACGAAGAAGGGATGCACACCGACAAACTTCCCCTGCGTGTGTAGTTGAGCCACCACGATGCACACATTTGTGGTATGTCCCACTGTAATGAAGCAAAAATGAAGAATTAATAAATAGAAAAAGAACTAACACAATATGCAATTTTTTACGGCTGCAAAATTTAACCATTCTGTATCTGAGCTAGTTGGACCAGACGTTATAAAGTGTTAAATCTGTGCGGAAGATGCCACACCACATGTAGACCACAAGATGTTTATTAAAATATTAAACATTTTATTTATCAATCTCTATCAAGAACTTAAGCCCAACCGTGGCTTATTTGAAAATTATTTATCGATATAAGATAAATACAATAATCAATTTTATATGTGCAAATTATATTTGATTAGGTATTCACCTTCATTAGGGTTGGCTCGAGCTTGACGGAGGGGACATAATATATGGGTTGTTAACGAGAGGTATTTCAATTGTTGATAAAAGTTTATCTACTTACATCCTCCGGGCCACCATTTGTAAGATGACAGCGTAGGACTGTTGAGGATGAATTCCTCTTTAGCAGGATCGTAGGTGGCTGTAGTTTCAAGACCTCTCAGAAACGTTCCATGGCCCATTTCAGTCTGAAAAGTCAATATATCCCGTATCAGTAAAATTATTTTCTCTTACATTTAGTTTTTTTTTTGTTTACTGGAACTCTTGTTCCTGTACCTACTATGAGCAATACTATGTGTTTTCGTTTTCGCCTGAAATAGATATGAAATGTTATCCAGATTTATGTCTTGTTACTGTATTTTATTCCATCTTGTGTATTCTGATTCCTTTTAACCCCCGACGAAAAAGAGGGGTGTTATAAGTTTTACGTGTGTGTCTGTCAGTCTGTGGCATCGTAGCTCCTAAACGGATGCTCCGATTTTGATCTAGCTTTTTTTTTGTTTTAATGTGTCACAATCGAGTGTTCTTAGCTATGAACCAAGAAAATATATTCAGACATTCTAATTGTTGAAAGGATTAAGTAGCGGTTTTGAGGCGGGGGTTATTAAAATTTTTAATTTGATGTTATATTTTATTTACCTGTGCATAAGTCCCGATAATTTCCATACTCAAAGCTTTTGGGAGCCATTCGGCAACTTGTTCGTCAGAGCCTTGGCCGATGATCGTTGGCACAAACATCCCCATATGTAGAAGTGTTGGGGTGATATCCTTCAGAATTCCAAGCATTACTTTGTAGGTGTTTGATGGTCTAAAAACATTTTTATTAAGTATCAATACTTCCTTTTTGTTTTTATTATCTTATACGGCATCATTTCATTCGATACGGAGTTGGGTAGCAGAATAATGAGTGTCTTTTCAATTACTCTATGTAGGTACTCTATTTATTAGGCACTGCTTGTTACTTTATTAATATTTCCAGCTTAATGTTTGACTTTAAAAATAATAGATGATGCTAGGAACTAGTGGGAACAAACGAGTGTTTTTATTTTCTTATTTGTTTTTTTTTATATACTGAATTGATTGCTTCAATTAAAGGGTGCTACACACCACACAGTGCCAGCGGCAGTGCCGCCGGATTGTGCCGGCGGGTTGCGCGGTATGCCCCGGCGGAAGTTCGTTCCTGGCATTCAAATGTCGGCGGTAGGGCCGCCGGATTGTGCCAGCGGCTTTTTGTGCGGCTTGTAATGCCGGCGCGGCGGCATAGCTGCTCTGCTCGGCATAAACCCACCGGCATGCAGCATTACCGCCGGCACTGTGTGTAGCAGCCTTTAAAGTTTAGTTCACATAATGTCCTCATGTATGTGAACTGATAACGATAAAACTTTGTATATTGTCTTGTTGTCTACTATCGCATAGGTAAGTTTTTATCTTTTTATCACTGTCTTCCAAAAATTTGTTTTGATTACTAACCCAAAGTCCTCAATACTGGTGACTGTCCTGCCACGTTCCCTCATCACTCTTTGAAGGATGAAGGCTTTCTTCACGGCATTCTCGTACTTTTCCTTATGGCTCAGGTATTCTTCGGGAATCTCATCTCTTAATTCTTTTACAGCCAGCACCGTATCCTCTGAAAGTTGGGGCAAAGGATAGGATATTAACCTTAATGTTTTATTTTATGTCTTCCCGTAGTGACAACAATAAAGTAACTAACTACATGAGAAATGAACAAAAATATTATCATACAGTTGAGTATTAAGGAAATTATAGGTTTTACTTTAGAATAAAAAAAAACTAAGTTTTTACATCTTCGACATAGTTCAAATTCAAAGTCTTTGCCTGCCCTAGATCTAGTAACAAATGTTTTTTAAAAGCTAAAGCCATGCATATAAATTTTACATTGAGCCACAAAGTACCTTTCTTTATACAGAAAACATTGGGCTACTTGTTTCCTGGTGGTCTCTTTAAGAACAGGCACTAGATACTGTACAAAAATACCTATTAGTGACTTACCAACTTGTTTCCTTTCTTTAGTCTTTTCCTCTCCTCCATCGATAAGATGAATCAACTCCTTCACATTGAAAGTGCACTTTTTCCTCTCACGGAGAAGGTCGGAATTCGTAAACCCAGCCATTTTGCAAAACACGAAAATTCACTTCACACCGCTTCTTCACAAACACTTCTGATAAAATTACAGTATCACCTCTTTTATAAATTAAATCTCTTATCATTTCTCCATATCGCGAACATCGTAATGTTTCTGTAGATAATCTTGATTAATTGTAAATACGAGTATTTACAGGGTATTAGAGTCAACAGGTCGGTTCAATTTTTATCAATAACTTTTAGTTTAATCTGCATTCGTCCTCTTTCGGAGTATTACAAAAGGAGTTTGAAAATAGGTATTTTCGGAAAGAGTTGCCTACTTGAAATCGAAAGCTATTATAGCGAATTTCGTCAGACCTAAAATGTATTCTCTAATAATTGATTATGCGAAAACGCGTTACATACATAGACTAATTTAATACTTAAATAGCCTGTTTACCTACTAAAAGAGCCAAATTTACTGCCGGATCAAAGCTTCTCCCTTAGACAGGAAGTGTTACTAAAATTCTCTAGCTTGGCAAACAGTAAAGTTGAGGAACCCCAGTCTATGTTGGTTACCTATAGCTTTTGTCTATTTCCTGGGTATGAAAAAAATAGCCTTATACAGACCTACTATATAACGCGTAGGTACAAGAAGCGTTACATTAGTTCAGTTCTAAATGGGAACTGCAGTTTAGCTAACAATCTTAGCATATAAGTCACCCGTCGCTATACCTTTTGTTTCTGTTGATTGTACAAGCTAGCATCAGAAGTTTTTAACGGTTTATAACCCCTGTTAAATGTATAACATCCACTACTTCGTGATTCAACCGTGTTACCACAAGTGTTACTATCAAACACCGCACCGCCGCCGCGCCACGAAGGAAATTGCAAGTCTAGTGACTGACACGATTCTAGTTCTACTTTCCCTTGCCTCGTTTTATGTAATGCGCATCGCATAAAGCGATTGCAAGTCGCAACTCGTCATATAGGTACATATAGCTTCGTTGCTTAGTGCGTCTTTTTGTACACGCCCGCAGCTTAGTACATTTTTAATTATACGCAAACAATATTCTCTCCTTAAACAAGCACTAGTCTATACAACGTGTTTGTCAATTAACGCAAAATCTAACACAACTCAGAAATAAAACTGAAGTTAACTTGGCTAGCTGATCAATTTGTATGAAAAGTAAAAAATAGTTGTGATTTCAGAAAACTTGCAGAACAAGAGTTGTTCATTTTATGATCTGAGTTAATATTACCTCAGAGGTTTTTCGTTATTTGATTATTAACACTTGTAGGTATATAATAAAAATGAACCTATATTTCTCTTGGGCAAGCTATAACTTGAGAACGGCTACATAATTATATATTTTTTAATGTTTTCTAATAGAATAGAGTATAATACTTCGTAGAAGGTTCTTATATTTTAAATAATAAGAAAATATGCTACCTTTTACCGCGGGAAAATACCTTACTATGGGAAAACTGTTAACGCGGGCGGAAAACTAGTATCTTATCTAGTATAATAAAATATTTTAACTTCTTCCTGGTTTATAAAATCGACAACTTCTTCTTCTTAAATCTTTATACATATAGATAGATACCTATATTTATCATCGATTTGCGATTTGTAAATAGTGGCAGAAAGAGGTCCCACGCAATCAGCTGTATATGACTGTATGTACTCACGTAGTTATTGAATTTATTTAAAACACTATATTATAGCAATAAGTATTGTATCTTATCTACTATTGACGTATTTTATCTAAAACTGTATTATGTACACATCAGACACTGCCGAAGTCCACTGACACCAACCAAAGTGCGAACTCTACTGTCGTACGACTGATAATACATTAATATACAGGTTTATCGTCATGATTTCGTGTAGTTTAGTGGTCATGTTTATGGTTCCGTAGCGAAAGAATAAATTGTTTATCATGATAGCCAAATACTCATGTGATTCAGCACCCGCGTTAACTATTTTTCCCGTGGGAATAACATATTTCCCCGCGGTAAAAGGTAGCTTATGTGTTAATCCAGGGTGTCAGGTAACTCCATACCAAATTTTATTAAAATCGCTCCAGCCGTTTAGAGTGGAGAAGTAACAAACATACACACTAACAAACTCACACTTTCGCCTCTAAAATATGTAGGTATGTATGATATATTTCAAGAACTAGGTGATGATAAACTTTAAAATTTAAACTAAAATAAGGACAGATGACCCTCCGACCATAAAACTACAAGAAAATGTGATACACTAAAAAAGTCACACAAACATAATTATTGTATTGTCCATTTAGACCGTCGTCCGAGAAGCGTTTTTCGTACCTATCGTACTTTCGTGGCAGACTTTAATATTCATATGTGAACTTGTTTGGTGTCTCTAGATATCGAAGTCTGCCGAGCCAAATAGGAAGCGTTTGGGAGTTATGTCACTTTGAAAAGTGCTCCAGATGACGAAAAATTACCTATCTTACTTTTGAAAAATTCTTTCTTAGGATCGTTCGTAGCATCATTATGAACAGCCTAGACAAATTTCCAGACCATTTACAGGAAGCGTTTGGAAAATCAGCCGGCTTTTGTGGGTGGGATTTTTACCAAGAAAATACCTATCTTACTTTTTGACGAAACTACATTCAGGTGATGGGGAGACTCTCATACAATAATAAAAGTCAAGTCTGCCGCAGATATTAGGAAGCGTTTGCAGAATCAGCCGCTTTGAATGTGCCAAAGACTGAAGACGCTTACTACTGAAAACGATAATATTATAGTTTATTTTCGTAATATTGACCTGTAAGTTGAATTTTAACCTGTTAGAAGACTATTTGAATCGAAAATAAAATCAATAAAAAACGGATGTATGCATAAATAAAATTATAAAAAAAATTTTCATACAAATATTTTTATTTCATTGTCACGTCTACTATCGTCTCTCTTATCAATACCTATAATTATTACAAAATAACAAATATATATTTTTTAAGTACAAGTAACGCTTATCAATCGCTTTAAAAAAACGATATCCTTTAGTTTTTGTATTCTGTGGTTATATCTCTCTTAAACTTACTCGAATAAAAACAAAATCGATAAAAACAAACAATCTACCTAAACAAAATAGATTTTCGTAGGATGTTACCTACCTAAATATCTACTTTACATAATATAAACAAGTTGCTTGTTATTAAACCAACGTCAAAGGTAAGTCAAAAAATAGCTGCCGAGTATCAACAGAGATATATCTTGGTATATTATAATCTGAACATTGCTAAGCCTGCCTTGCAAATTTATTCAACTGAATCACAATGCTTATGACAATCGCACTCTACCTACACCTTTGTAAGGTGGACTATAAGCTGCGTATCGATTTTGCGCTGCAAACCATCGCACTTAGGCTTTTCTTCGGTGCCCAAGGCGGCACTAAGTTTAAATCCGGCCCTGTACAGGTCTAGAAACACCAAACCTCATTACACACAAATGTTGGGTCTGAAGATGTCCCAGAGATCACAGAAGCGGAAATACAATTCGCCTTGAGCAAAATGAACAATGGAAAGCCCCTGGTGAAGACGGTGTCATAGTAGATATGGTTGAATTAGGTGTAGTTTCGGTCATACAGCTTCTTAAAGAATTCTCCAATATATGCCTAAAAGAAGGTAGAATAGGTATTCTACCTTCTTGAAAATGGTTAAAAAATGGGAAAGTGCTACTGTCATTCTATTATTTAAGAAGGGAAACAAATCAGATCTCTCGACCCATCAGTCTGCTATCTACAAACTATTCACAAAAATAGTTACGAACCGTCTTACGATAAAGCTGGATTTCTACCAACCAGTCGAACAAGCAGGCTTCAGAAGCGGATGTAACACTATGGACCACTTTATAGCCATGAAAATTATCATCGAAAAGGTTACAGAATATCATATGAATCTGTGGCTTGCATTCATTGACTATAAGAAAGCCTTTGATAGTATTGAGGCCTGGGCGGTTATTCAGCCTCTGGAGAATGCTAGAATAGACTACCGTTACAATCAATATTTACCACAACGCAAGCTTACAAGTAAACCTCCCACCAGAAACAGACTCAATAAAGATCTAGAGAGGAGTTAGACAGATTGATACCCTGTCTCCAAAATTATTCACGTTGGTTTTGGAGGACATCGTTAAAAAGTTACATTGGGAAGAACACATTTTACATTGCAGGAAAAAGGCTGAATAATCTAAGGTTCGCGGGCGACATTGTGTTATTCTCGGATAACCCACGAGACTTCCAGGAACTGAGCGATACTTCAAATCGGTTTGGATTAGAGATGAAGTTGGATAAAACCAAAATTTTGACGATCTGCCCTAACACCTTGGACATCAAAGTCAACCAAACTGTCATAGAAAGGGTTCAGATTTGTATACGTGATCTTGGTCAAGAGATCGTGATGGCAAAAAAAAACCAGACCAATGAATTCAATCAGCGCATTGGATTAGCGTACCTAGCCTTCTACAAAGTCGAGTTCACCCTAAATATGAACATCACGGCCGAACAGAAAGCTCGCATACATGACCAGTGCATACTATCTGTACTTACATACGGTGCCGAGACCTAGGTTTTCACTAAAAAGATTATCTCCAAACTCAGAGTGGCACAAAGAGCAATAGAATGCAAAATGGTAGGAGTGACACTGAGAAACTGTGAGAGAAACGAATAGTTTAGGGAACAGAGCAAAGTCACTGACGTTACCATGTGTATTGCGAAGTTGAAATGGCAATGAGCTGGCCACGTCGCTAGAAAACATAACTCGTGGGGAAGAATTCTGTTGGAATGGACACCGTATGGCGAAAATTTGCACTCGTGGAAGACCGCAGATGCGTTGGGTCGACGACATTAAGCGAACAGCTGGCAAAAAGTGGATTGAGCCAGCACAAGACCGACAAAGTTGGCATAGACTTAAGGAGGCCTATACCCATGTGGTTGAAAAGGCTAAGAAGAAGAAGAGTATTTTATTGAATATTGTATTGTATTGTATAGACTTCTTTTCTGCTCTCGGGACGATTTTTAAAGAGTGGCCTGACATATTACTTGACAGAAACAAACGCGTTATCTACTGGGTCAGTTAAGGACTTCTCTGCTGGTAAGCACTACAATCGGTGCAAGAGACTACATCCGATTTTAACAGATGTATTTGCAAAGATGCATATTGAAACAGAATTTTTCAATATTCATCAGCTTGTCCTGGTACATAACCATCAATCGCGCGTAATTCGGATGATTTGTGACAAAAAAATCATCATTGGGAGACAACAAATAAATAAATAAATCTATGTCCCACATATCCCAACTGTTTTTTGGCAATATCTATATGACATAAAAAATTTAGCAGCATACCATGCTTACCGTAACGAGTCTTGTCGCTATATGCGTCATATTTCTAAAGCAAATTCCCGAAATCATCAGGAGGAGGAATGCTAAGATAATTGTTTTCTGTCAGGATACTTTCTAAGAAGTACTTATCAATGTCATATTTACATAAACCTTCTTGTTGAAATATTTCAATAATGCATCTTTTCAAATACTGCTGTTAAAATCGGATGTGATCTCTTGCACCGATTATAGTGCTTACCAGCCGAGAAGCCATTAACTGACCCATTAGATTAGATAGCGCATTTTTTTCTGTCAAGTAATAAGTCAGGCCACTGTCTGTAAAAATCGTCCCGAGAGCAGAAAAGAAGGCCATAAACAAATAAAACCGACCAAAATTAATAAAGATATTGTCATAAGCATGTGATTCAGTTGAATGAATTTGCAAGGCAGGCTTGGCAATGTTCAGATTATAATATACCAAGATATTATTATATCTCTCTTGACACTCGGCCGTTATTTTTTGACTTATCTTTAAAGTTGGTTTAATAGTAGGTACAAGCAACTAGGTAGTTTATATTATGTAAAGTAGATAAGATATTTAGGTAGGTAACATCCTGCGAGAATCTATTTTGTTTAGGTAGATTGTTTGTTTTTATCGATTTTGTTTTTATTCGAGTAAGTTTAAGAGAGATATAACCACAGAATACAAAAACTAAAGGATATCGTTTTTTTAAAGCGATTGATAAGCGTTACTTGTACTTAAAAAATATATATTTGTTATTTTGTAATAATTATAGGTATTGATAAGAGAGACGATAGTAGACGTGACAATGAAATAAAAATATTTGTATGAAAAAATATTTTATAATTTTATTTATGCATACATCCATATTTTATTGATTTTATTTTCGATTAAGACAGTCTTCTCACAGGTAAAAATTCAACTCACAGGTCAATATTACGAAAATAAACTATAATATTATCGTTTTCAGTAGTAAGCGTCTTCAGTCTTTGGCACATTCAAAGCGGCTGATTCTGCAAACGCTTCCTAATATCTGCGGCAGACTTGACTTTTATTGATGTATGAGAGCCTCCCCATCACCTGAATGTAGTTTCGTCAAAAAGTAAGATAGGTATTTTCTTGGTAAAAATCCCACCCACAAAAGCCGGCTGATTTTCCAAACGCTTCCTGTAAATGGTCTGGAAATTTGTCTAGGCTGTTCATAATGATGCTACGAACGATCCTAAGAAAGAATTTTTCAAAAGTAAGGTAGGTAATTTTTCGTCATCTGGAGCACTTTTCAAAGTGACATAATTCCCAAACGCTTCCTATTTGGCTCGGCAGACTTCGATATCTAGAGACACCAAACAAGTTCACATATGAATATTAAAGTCTGCCACGAAAGTACGATAGGTACGAAAAACGCTTCTCGGACGACGGTCTAATTTGTTTTACTCCGTGGATTAATCAAATTATCACAATTTCTAACACAACTTACTTAAAAAAAAAAGTTTTTTACGTCCTGCATCAAGCGTTGCTATGTATTTAAGAGAGTTTACGTCCACAATATTTGTCTTCTTGTCATTAAGTCATCATTACCAAGCAATTTAGCAAACTCGTTTTGCTTAAAACGTCGCTAATGGTCAGTGGATTTTTATACATGCTTATTTGTCAAGTTGGATCTTACAGAGATAGGTATGCTACGATAGTAACTAACACATAAACAAGTTTTAAGCAAATGTATTTAGGTAATGAAAAAGTGTATTTAAATTATAAGTATACTCATTTTAACCTGCAGCACAGCACATTAAATTCGAATAACCGGTCCAATATATTCTAATAATTGTAAGTTTTGAAAACTTTTGTAAGCCCCCGCGGTATTTGAAATCTTGTAAATACCATGTTTCAATGTATTATGTACGTAAGTTACGCACGAGCATATAAACAATAATAAAACTTCTATTCAGTCGAAAATTCAGATCTAGATCAAGCTATTGATCGGGACCACTCGTGCCATCTGTTGGTAGCTCACTGAACTACAATTGTATCAAAAACGATTTCACCTTGAACCGCGTCGTCAGTCAATCTGAGTATTCTGAGTCGTAATGAGAACGAACACACATAAACCACTTTTATCTTATCTCGTACGCATTTATTTGTGCAACAAATGACTTACGATGAACTTTATAGTTTAAACGGAATGTTCCACACTGTTATTTTATAATAAACTATAGTCAGTATTATATTATTAACTTTTGCTCTGATAGATGCGTGAGCTCCGCAGCACACACCAAAAGATACTGCTTGAAAAGCTGCTTGATTACGGCTTGTTTTTATTTGTGGTTTTAAACCACTGGTTTATTTACTCCGACAACAAGCTGTCAGATGCAGTATGTAGGTACTCGTAAGAGCAACGGAGGTAGAAATACAAAATATGTTATTTAAATTGGTTTATTTCTTACATAGTATAAACTATACTATACATAATATTATACAGCAATTTAATGAACGCCAAAATGACGTCATAATGGCGGGACCAGTTTCTTTTGTTAATATCTTGAAAGTTTTTGAGTGTAGAATTTTTCTATGAAGGTATGAAATAGTAGAAATTGTGTATTAAAATATCCTTAAAATTTGAAAAAACAGGGTTTCCGCCATCGTGACATTCATGCAATTTCCAATGTACAAAAAGGTTGCATTAAAAGCCTGGGCGACATGTTAGCGTGTATGTACCTAATTTAACTCCTTGTTAGGTATTACTTGTTTAGATGTTCAGAATTTATTGAAGATGAAGATTTTCTTTCCATTTACACTTTAACAACATACTTACCATAGTTTAATAAAAATATTTTGAATACAGGGTGCAAGTAGCATCTTAGCTATAGCAAATACTGAAACCTCTCCCAGATTTTTTAATCGAAAACGTAAAATTATCCAAACATCTTATTTTACTTACTACACAACTTTGTACAGACGGACAAACATTTAAATGAAGGTGACCAAAAGGGGAACTAACGCCACCGCCTGGCAAAACGTAATTTTTGATCGTCCCTTGCGCCCTCAACGCGGCCATTTATTAGATCCTTAACGGACTGTAACTTTGCCGCCGAAGAACTAAGGCCCCCTAAACTATTATATTAAAGCTGCCCCCTCATGAATGGTTTCAGATACTTGTGGAAGCTCTCGTTGACTGGTTCTGCATTAAGCGGATTCTTCAGAGCCTCTTCCATCAGCCGCTCATACACCCTACCGTCGTATGCGCCGAGGGTTGATCCAAGGATCTGGACAAAATCATTAATATTTAAATAATAATATAATAAATATGTGGGACATCTCACACACGGCCATCTGACCCCAAACTAGACAAAGCCTGTACTATGGGTGGCAGACAGCTGATATACATACATATATAAATACATATATAAATATACAACATCCAGACACAAGGCAAACACAAGTGCTCATCACACGAATGTTTGCCCTGGGCGGGATTCGAACCTACCTAACCTACCTAACCAAACTGGGGAAAGCTTCACAAATTATTCTTTGGTGATGGTGCGTACCAGGATTGGAATCCGGAACCATCATTATATCAAGAAACGAAGGCTCGGTTACAGAAGCTATTAAAATAAAAAAATAGAGTTCGAACCTACAAACAGAATATGGGACACAGATTTACAAAAAAAAAGTTTCTTAAACTTAACTCACCATATCATGAATGTCAAAAGCGTCCACCAGCCCGACGGCATTAGGTCTAATTTTGCACAGCAACTCCTCGTACCAATGCTGGAGCTGATCGATGTCCTCTTTTGATATGGAAGTGTACTGAAATAAAATCAATACCTAGATACATTTTCGAAATTGGATCCCCAGATAATACAATATTTATGTAGTATGTGAGAAGTCTAAACCTGAGGCAGTTAAAATCAAAATTATTCGAATAAACACTTGCTCCATACTTGCTCTGAATGATCATGTGAAAAGTTAAATATTTAATTAAAAAATATTTTCGCTTATTAACAACCATCTATACGCATCAAACTGTTAACATGGTAAAAGTGAGATGAAAATCTTTATTACACACAATAATATTAACTAATCAATAGTACTTGCATTTGACTTTTTTACAACACAAAAAGAAGATGTTTGCTAGATTTGATTTACTACGTGCGGACAAACTTTCTTAAGAATTAAATTATGAACATTCGAAACTCATGTGGAAAAGTTATAGACAAAAATTACAAGCAATGATTTAGCCAGGAACTTCAGTCAAAAACATCCTCACAGTCAGAGTAGTTTCAGTACTTAGCTCTCTACCTGGATATGACCAATTCCAGTTAGATCATCATGATTATCTGATTGAATCTACAGGAACTCACTCGCAACAAGTCGTTAACTCTTTCCAGTGCCCAGTAGACCGTATAGAGTTCCACAAGTTGATGCATTACAGCCCTCAGTTCCTCTGAAGAGTTGACCGTCAATCGCGATGTCTCCTCATTATACGTCCTCAATATCACCACACGGCAATGAGCCTGGAGAGGAGAGAAAAAAAAACATTCAGAAACCTATTACTGTTATTTACGGGTCTTAGCGCGATAATTTTAAATAGGTAGGATAATTAAAAATTTTAAATGTGTAGAAAGCGCGAAAGCCTCAAACAAACATTCAGAAACCTATATTACAAGAGAAACATGGACTGTCTTTTTTGTGCGACGCAGAATTTTGGGGAAAACGGTAGGTTCTCATCAGATCTCTTCTAGTTTAACCAAGAGTTCTTCTTACGCTCTATCCCCATTATTTTCATTTCTTATGAAAGAAAGTAAAAAAATATTATCGCTTCTTTGATAATAATTATCAATATAATTTAAAATCCATGCTTTTCGTACCTCAGCAGCAGCGACTAGTTGGACAGATGTCATATTCCAAGCATCTTCAAACGAAAGTCCAGACTCTACCCGCCTCTTTATACTGTTTGCAGAGGAAGATATTTTCCTGTAAAAGCCCAGTATTATCTATGAATCACAAAATGAAATCGCAAAAAAATACGCTCGGCAACTAATATCATACCTCATGGCCACGACTTCAAATCCACGAATAATCCCTTCCACAGAGTTCTGCCACAGCGAAAGATTATTCAATGCCGTCTCAAAGTATGCTACAGTGGGTGTCAATTTAGATGTATCTTTATTTTGCCATGTTTTAATCAAAAACCTAAAACAACAAAATTAATTTTAACTGCAAAGGTCGTAAATCTGTACTTAAAAAAAACATGCTAAAACCTGAGTCGGGGGGATGAAAGAAGTGATATAGAACACATCCATCCAGATTATTTCCAATATTTTTGTTTCTCTGTTTGTCTGTTTATATCTGTTTGTACGGGCATTAGCCAGAGTTTTAGAGATTACTCTGAAACTGTTGGACCGATTTGAATGAAATTTTGCATAGTACCTTATATCCCCGTTCAACATCTTAGATAGTTTTTACCGCGGAAAAATATTTTATTTCTACGGGAAACTGCACGGAAAAGGAAATAACAACGCCGGTGTAGCCGCGGTCGGACAGCTAGTTCATAAAATAATAGCATGCTATGCTATAGACACTTTTAAAAGTAGGTATACCATCATCAAGACTTTCATCTAACTAAGTAAATAGAAGAAAAATAAAATAACATCAATAAATACTGTGGTTTCTAAAATATGTTCGTGACTATTACAAATAAGGTTATACCTCGCTGTTTGCAGAAGCAACACAGTGTTTTCCCCTTCGTAAGTACAGGCAGCAGTGACCTGGCCGTAGGTAAAAGGCAGGTTTGAAGACTGCATGAACCCGTGACCCCCGCAAGCCAGACGACATCTCTCCACTAATGCAGCTGTGTCTGATGTACTTACTGCTTTCAGACAACACACTAGAGCATGGAGCTGTAAAGTTATTAAAATCAAGTTTTAAGGCG
Source organism: Teleiodes luculella (assembly GCA_948473455.1). Lineage (NCBI taxonomy): Eukaryota > Metazoa > Arthropoda > Insecta > Lepidoptera > Gelechiidae > Teleiodes > Teleiodes luculella. The sequence goes on along the minus strand of OX419583.1, from coordinate 3,296,785 downwards.
GGCACAGAAGTAAGGGTATAGACAAGAGTCTAGATTTTACAAAAGAACAAACTAGGATAGAATAGAATATACATTATTGCACACAAGAGAATAACCACAAAACATAATTAAAACAACACAGGTGTACAAAAGGCGGTCTTATTGCTAAGGTAGCAATTTCTACCAGGCAACTCTTACTACCCAACCAAACAAGCTCTTCGAGAACAAAGGTCTACAATTTGAATACACTTTGATTGTAATCAGGTTATAAAATGTACTTACATCTGAAAAAATTCGTCGTATTTGTACGAAGGTTCTATAAACTCGGAAGAGTTGTTTTACGGTATCCATCAACTATGGAAATTCTTGACTGAACGTCTTTACGAGTTTTAATTTAACTCGTGTTCTACTGCATGTGACCATACTAAGTAATTATACTCAGAATAATAGCATCAATTTCATTGTCACCACGAATGGTAGCTTCTACCTACAATTATACATTTTGTGTTCATCAAGTTATGGAAACTCACCTCAGGTAATCTTTCCAAGTTTCCTCCGTCGAGCTGGCTATTAACTTCGTGAAATGTATCCCACAATTTACTTCCAGTTAATTTGAGCGCATGGCATGTGGCTATCCCACTGAATATCTTATGCTGCTGGGTTAAGTAGTCCAGAATTTGACATTCTGGTTGACTGTACAAATAATTGTATAATGTTAGAATCCCAAGACTGCAGAGAGAGTATGCGTAAGTCGTATGATACAAATTTGTACCCATTATAGAATAGACCCTTCTATAAGTCCACAAGCAACACTTGGCAGTTTCGAAATACTTATAATAACCCATCGCTACTTTTCAAATTCAAATTCAAATTCAAATAATTTATTGCTTGTCACAGTAATTACACACTTTACCGATAGCACCCAAGGACTCATAATCAACCAAGATTTGTATTAGGTAACTCACTCTTCTTTTATCTGACACTGTCTTCTAACGGCGGAATATCGGGTGGCTATAGTGACAGCCTTAGACAAGTAGTTCACCATATCAAATACGATCACCACTCTCATGAACACCATTGAACCGTAATTGAGTTTACTGCTTTTAGATTTCACATAGGTTCCATCCTGGAATAAATTAAATCGAGATTAGGCTTTATTTCTTTTTTATCCTATTTCAATATTGGTGTCTACCACAGAGCTAATCTGCCCTTTTAATGCGAATATAATTTAAAAACTATTATTCTTGAAAGTTACTGTATCAGATTTTTTATGTAATTAACCGTCCTACCTCTAAAACTTGTACATGTTTCATGAACATCTGATCCCTGGGTATTCTGACATGGTCGAATCCCAAAAAACCATTATTAACGGCATTAAGCCCTAGTTTCGCTCCAACATCTCCAATTTTGATTCCCGGTAGAGGCATGTGTGTTTCTTCGTCTCGTAGTTGTACAATGAAGAAGTGTATTCCGTGACATTGTCCATTGGTGTACAGTTGGGCTGCTACGATAGAGTAGTTGACTGTGTTTCCCACTAGAATAATAGTTACAGAAGTTAGTAGGGTTTTCTCTTGCTTGATAGGATTTATATTTCATTTATATTGTATCCTTGTATATAATTTATTGACTACAATTGTATTACTTACACCCCCCAGGCCACCATTTGTACGAAGTAAGGGTCGGACTGTGGAGCACAAACTCCTGCGTGTGAGAGTCGAAGGTGGCTGTCGTCTCCAGCCCTCGGATGAAAGTACCATGGCCCAATTCTGTCTGAAAACGAAGACCAAATTCTTCATCATTAATCAGATCACTAGTGACGCCAATCTGTCAGATATCCAATTCTTGTAGAGGTCATCATCATCAGTTCCATCATTAACAGCTCATATGTGTCCCCGCCGAAGGGTTCAAACCTACCCTGATATCAGGAAGAATAAGATTTAGTCGACCACGCTGGCCCAGTGCGGTTTGGTCAACTTCACACACAACCCTTGGATTACTTCGCAAGTGTGTGCAGGTTTCCTCACGATGTTTTCCTTCACCGTAAGAGCGTCGAATATGAATTCGTAACATATGAATTATAATGAGTAAGTAGGAATAATAAACATATGAAATTGAAAACCGAAAGCACATTGGTACGAACCCGCGAACTTCCGAATGGAAGTCAACGGCCCTAGCCACTTGGCCACCGACGCTCTACATCTGTCATCAGCTTACCAGCCATTTATATTAGCCAGCTCAGTTCATATCCTTACGGGAGGTGTTTCTGCAGCAGCACCGTTTGGATAAAGATTGCGATTGAACTGACCTGCGCATAAGTCCCAAGGATGCTACAATTCCAAGCTCGAGGCATCCAGTGTGCTTGCTGCTCGATTGTTCCATGCAGCACGATATTTGGTACGAACAACATGTAGTGAAGTGCGAGAGGGGTGCCATCTTTAAAAGAAGATGTGCCCAAAAGGCCGTCCAATAGATCTCTAGAAAAACCAAGAAAATAAAACAAGTATCTATCTAACCTGTTAGTAGAACTTAGGTTTTACTTATATAATAAACAAAGTACATCGTCCGTATTATTTATATCAAGTATATCCTAAACTTGCATGCACCTGTAAAAAAACTGAAAAGATTGATTCATTTTATTCATTCATTGAGAAGTCGGTCAACCCTTTCGGGCCAAAGCGTATTTATGTATGCAAGTAGGTGCCTACTAAGAGTATACCTATAGAACCATTTTTATATAGTAACTCTATCTAGGTCAAAAACCCCAGCCAACGAATTTTGTTCGCCCCAGCAGCTATCTTTTAGTATACGGTTATTTAATTTGACAGTGTTATTTGCATATAATATTTTAAAAATAATACCCATACATCAATTTCATTTTGCCATCTCCATATTAGCCTACCGCTTTTCCGCAAATCCGGTAACAATCATAGTATCAATTGAAAAGTATTTCAGAATAAAAAATCAGAGTATTTTATTAGTAAGTATTCTTACCAACCTTAAGTTTGAAGAAACCAGGCTTCCTTCTATCTGTAATTTCTTTACCAAATTAAACATTATAACGGATTTCCTAATGGAGTTCTCATACTTTTCTTTGTGGCTGAGGTATTCCTCTGGGGTGCCTTCGAAGAATTCCTTTTCGCTCAGCAATATGCTTTCTGAAAATTAGCAAAGATGTGTTATTCAAACAAACATGATCAGTTTCATAATCATCATCATTTCAATTGAAAGGCGTCCACTGTTGGTGATGCTGCTCGCATCCAGTCTTTCGGCAAACCTTGACAGTTCATCGGTCCACCCTTTGGGGGGGGCCTACCCACGCTAACAGTACGTTTTTGGGAACGTGGTTGTTAACGTGTTGTTGTAGTACAGAATACCAAATATTAGTCCCGTTGTAGTTGTTGAGAGAAACTTTCTGCTTCAGTAGCTGTCCGTATTTTTGGTTCTGCGATCTATTTTCGAACTATATTCTTTTACATTTTAAAAGAAAAGAGTTCTGTCTATATTCGAACTATTTTCTTTTATAAATCTAGATTTCAGAAGTTTTTACGCAGTAGATAAAAGTCAAAATTGTCTTCATTTCCTTCAAGTGCAAGGCAATGGCTACGGAATATATTTGGTAATTGTGCAAATGTAATCAGTCAGACTTATAAATTAGTCGATTAACAAAGGTCGAGAGTTCAGTTCTTGAACTACAATTGGTTTTTTGTTTCTTATGTAGTTTGTTTGTTTTCTTACCCTTTATGAAAGGGACTATAACAAATAGCAAATAGATACCGAGCATTTTGAAAATGTGTATGTAACGGGAAAGTGTAGGTACCTTAGGGTGATATGATATGATAATTGGAACGCAAAATAAATAAGCTGCGCCATTAATGTACCTATAATTTAGATGAAACAATATTGTAAAGATATTTAAAAATATACGACACGATGTGGAGTTTCTTCTAGCCGTTCTTCTCCACAGCCGTACGCCACTTTTGAACGGCCAACCATAAACAGTCTGCTCCTTGGTATTTATCAGCTTTGATGTAGAAAGATGATTTTGTAAATCTTACTTCGAAAACCATTTGATATTGATTTTGATTTTGAACTGCGAGTATCAAGACGAGAAAAGTAATTCTATTCTAACTACATGTTATCATCATCTATAATAAAACTGTAGAGGTCGAATCTGTCCAAACGCGAACGAAGAAAACATAGAAAAAAAATCTAAAAACCGAGTCTGGGGGATGGATGTAAGAAGTGATAATATACTTAGAACATTATCCAGATATTTTTAAATTTTTTTGTTTCTCTTTGTATGTTTGTACGGGACAATGTCCGAAACTGTTGGACCAATTTGAATGAAATGTTTTTACCGCGGAAAATATTTCATTCCTACGGGAAACTGCACGGAAAAGCAATAATACAACGCGGGCGTAGCCGCGGGCGGACATCAGGCTAGTCATCATACTAATACTAATATTATAGGAGGAAAGATTTTTATTTTTGTGTTCTATACTAATATTATAAAGAGGAAAGATTTGATTGTTTGATTGTTTGTTTGTTTGTTTGCATCGAATAGGGTCCGAAACTAATGATCCGATTTCAAAAATTCTTTCACTAGAAATCACTGCTAGGGTAATAAGTCTTGAAAAGCTACATGATCCCTGAGTAACATAGGCTACATTTTATTTTCAAAAAAATTTGGGATCCTTACTAAAACTTCAATAATGTAACCCAAGATGTGAAAAAAAACCTTAAATATTCTTCATAATTGAATAGGCTCCGAAACTACTTAGCCGATTTTAATGAAATTTGACGCAAAGGTAGAATAGACCTTGAAAAAGTCTAAGTACAATTTAAATAACGCGGGCGGAGCCGCGGCGGAAAGCTAGTAGGTAATATAATGTACACTCACCCCGATGTTTTCGTAGTTTGGTCCTTTCCGCCCCCCCGTCAATTAGATGTGTTAACTCCTGAACTTTGAACGAGCACTTCCCCCTCTCTCTTTGTAGATCCTCATTTATTTCTCCCATTTCGAATCACGCGCAGCCGCGACTAGTATGTTGTATAACAGTTCGCCGACTGACTTGACTAGAAAGTGACAGCAGACGGCTACTAATAATGAGTGGTATAGTCTGTCGATTAAATCTGTTTACATGGGAGAGTATTGGGAACTTTTAAAACTCGTGACTGGCAGCACTGTCATTAATTTACAGTATAGTAAATTTAAGTACCACTAAATCATTTAAATTTACTATACTGTAAATTATTGACAGCGCAGCCAGTAACGAGTTTAATAAGTTCCTAAACACATTTATTCGACAGACTATAGTGACTTGATTAAATTGTTTTATGTCCCTTTTAGTGACGTCTGCGGATGGAGACATGTCACTATAAACTAAACAAATATGACCAGCCAGAGTCGTCACGGCTAAAATCTTGATACGGGCACATAAGGGGTAATTTTTACCCTATCAAAATAATTTTCTTCCTGACTCTATTTTTAATTATTATATAACTAAGTATTAGAACAGAATACCAAATAGTAGTACCTCAACTCTCAAGAGGAAGGTTTATATGTATAATACATGCATAATATACTTAAGGATAACCCACAATAACCATTTTCCCGTGCGGAGCCGGGGCGGGTCGCTAGTAATAATATTAAAGGAAAGACAGGAACAAAAATATTACTACTGTTATTTACAGGTCTTAGCGCGATAATTTTAAATAGGTAGGTATGTATAACGTACGATACCTTATTTTGCCCGACGTTTCGGCGGGGTTGCACCTGCCGTGGTCGCGAGCTGACTGAGGCTGAATTATCGCGCTAAGACCTGTAAATAACAGTAATAATGTGTAGAAAGCGCGAAAGCCTCAAACAAACAAAAATATTACTTTTAATACATGGTCCAGGAATTTCGAAAATGCCGGCTTTAGAGCTTCCATCCGGCCAACTTAGTCACTCACTACATCCAACTCTGGGCGCATATTTTCAAGGATTCTGTACACACCAAGCAAGCTACTCGGGCGAGGCATGCGCCATACAGCTCGCTCGGTGTGTGCGCGATAAATCTGCATTCGGTTCTGTTTTATTTCGAACTCGTGCGCTCCGGCTAGACTAGACCCATCTTTTTATACTCTGTAGCCGTTAAAAGTACCCCGTTATTTCTTTAATAATGAAGGTAAAAGTAATCTAAATTACTCGAAAGAATTTGCATTTCAGAAGTTAGTGCATGTATAAATCGATTAGGTTGGTATTGTATTTCAATAGTAGGTCAAAGGCCTATTGACTGCCGCATTAATTACATTCTGCAAGTACCTGCTGAAGTAGGGACTACTATTTGGTATTCTGTGGCTAAAGTATAACTGGGTTGGTATGACGCAACGCAATGCTAGCATCGTTTTGATATTTAGCGCTTATAGCCGTAAAAATGTATTTCTATATGTATTTCATTATCAATGAAATATATGCTGAGTATAATAATTGCTTATTTAGCATTTAAATTACCTATTCGCCTGGCTAATACTGAAACTTTTTATTACGGGAAATCATGGGCAGAATATTAAAACCTTTCTACCTTATATTATGCGCCACCTTTGTTTATTTCGCAAATTAAAGATTTTTAATTCTATTTTTTAGAAAAATACCTAACACGGTATTCAATTCAATATTTATGTTTGTTGGCTTCTGTCCAAAGACCAAAGAGAAAAATAACTTTTTTTTCTCTTGAGAAAAATAACTTTAACCAAAGACGTTATCATAAACGATTCTGATTTGCGATAATAAACTTCATAATGACAAATAAATCATAAAACTTAATATATACTTCTCGTTCGTGTGTATGTCGAGTCTCTACACTGACACTGGCAAAATACGTCTCACCGATGTGAAGCCATAAAAAAAAAAAAAAAAAAAAAAAAAAAACTAATTTATAATTTGCGATTACAAAATATGAGACCATGGAGGTGACACTTCTCAACAGGGACTCTATAGTTCTCTTCATTCATCAAATTGTAACAAGAAAGACAAAATAAATAGCAAAATCATATACTTATTATATTTGTTAGAAATATGGTAGACAAAAGTTTAATAAAAGTATCATTCGAAACATGAATTTCACAGCTTCCCCTTCATGAAAGGTTTCAGGTGCTTATGGAAGCTCTCGTTGACTGGTTCGGCGTTCAGCGGGTTCTTCCGAGTTTCTTCCATCAGCCGCTCATACACGCGACCGTCGTATGCGCCGATGGTTGATCGAAGGATCTAGACGACAACAAAAGAGACCTTATGAAAGGCTTTTAACAACAAAGGAGACCTGAAGACTCATTAATTACGCACGAGAAACTCTCGTGCGACATAATTTTGTCGTGCGTATTCTCTTATCCTATTGGAGGATAATTCAATATGGTGGGTCTTTTAACAGTTAAATGTGCGACAAACTTTTGTCATAGCACTGCATGTTACGGGGGTTGAAACTCCGAGTCACTCGAGCATACGGTCGCCCATACATTCCCAAACGTTGCGACTAGTTAGTAAGCGTAGTGACTAGTCCCTTCTATTCTTTGAATGAAAGAAAGCCTTTGGCTTTATCTTTAGTTTAACCTGTGTTTGGATATAGAAAGAATCTCACCAAATCTGAAATATCAAATGCGTCCACCAGCCCGACGGCATTAGGTCTGATTTTGCACAGCAACTCCTCATACCACTGCTGTAGCTGGTCAATGTCCTCTTTTGATATGGAAGTGTACTGAAATAACAGACAATTCAATACTATCGTATTGACACCATAAAACATATAAATACAGAAAATCAGGACAAAAAAAAACAAAAGGCGGCTTTATCGCTAAGGTATACGAGATATTTTTGGTTGAATTATTAAAAAAAGTTATTCTATTAATTTGGTTTAAATGACAAACAGACAAATTTTGCAAAAGGGTGCATCTGACAAATTTTCTCAAAATTGGTATAACACAAATTTTACTCTGAATTATTTTCTCAAACCCGTTAGATGCGCCCTTTTTACCCGACTGCAAAGCAAGGGTTATTTATTATGACGACGGCAGAGTTTACTAATAGAAAGATAATGGTGGTTTCATATAAAATAAAGTTAATAAAAAATAATGTAACACCAAAATGTCTGACAAGATCATAATATGCTAACCCCGCCTTCTACGCAAATTACGTATTTTGCGATAATTTCCTATAGTCTTATAGTATCGTTTGAAAAAAATGTGCGATTGGTATGCAGGTGTCAATTACCTTTTGTCCGGATTAATATGAATCAAACCATAGGTACTGTGTTATATTAAATAACTATATGTTATCCAAGTTATTGTGACTCACTCGCAACAAGTCGTTGACTCTCTCCAGTGCCCAGTAGACCGTGTAGACCTCCACTAATTGGAGCGCCACAGTCCTCAGTTCCTCTGAAGAGTTTACTTCTAACCGTGATTTCGTCTCCTCATTGTATGTCCTCAAAATTACCGCACGGCAATGAGCCTGAAGACGAAACATTATAAGGACTTTAGAAAGAAACAGGGACAGTTTGATAAAATTAACTAGTTAAGCTTGACTAAATAACAAACAGTAAAAATCACAGAGTTTAGCTAAAAGAGATTTCCCTTGCACTTACCTCAGCAGCAGCCACCAGTTGGACAGACGTCATGTTCCAAGCATCTTCAAACGACAACCCAGATCTTACTCGTCGCTCAATGTTATCCACTGAAGAAGATATCTTCCTGAAATTTTCCTGTTTTTTATACATACCTATTCAAAACTATCCGCATAGAAAAACAATGATGCAAAAATAAATTCTTCATACCTCATCGCCACAATTTCAAAACCACGGATGATGCAGTCAACAGAGTTTTCCCATGGCGAGTGGTCGTGCGATGCCGTCTCGAGGTAGGCTACAGTGGGAGTCAATGGTGACAGGTCCTTTCTTTGCCAGGTTTTGACCAGGTACCTTCAAATCAAGGGAAGAATTTTTTAAATTACGGCCCAGCTGCAGATCAAGAAGTAATTAAAATTATGCCTCACCTCATCATTGAATAGGTTACGAAACTACTGAACCGATTTTAATGAAACTTGGTACAAAGATAGAATAGACCTTGGGGACTGACAAAGGCTACCTTTTACCGCGGGAAAATGTCTCATCCCCACGGGAAAAACTGTTAACGCGGGCGCATCAGCAGTAGAAAGCTAGTAAGTTCTCGAAGCAAGATATTTCTTCTATTCAAAATCTCGTATTTTTCAATTTCAAGCTAACGGTTAAGCCGCTACACCTCGCCATATTGGGGAAATTCTATGAAACTAATTTATAATACCGGCTATTGCCACCACAAGGACATAAAACCATGGGGCACTTTTTTCTCGTCTGTATACCTTGCTGTTTGAAGAAGCAAAACAGTGTTGTCCCCTTCGTAAGTGCAGGCACCAGTAGCCAGGCCGTAAGTGAGAGGCAAGTTGGAAGACTGCATGAAACCGTGACCTCCGCAAGCCAGCCGACAGCGTTCCACTATCGTGGCCGCGTCTGACGTACTCACAGCTTTCAAACAGCATGCTAGAGCGTGGAGCTGCAATATTAGTTCCTAGTTCAATTTCTATTCAATTTAAATACAACTGAGAACTGAGCGAAGAGGAAAGTTCTAGAATGGAGAACACGTTACGTCTTGGCAAGCGTAGCGTGGGACGCCCCCTTGCAAGATGAACCGACGACCTGTAAAAGGTGGTTGGCGGGGAGGCCTATGTCCTGCAGTGGACTGCTACGGGGTGATATGATATGATGGGGTCTGAGCAGATTCTCCAAAGTTGATTCAGAATCAAACTGCTCGACAGAAAAACATGATAATATTCCTCAAATACTGGATCTTCAGCAGTTGGACTAAGGCTTCTGCCATCTTGTTGACATAATCCCCACATTTAGCAAGCGAAGGTTGCAGTTGCAGTTCCTTTGTTGGTAACACAGGTAAAACCATTTATTTATGACGTGTTCTTTCTTAGATACTTACATAATCAGATATTTGGTTGTTAATGTAGGTACAAACAATCGTACCTACCTACTCCAGAAATGACAACGTATTTGAAAGACGGTTCCTTAAACTATGATTCTTCATGGTTTAAACTTATCCATCAACTGTAAGGATTTAACAGTATTCATCAACTGCAAAAAATCCTGTTACTTTGCTTCACCTATCATCCATCATACTCGTAGTTAGTTCTCGCAACACTACTTACCTCGGGTAGTCTTTCAAAGTTTCCTCCACTGAGCTGATTATTAATTTCGTCGAATGTATCCCACATTTTACTTCCAGTTAATTTTAGCGCATGGCATGTGGCTATCCCACTGAATATCTTATGCTGCTGGGTCAAGTAGTCCAGGATTTGACATTCTGGTTCACTGTATAAAATATATTATGTTGAAAATCTTCAAAATTAAATACCTTGCTTGCCACCATAATATAGAAACTAGAATAACGAAGAAGAACATACATAGACAAAATTTAAAAAAGTTTAGGTCTCATTTCCTGTCGTATCAAGAGGGCAAACAGAAAAGGGAGAATAGAATGGAATGCGAAAGAAGTACCTATGATAAATAAAGCAGAGTACGACAGAAATGTATAAAGTATGAAGTGTGAAGATGTGAAGTATGTTTCGATCGTAGCAAGTGGAAGGAAGTGGTCTCTGTCTACCCCTCCGTATGTACGACAGAAATGAGACAATGACGGTGAAAATCTTACTTTTCTCTCATCTGACACTGCCTCCTTACGGCCGAGTATCTCGTAGCTATAGTGACGGCTTTGGTCAGATAGTTGACCATTTCAAAGACGAGCACCACTCTCACGAACACCATTGAGCCGTAACTCAGTTTACTGCTTTTGGATTTCACATAGGTTCCATCCTGGAAGAGGTATTTATGCATGAGCTAAATTCGTAAGTTCACATCATTATGTAATGTACCATTTTCACTATTTTTATTATAATCGAAGCGAAAATTAAAACTCACCTAAACAGACGTTCAAAAAGTAATGTACGGTCAAGACGTGTAAAATAAGCTAAACACGCCCATCATCGCGATTTTCTCTCCTTTGTTGTAAGTAAAAGTTATTATTGTTGTGGTTAACAATAAGCACATGGAATTATTGAAATCGAACTGAATTCAAATTTCACTCACTCCCTTCCATACACATTCATAAAAACGCGACGAATCACTAGCGACCACGGAAGATGGTAATTTGTTTGGAATTTGAGTTTGAAACGTATTATAATTGTAATAGCTACGTGTGAGACGAGGCTAAGAAATGGTCGCGGAAATCTGTCGACGATCCAAGAAAAAAAAAATTTTCTTTAAATTTTTTTCCGCTGGGATGATTTACAATTATTATATTGAACTGTAACTGTTATTGTCTAATCTGGGGTCGCGGGAAGCCGCTGGATGCGAGCAGCGCAGGACCGATCGTTGTGGAGATCTTTGAGGGAGGTCTTAGTCCAGCAGTGGACGTCTTTTGGCTGAAATAATAATGATGATGACGAACTGTTTGTGTATTAGATTAGGCACTTTACTATTTTACCTCTAATACTTGAGCATTTTTCATCAACATTCGGTTCCTAGGTATCCTCACGTGGTCGAAGCCCAAAAACCCGTTATTGACAGCATTGAGGCCTTGTTTAGCCCCAATATCTCCAATCTCGATTCCCGGTAGGGGCATATGCGTTTCTTCGTCTCGTAACTGCACAATGAAGAAGTGGATTCCGTGACATTGGCCCTTGGTGTATAGTTGGGCGACCACTAAAGCGTAGTTTGCTGTTTGGCCCACTGGAAAGAATAAGTAGCAAATAGTCGTTCAAGTGAGGAAATCTATATGTTGCCGGCAGATTGTATAACTCGTCATTTGATAACGCTCGTCATTTTTAAATTTATTTAATGAAATTAACTTTCCGCCTCGGAGCTCCGCCCGCGTTAACAGTTTTTTCCGTGAGAATGAGAAATTTTCCCGCGGTAAAACGGTAAAAGGTATCCTATGTTACTCCCCAGGTCTATTCTATCTTTATACCAAGTTTTATTAAATCGGTTCAGTAGTTTCAGAGCCTATTCAACGTAATGAAACAAAAAATGAAATCTTTCCCGTTTATAGGTAATACGAGTAGGTAGGTATCTATACTTAGAAGTATAGATAAAACTAGCCAACTCACTTCCTGCAGCCCACCATTTGTAGGAAGTGAGCGTCGGGCTGTGGAGCACAAACTCCTGTGTGTCAGGGTCGAAGGTGGCCGTCGTCTCCAGACCTCGGATGAACGTGCCGTGACCCAGCTCCGTCTGGAAACCAAAACCATCATCATCACAGAATTGAATAATATAAATACACTCGTATATTACGCATTATAATTAACGGTTACTCGGTGAACACTGCTCTCTACATGGATAGTATCAGTGGCGGATTTACAAATTTGCCGCTAGTAGGCTATTCAATTTTTGCCGGCCCTACTGACCTTTGAAAACTCAATACGCTAGTTTAGTTAGTGCACAATCACATTAATAATTAGGTAGGTACATACATTTTATTCTGAAATTGCAACTTAATGATTTGTGTTCTATCGTCCTCATCACATCGGGTTTTCCCCGTTACTAGTATGATTGTGAAGAGTATACCTACTGTTGACCTAAAAACAGCAGCCTACCTACTGATAAATCCGCCACTGATATTCGTTTTCACATTTGACCAATCCAATACCTATAGGTATACCTTTGTATGAAGAATTGGATTGGTCAAATCTGTAAACCATACGTCAGAATCACGCCAGAATTGACTTACAGAGATAACAAGGATTATCATGAAACGTGGAAAGATGTAGAAGAAGAAAAATCGGGACGTCTGGCCGGCTAACCTGCGCATAGGTCCCAAGGAAGCTGGTGTTCCAAGCTCGAGGCAGCCAGTAAGCCCTCTGCTCCTCCGTACCCTGAAGCACGATGTTAGGTATCAACATCATGAAGTGTAACGCCAGAGGGGAACCATCTCTTATAGCTGATGTGCCTGCAAGACCGCTCAGCAAATCTCTGAAAAACAAAACAATGATTGAAAATATTTTATTTTTACCATATAAATATTATGAATGCGAAAGTGTGTTTGTTTGCCCTTCTTTTACACTGACATCGATTGAGTGTTGTCTCATTCCCACCGGAAAAGGTAAAAAACAACGTGGTCAAAGCCATAGAAACAAGCGACCCCCCCCCTGCATTAGTATTTTTTCTGAATGAGGTGTTTTTCAAACAGTCTTAATAATAACGAACACAACAAAAAATATATCCAATTCGGTACAGCCATTACATACAAACATTTCGGCGATGGTGAGCGAGTTGGATATGATGGCAGTTGTTAATTTCTTTGAATGACTACTCATTACTTTCTTCTAAACCACAGATATTTCTAAACACTTCCAATATCGCAAAATGGTTGCCTGGAAGAAATCGCTTAGAGCGATAAGGGCATCACTTGCCCTTTATACGTTTTTCTTTTGTATTGTGTTGTGACCGACCAGAAAAATAAAAAAAACCTCACCACATTGCTGAATTTAAATGTAACTAATTTTATTATTAAAATTGTTGTCTACAAACAAAAAAATATACTTACGCGTGGCGCCTCCAGAGCAGGTTTTGTATTTTCCTAGTCAGAGTTTACACTGTATTTTTGTTAAGTGCAATAAAGTACTATATTTAATACTTACCTACCTCAACGAAACTAAAAGTGCTAAAAGTCATTTGACGTCTATCTATCTATACCTCTACATACCTGAAACCCGTAAAAACCATGTCTCCTTCCGTTTGCATCTTTCTCACCAAATTGAACATGATAATGGACTTCTTGACGGAGTTTTCATACTTTTCCTTGTGGCTGAGGTATTCCTCTGGGGTGCCTTCGAAGAATTCTTTATCGCTTAGCAATACACTTTCTGAAAATTTTAATTAGGAGCCAAATACAAATATTGCTCGTATTTTCGTCTGTTTGTAATCGCATCATAGTTAAGATCTTATTCTTCTTCTTAATTAGTCTAAACTGTCTCACTGCTGGGCAAAGGCCTCTTTCTTTTTCTTCCACTGCTACCTGTCACAAGCTACTTCTGGCCAGTCTTTTAAGTAGCTATTAAGCTCGTCCTATAGTTAAGATGCGTTTCTAAAATAAAAAACCCGCCATAGTTCTGAAATTCAGGATTTATATTTTTCAGGCTTTATGTAGATCTGAAGAGTAGATAATAATATCAACATAGTATACTTATGTAATTTACCTCGATGCTTCCGTTCTCTGGTCTTTTCCGGTCCTCCGTCAAAGAAATGTGTCATTTCCTGGATGTTAAACGTGCACTTCCTCCTTTCTCTTTGAAGATCCTCATTTATTTCTCCCATTTCGAAACACGCCGCGTAGCTCTGATTCCTGTTATATAACGTTACGTCGTCGTCTGACACAGTGAAAACAAAAGCACAGAAGTATATAACGTATAATAATAATGTAATGTATAGTAGGACAAGTAAAGTCAAGTGTTACATACGTGTTGCTTGCTTTTCGTGTGGGTTAACCTACCTCACAAACCCTGGTGTCAGAATTATTAAGCCGCCGATGGCTTCTGACATGGCTCATGTAACGACTATATTTCTGTAGATCATAGCCGAGACCAACGGCTTTACGTGCCTTCCAAAGCACGGAATCATCTTTCTTTTCGGACAATCAGGTGATTCAGCCTGCAATGTCCTAACCAAACTGGGGAAAATATCACAGAGTGATATTTGTTCGCAGGTTCCCCACCGGAATTCGAACCCGAAACCACCGTAACGTCAGACGAGCTTTTGACCACTCAACCATAAAAACAACTATCTACACAGGACTTCCGCAAAGTTTTACGTAGGTAATATTTACCAGATTGTACCTATGTTCAATTTATGAAACCGAAACACTTTCAGAAAGGAAAAAAGGTTTTTGGTTCTTACCACTAAATGTTCTGTGGTTCTTACAACATGTAAGTAGTAATTTCTAGATGATGGATGAGATTTATAAGTAGCTCGATCGGTGGAGCTTACCTATACCACCCTATACCACAGAAGAAAATAATACCTATACTGCCTATATAGTAGGGTATTTAGTGCAAATGAATGTATGGGAACCATGTAAAATTGGACGAGTGGATGAAACTTGGCATGGTGTTAGAATAGGTGGACTTGAGTAGAAATCCACCGGGACCCATGACTCGTACCCCCTCTGAAGCCGGGGGGAGGGGGGTGAAGTTCGGTTTTGCCGCCCTTCTTGTTGACGCTTATATATCTAAAACCGTATGTACTATGACAAGTTTGGTATCATTTTCGGATAACTCGTTAACGTAGAATTCATTTTTGCAATTATAAAATAGGGTTGCCATACAAAAAAACTAAATTATAGAACAAAATTCGCATAACACGAATAAAGTTTTTCCACATAAACGTCGTTTACTTTTTCCATGGGAATGGTATCGATACAAAAAAAAATATGGTCGGGTAGCAACATTCACGGGCTTTACAAATATATAACTTTTATGGCACTTAAATGATAAAAAATGGGTTAAAAAAAATAAGATTGCATGCGCGGAAGACAAAGGTATATACATGGAACTAGCTTTAAGACCAAATTAGTCCCAGAACAGTGGTATTAAGGGGTGATAATGTATGGAAGAAATGTTGTGGATGTTACAAAACCTTTCAAACAAATATGCGATGTAGAAGATCAGGTCAGAATGAAAAGTTAGAGCGGCCGGAACAAACGGTAGGAGATTAAGAGGTGGCGCCATAGTGAAACTTGTTGGGAACCTTGGTCAGACTTTGAAATGTAAAAAAAAAGTCCCAAGATGGCTGACTTCAAGACACTAGCAACCGCTGGCAACCCAGCAAATATAGCAAAGCGGGGTTAGATAATATTTCTGTCGATCAGTAATAGAACCAAGAACCCATTTCGTTTTCTCGGCTACTGGTTTATTTTAACCCTGTTTAATTTCTGCTTAGATTCCACGTCTTTGGGGCAAAAGCTAAAGCTGTTGCACTGTTGAAACTCAGAAAGCCTTGAGGTGATCTCAAAAGTTACCTGCCGATATCTTTACTGTGTCATACTAACCAATTGCTGCATATAATGCTACTAAGCTAGTCAACATCATCAGGCAGACGGATCAGCCAGCGTAAGGCTAACTAAGCGTAAACAAGAGTTCGAGGTAGAAGACCATAATAAGGGTTGAAGGTTGGGGAAGTTGGTGAACAGTAGGGAAGTAGAGTCGTTTGCGATTTCAAGGAATCGTCTTATGTGTGTTTTTCCTTTCTAATCGAATCAACTCGGCGAGACCAGTACATTGCCACATATGAAGCGCTATCTGCCTCTAGAAAGATCCTTACGCATGCAGGTGGTAGGGTAGGCTCGACAAGTCATGGGAGCGTCATCGTTGAAAAAGATACATCACGCAAGCAAGCGCCATCCGAGCTGTAGCTTCACTGGAACGTGTCTGTTTCGGCTGGCTTGGGTCCGGTCTAGAGTATGTTCAAAGATGTCCATTTGGCCAAGGCAGATCATGTCCAAGCGTACTTAAACCACGGAATGTATGACACTGACGCTGTGGAGTATCTCGTCTATTCTATTAGTAAATAGCACGAGTACGTCTTACTTACTTACTTCATCTATAGACATTAAATGTGTTGAGGAACCAGCACGTGGTGGTGTTGAGGATGTTTGCTGTCGGTCTTTTCATTAGCCATGCCCAGAGAGCTGGTCACGTCTCTACGAACCTTCTGATTAAAGCCAGAGAGTTTTATTTAGAGCCAAATTTAGCCCCATAGCTGAGCGTGTGCTCACCGAATCCAAACTGAAGCTGCTAGTATAATTGCCTGCCGTAAAAAAGAGATCCAGTTCGACCAATCGATGAACTGGTGGAAAATTTTACCATTTGGTGGACGTAGGTCGGCACAGTAGGTTGTTGCGAGTACCAATTTTCTTTTTGGTATTTAAGCAGCGTTGCTAATAAAAGAACGATTTATGCAACGTAGCAATAAGGTATCTTGAAAGACTGTTGGATTCCAAAGGTGCAATATAGGATCGTCAAAGGTTCCAGCTTCAAGACATTTTGTTAGCAACTAAGGATTTACATACATTAGTTAAATTCCTATCCACAGTCTCAAAGGCCTGCGCTTGGTGAGTTATTACCAGATACACGTCGCAGATCTCTTTCAATCAGAGGTATGTGCTGTGGGAGGTTCAAGATTTGGTTACAGCTGAGCAGGGTTTTTCTGTTCAGAATGCAGCTTATTCAGAGAAGACTTTTGAACTGCGAGGATGTCAGCATCCTTTGTCAGCCAAGCATTATTTCCAGTATTTTTAAGCATGAATGACACAGTACCGACAATAGCTTTTGAGGTCATCAAACGGTTGTCTGAGTTTCAGCAGTGCAACAGTCTTTTCCACGCAAAAATTAAACAGTGGTTAAAAAATCCAGTAGCAAAGAAAAAAAAAACTTGATTCTATTACTGGTCAACAGAAATATTGTCTGCACCTGCTAACCTAAATTTGTTGGATTGCCAGCGTTTGCCATGTTTTGAAGTCAGCTATCTTGGTCTTTATTTTTCCTTTTAAATTCTGACCAAGGTTTCCAATAAGTTTTACTACGGCGCCACCTCTTAATCTCCTACCGTTTGTTCCCGCCGCTCTAACTTTCCATTCTGACCTGATCTTCTACATCGCTTTTTTTTTGGAAGGTATTTTAACATCCACAACATTTCTTCCATACATTATCACCCCTTAATACCACTGTTCTGGGACTAATTTGGTCTTAAAGCTAGTTCCATGTATATATCTTTGTCTGCCGCGCATGCAATTTTATTTTTTTTAACCCATTTTTTATCATGTAAGTGCCATAAAAGTTATATATTTGTAAAGCCCGTGAATGTTGCTACCCGACCATATTTTTTTTGTATCGATACCATTCCCATGGGAAAAGTAAACGACGTTTATGTGGAAAAACTTTATTCGTGTTATGCGAATTTTGTTCTAAAATTTAGTTTTT
This sequence comes from Teleiodes luculella, assembly GCA_948473455.1. Classification (NCBI taxonomy): domain Eukaryota; kingdom Metazoa; phylum Arthropoda; class Insecta; order Lepidoptera; family Gelechiidae; genus Teleiodes; species Teleiodes luculella. The sequence goes on along the minus strand of OX419583.1, from coordinate 3,278,763 downwards.
TTGTATGGCAACCCTATTTTATAATTGCAAAAATGAATTCTACGTTAACGAGTTATCCGAAAATGATACCAAACTTGTCATACTACATACGGTTTTAGATATATAAGCGTCAACAAGAAGGGCGGCAAAACCGAACTTCACCCCCCTCCCCCCGGCTTCAGAGGGGGTACGAGTCATGGGTCCCGGTGGATTTCTACTCAGGACTACCTATTCTACAACCATGCCAAGTTTCATCCACTCGTCCAATTTCAACCGTTTTTTGCACTAAATCCTCTACTAATACAACCAACAGCGGGTAAAGATGAACTTTGGAATTTGCGCTTTTCTTATTTGTTGAATAAGAAACAGAATCACGAGTCGCTTGTCCAGTTTCACCTGCTCTTTCTTGTAAGTCGATTTTGTGAAAATACTTTTTGCAAAAATAATATATCTAAGTTTTTTTTTTTTCAAATTATAGATAAATTAACGTCACTTACTAATAAAATGCGACTGTACAGTACCACAATATAATATAAACCGCCGCGCCGCCGTGCCTTCCGCCACCGCCGCGCCGGAGTGTTTGCTTACTTGAATAAAAGGTCAAGTCAAAGGTGTTGTTTTTGACAATCGTTTACACGAATCTAAATAAGTATATCGAATGTCTGTGACTTTGGTCTGTGACACGAATTAAATAAGGCCAGCCGGTGACGTAGCACCGCCCATGTTTCACCGCCTGTTCAGGGGCTCTACTCTTGACATCAATATCGATCCCGATTTCAATCCAATAATGCAATACCAAAGTCAATTTTAGACCGCTAGGTACTCTTGAAATCTGCCCGCCAAAAGTTGACAAATGCCAGATTTCATTTATTTCACTCAATATAAGCCGCCCAATATGAAACCAAGGTAGCGCTATACGGCATGAGTATGTCGACGGATCGGAATCGCCGTCATGACTAATTTCCCGCAACTTGACACCTGTTTTGCGTGTTGGGTAGGATAACTCACTACTCGAGCCTCTCGATTCGATCCCCTTTTAAGAAGCCCAGCAACCTGCCCAGGTGGCCGAGCTAGCTCTGTACGATGACTCTGACGTATTTTTTTCATGGAACCTACCTCATAAAGTACCCGAATAAAAGTGGTGGCATCAGTTAACCATTGATTAATTATGTATAAAAAAATTGGTGTGCCATTGCGCAGCCTGCCGGAAGTACTTGGCAGACGCCCTGAAATGTGCCCATCTGACACCCTTCACCTACCTCATCGAGTACCCCAATAGGCTATCTCTAGATCGTTAACCGACACTTAAACACTAAAAAAAAATGGTCTGCCAGAGCCGATCCTGCCGGGTCATCGAAATTTTTGACGTATTTTTTTCGTGGAACCTACCTCATAAAGTACCCGAATGAAAGTGGTGGCATCAGTTAACCATTGATTAATTATGTATAAAAAAATTTGTCTGCCAATGGCAATGGGCTGGGCACATTGCACGTAGAACCGACGGCCGTTGGGGCAGAAAGGTTCTTGAATGGCGACCGCGCGCCGGAAGACGTAGTGTGGGCAGGCCCCCCACGAGGTGGACCGAGACGATCTGGTGAGGGTCGCGGAAAGCCGCTGGATGCGGGCAGCGCAGGACCGATCATTGTGGAGATCCTTGGGGGAGGCCTTTGTCCAGCAGTGGACGTCTTTCGGCTGAGATGATGATGATGATGATGATGTGCTGACGGTACGGAATACCTAATAAAGAGCATTTCTTCGTACTAAGTGACAAATTTCATTCAACATTTAGGGTAATGTTTAGGGTGATGTGTAATGGTACGGGGTGATATCACCTTTTCTAAAGTAATGAGTTATGTGATATGGCATTAAAACGTACTGTTTTGCGCATGTCTAGTTATTATTACGCTGGTTATGGTACGTAAGTACTTAGTAGTAGTAGTAAGTAGGGTTCGCATATGAAATCTTGGTTATGCTACAAATAATATAGTTTCTTAATTTTACACCAGATGTCGTATGTTGGCTTATATTTAATTTACTATTCTATCTCGACTTGAAGCGGAAAAACGAAAATCATTTAAAAAAATCTAGCCCTTGCCCAACTTCAATGATTTTCATTTTTTGTATATTTGCATCATATTTTTTGGCGACGCTGCTTTGGGCGTACCTACTCGCCACGCAACGCGTATTTTGCTACGTAGCGGGTCCACGTCGCGCGATTAGGCACCTATTTCACTGGAGACGACGACAAAAGACAAAAGGGGTGCAGTTATGAGCTAGAATGAGATACAAATACACCGCGCTCACTCTTGCGCATAACTGCGTCCCTTTCGTTTTTTCTCGCTGTCGCCTGTGAAATACCTGCGTTACGCGTCGTGATCACGCCTGACGCAGCTAACGCCCTTAGGCTGGTTTCAGAGCGTTTGTACAGCTTGGGCAGCGCGTCTGTCTATGACGAATGGCGCGTAACTATGAAATGCAACTACTATACTATTTTAATGTAATTTATAGCACGCGCATGAGGCCGCCGCCGGGGCGCTGCTGTTCAAACGCGTCGCTCTGAAATCAGCCCTAAAGAGCGAAACCACAGTCGCAGTTTCCCGCGCGGACCAAAATCCGAGTTTATATGCATCCTGCAACACAGTTCGCCCCACGTTCTGACAGGCTGCATATAAATTCGAAAATCGTCCCGCTGCCCGCTCTTAAGCCGAAAGGGATGCAGTTATGCGTTAGAATGAGATGCAAATACACCGCGCTCACTCTTGCGCCCATAACTGCGTACCTTTCGGCTCTCGGGTTTTGTCGAGAATGTAGAACCGGCTTAAAACGAACGACGAAATATGTTCTTCAAAATGAAACAAGCACTTCGACCCGAGCGTTTATTGGATCATTTTTGTAGTGTTAGTGTTATATACAAGGTGTTCACTTCTTGGCGGTGACGGCGGCCTCGTCTTCGCGGGCGAAGGTCTGCAGCAGCTCCTCCTTCTTGGCGGCGATGCGCTCTTCGCGGCGTTTGCGCGCCTCCTTCACCTTGTTGCGGCGAGCCTCCGCCTGGTCGCTGCAAAGTTCAAAAAAAGTCATGTAACGAGATCCAATGTGGCTTAGCTTATAATAATAATGCTCAAAGTTTTGGGGGCAAGATAATGACAGAGGGAAAGAAAGAGAACAGACCATTAGAAGAGGTATGGCTATGCTTGTAATATATCTAATGCAATTGAATCTCCTAAATAGCATTTTGCATTCTGATTCATCCTGTAATGTCTAACCAAACTGGGGAAATTCTCTCAAATTTTTGTTCGACTCAATAATGCGGCGGCGCTGGCACAGCTTGTGAAGCTCAATAATTTTTCATACCAAAGGTTTTAGTATTAAAGTCGAAACCCACACGATAAGTAAGCATCATTCGTGTAAGACTCAAATTGGAAGCTTCCATAATGTTAGCAGATAGGCGAACATTTTAGACCCACACTAGTCTTTTGAGCGTCGACGCCGTGCGTCGCGCATACAATCATCCGCGTCCGTCTTTTGTTTCACTCGCCTTGCTGCCTATGATTGTACAAATCAACCAACTTATCTGTGAAATTGAAAGTGAAATTGTCCAATCGCTTTTAGGTATTCATACTTGACGTCCATGTAGCGGAGTTAGTACCAATTCTGACCACTTCACAGATAAGTTGGTGGCACTGTATGTGCGACGCACGACGTTGACGCTTGAAAAACGTTAATGATGTTGTAGAATAGGTGTCAATTAGAAGTGATTTTGAGTCATATGTTTATGTATGTGCATGGAAAGAAACCCCTACACTAGCTATCTTTCGAGCGTCAAAAAAAGTACTTGATTCAGCAGTGAAGTCTTGCGTCGCGCATTTAATCATCCGCGTCCGTCTTTTGTTTCACTCTCCTTGCTGCTTACGATTGTATGCGCATACATACATACATACATACAATAACATTTGACTTACAATCTCTAATAATTGAGACCTATTCTAAAACATCATTAATTAAAAACAAGATTCATTCATCTTTAGTACATTTCGATTCCCATATAAACAATAAAGATAGGCAAAGTTTAAAAGAGTGACTGATTCAGCCCCATAGAATCTTAGAATCAAACGATGGCCCACCTACTGACCTGCCCAGCGTGCCCCAACACCTGCACACGCGAAGACCTTTACAATGCCACGGAAAATGCTGTTTCCGTGGCGGAGTTCTGGTCTTCAAAAATTTAGTCGCCGAATCGACACGAAAGAAGAAGAAGATAGAATCTTAACCCTTTTTTCAGAAATGTTGCTTGAATTTGTTTATGAATAAGGGGGTTTAGGCATACCTAAGCATCTTGGTCCTGGCCTTCTCAGCCTTCTTCCGGTGGATGTACTCCATAAGCACACGCTTGTTCTTGAACACATTACCCTTCGCCTTCATGTACAGAGCGTGGTATAGATGCCTGTCGATCTTCTTAGCCGTTCTGTACTTGAGAAGCAACTTACGAAGTACACGTTGCCTTTGCACCCATAGTTCCTGCAAGTTACAATGGATTGTTTGTTAGGTGAAGGCAGATTTATTGATTACCTAGAGCTACAACAAAAATGTTGCATTGGGAAACCGAAAGATAAAAAACTAAACACAGAAATCTTAAGATTATTATGAAAATTTAATTTAGATTGGCAGCCATGTGCTATGAGCCGCCGCGCGAGGCAACTCGGCGAAAACCGTACCCATAATGGGCAACTGTCATGCGAGCCTATGTTCGATGGTTTGCCATGCATAGTCAATTATGTAGCTTAGCTATAGGTTTTACCTTATCGTGCTTGTTGTAAAAATACAAAATGATCAGCCACAAAGGTAGCCGGATTAGAGAAATATTTTTTTTACTACTAATTAAATGCAGAGTTTTGTATAAGACACAAAAATTACCTTTTGTGGCATACGGGCGTTAGCTGTACCTCTTCTTTTACCAAAACCGCAGTGACGTCCTTTTCTACGTGCCTCTGTGTTCTTGCGGACACGGGCCCTCGAGTGGACGGCTACGGGCTTCTTAATTACCAGACCATCCTTGATCATCTTACGGATGTTCTGTCCTGGAAACATAGATTGAATCTTGTATCATTTATCTTAGACTATGGGTTAATATTTTAGAAGTTTAAACTAATAAGAATATGGAAATAAGAATGCTATAACAATATGAATTAAAAGGCTGTAAAATAATATCTACTAAAAGTAATCTGATCTATTCTGGTTCTAGGCTCAGCGACTTTACAAAAAAAATTACACAATGAAAATGGTTTAGTCAATACATGAGATAAGACTTCTTAGATGGATCATATTATATCAGATGTTCCAACCATAACCTTCATACTTAAACCTTTGGAATTTTTGTTCAAGTTTTAAGACACAATCAAACTTGACTCTCTGACCGAATCTTGGGTCCTTGTATCTCTTATCAATATGCCATCATACCGCCACACTGGTAATCTAGGTAACCAAAAATCTGGAGTACTTACTGGAGTTGGTGTTAGCGATTTCATTGATCTCATTTGGATCAAGCCACACCTTCTTTTTGCCGCATCGCATAACAGAGGCTGCAAGCCTCTTCTGTAACTTTAAGGAACTGAAAATAAAGAAAATGTTCGGATGACCACATGGTTTGGAAACATGCCGACAACACAATATGGAAACACCGAGTTCTGTAGAGCTCATGCCGAAAATCCATTTTGTATATGTAGTCGCCACAGGAAATAAATAAAATTTGTTAAAATTGGTGGTGAAAATTCAATAGATTTTTAATTATTCTTGAAAACTAACCTCATCCTGACGGGGTGAGATCCAACGCACACAAGAAAGAAATATGGCGGACGGTGGCGGTGTTGCCAAATATCGCTTGCTTAAAATGCATGGAAAAAATCTCAATAGCTATCCAAAAATATCCCAAATTATAAGAGAATGAAAACAGTAACAAAAGGAACAGAAAAATTACTGGGATATACAATTAAAGGTAAATAAAACCCTATTTATTTATAACTCACGTCACGTCACACCTAAAGAGATAAGCTGAGAGTACTTATCACTATTCACCATCCACTTCTTTCACTTTCACTTCACTCACTCCCATAAGTTACGTACATCAATCCTCTCAACTCCATAATCTCATCATGATCTCATCTCATCATACATACATGCCCATCATCGGTCGGGATGGTTTAGACTAAGCCTATCATTATCGAAACGTCCCCTATTGACTAGAATCTACATTCATTCTCCCAACGTAACTTACATTGATACTTCTACTATACTTCTAATAAAAATATAAACCAATTTCTGTCACAGTCTTTATGTACCTACAGAAGCCAGCACATACGATTGGACATTCGCACTGCGAAATTCACCCCAAGCGCTACGGAATACGACGGGCGCTCTCAAGGTCAACATGTCCATCCGCATGTGCTGGCTACTGTACATTCAGCTGAGGAAATTGCTACATAACTAACACACCCAATGTGTGTGAGTAATGGTTGGGTGAGTGACGAATGGCGCAGTTGCTGAGTATTATATAGATTTTCGTTGGGGTGGATACCTTAAATCAGACTGTACCTTAATCTTCTTTTCGAATCGACAGGAAACTTTAAAACCCTCTAAAAATATATTTTTTGATAGATTTTAAAGTTGTTTGCATTTGAGATCTTTTTGTACGAATGGCAATACTATGAAAGCAAGAAAAAGTAAGGCGGTTTTACGCGGGAATCGAGAGGAAATGGCGGGTTCATTGTTTCGTCCTTTTTAAAAATATTTTTTCATGGTAATTGTGGTGTTAATATGGTGGAATTAGTGCGATAATGTGCCGTTAAAGAAGAACTATTCAATGAAAGTGAGAAATAATGAGTGGTTAGCTGTTTCTGGTTTGATACCCCGCGTTAAACTTCAGTATCATTGGAATGTAAGAACCACCCTTGCATTCCAATGATCCCGTAACAAGAAATGAAACTACTGAAGAAGTTTAACATAGATGCAAGAAATGACTAAAGACGACGAAATGAAACTGAAGAAATAATGACTGAAGATGAAGACATTAAACTTGGATAATGCAAGAAACTACTAAAGACTAGGCTGTATGGGCTTAGATCCCTTTGCCTTTCCCATAAGGGAGAAAGAAACTAAAAAAAAAAATAAAAAAAAAAAAAAGAAAAAGTAAAAAAAAAATGTAACCATAGACTACTCATAAACAAAAGAAAACGAATCGCGCTTTTTTATGAGGTGTTAGCGCTAAAAACTGCGTTTAAAAGTATTAAGGTGCAGCCACACCGGCCGGCCGGCACCGCATCGTATCGAAACGGATTTTAAAATTTTTAAACTAAATTAAACCTTGTATACAGTATTTAAAGTCTATATTACCAAGTCACGCACAGCAGCTTGACTGCGCGTGCGTGCGTGACGGGCGGACGTCGCCGTCGGCATGCCGCGGCCCGCGACGCGCGGTCTCCTCCGTCCGCGGCGAACGCAGCCGGCGGCATGCGAACGAAGCCGGCGGCATGCCGCGAGGGCCGCGACACGCGATCGGCTCCGTTGAATAGATACGTGTGCGAGCGAGACACCGCCGCCGCCGGCTCCGTTCGTGCGAAGCCGGTCGGAGACGTGCGGTGGCATGCCACCGGAAGCGACGGCATGTGGTCGCATGCGTTCGCATCCGGCCCTTGCGTTGCGATGCCGGCCGGCCGGTGTGGACGCACCATTACACCAACTTTAATAAGAATAATCCGTAAGTAGTCCGTACATCTCGCTCGCACGCACGCACGCACGCAGCATTGCAGCGATTGCAGCAATCGCAGCGCTTGATTCAAGTAAAATAAACGCACCACTCACTTGACATTTTAATTTTGTTTACGTTTACGTTGTGTCCGATCGAGATTTTTTTATAAGAATTGTTACAAGATAGCTTTGTTTAATTTATTAGTACTACGCTCAGAGTAATAAATAACACAAAGACTATGATGTAATAGTAAAATATCAATTTATGATAAAAGGTTAGAAAGCAGTTTACCCTGTACTAAAACAAACCGCTTGATTTAAAGTTTAATAAACTACGTCATAGGTTTCCTTTAACTAAGGTGACTTCATTTCATAGCAACCGGTTTTCGGAGATATCGTACGTAAACGCAGCCAGCCAATGCTCGTCGTGTGCCCAAGTCGTAATCAACACTTGTGTATGTAAGCCAACTAGAGGGAGGGAGGAATAATCTCAGTTGGCCGACCTCCTTTCACTCGTTTACACGTATCGCAATCTGTTCCAAATATGAAGACCAAAGTGAATGCAGATTTGCAAAGGGAGCGGGACAAGACCACATTTAATATTACTGAATTAACTAATATAATTGATGGGGGAGTTCATAAGACAGAGGAAAGGAAAAAGAGAGGTAAGATGTTTAAACTCATCAATATCAGTTTAAAAAATTTGGTAACTATAATGTTTTGCACTCTATGGGAAATATAAAAAGTATTCAACAGTAAACAAGTTTTTTTGCATGAAATTTGGTAATTTAGTACAAGAAATAAATATTAACTGCTTCCTTAGTTATTGTTTAACTCTAAACAATGGTACTTCATTGTTGTTTGATTATTCACTGTCAGTATTATTGTTATGGATAATTATTGTATCATAACATATTATTGGTAGAGCACTGTGTACTATGTATAGTATAGACTAGACTGTGTACCTATAGTAGTATTAGTACCTAGTATATATATATGCTATATGTTAGCTCAAAGTGTAAACCTGATTGATGTCATATACCACAGTGAGATCAAAGTTCACAGAATAATATTAAACAATCACTACTAAAATGATGTTTATAATTTATTTTATTTTGTCTGTGATTGGAACAAGAGCCTTTTTTTGTTATTGTCTATTCTGTTGTGAATGAAGAAGGCAAATAAAGATTTATGATAGGAAAAAATACACTGTTAAATTTATTCATAAAATTATTTTAATTTAATTTCAAAGCAAACAGGCATATCTAATCCAAGTCAGTTACTTATTTACAACAATACAATAATTCTTCATTGATATCAAACAAAAGAGAAAACTAAATAAATATTAATAGATTTGTTATCATCATCTTAAAATATTTTATTCATAATACAGAACCTCAGTTTATCTTATAATTGGGTTATCAAATTCTCTTTGTAATGAGTTTTATTTATTGCATTCAGTACTTGCTACTATGAAAGCTTTAGGGGCATTCCACAGAAAAATCGGCTTGCTATCATTATTTGAATTCTGCTTCATAGACAATCGTCCTCCTCTTAGTAACAGCAACTAAGAAAAGGGGGTCAATTGTCCCTGCAGCTGACCATACATAGCGTCACGTGCCAGACACCTCCAGGAATGCACCTTTAACTAGCTCCCCACAATTATTAATACTGAATCTAGAAAAATTATTAGTGAATACTTGCTTCTTAACACCAGCTCTTCAATATCTTTATTTACTAATTAGGTATATGTGTTTTTAGAAACATTTAATGTTGTCAGAAGTTAAAGAAGTTTCGCTCAAACTAATGCCGACTCTCGTCTCAAATGAATGTACAATGTACAATTATAAATATGTATAATATGAATATGTGGGACATCTCACACATGGCCACCTGACCCCGAACTAGGCAGAGCCTGTACTATGAGTGTCAGACAGCTGATATACATACATATATAAATATACAACAACATCCAGACACAAGGCAAACACAAGTGCTCATCACTCGAATGTTTGCCCTGGGCGGGATTCGAACCCGCGACCCTGTGCTTCGAAGGCAGACGTACTACCAACTAGGCTACAGGGCCGTCGCTTTGTACAGACATGTCTTAACAACAATAAATTTCCCTTGAATTTTTCTCACTTCATTAGAGAAAAGAGTGTGTCTGAATATTACCATTTTCATATTCTATCATTCCATTTACAGAAGAAGTGGTATTTAAAGAAGGGCTACACAATGACGAGGTGCCAACAGAATACCTCAGTCACAAAGAGAAGTATGAGCGAGCTATCAGAAAGTCCTGCTACCTGTTCAAACTCATCAGAAGGCTTCAGGAAGAGGAAAGTGCTTCTATGGATAACTACAGGTAGTTGTTTAATAAGTAGTTAATTATATGACTAGCTTTCTGCTCATGTTAACATTTTTCCCGTGGAAAAGAGAAATTTTACTGCAGTTAAATATAGTCCATGTTACTCCCCAAGATCTATTCTATATTTATACCAAGATTCTGTAAAACAAATATTTCCTCTTTATAATACTAGTGTAGAAGTAAAGATAAAAAAATTGTGAATTCACTATATTTTAATTATTTTATCTTTAGGATATTTTAGAATCTCAAATTGAAAGATATTTAATAAAAAGTGTAAGGGAATTTTGTTCACTGAGAAGACTTGACAAACAGCTAACATATTCATAATGAGATTTTTTTTTGCTAGATTTACTTGCCTGTAGCTTGGCAGGCCATGGGATGTTATAGTTTTAAATGGCATACTTCATAATATAAAAATTAAACTATCAGTGGCTTCTTTTATATATGAATAGAAAAATAAATACATTTTATTTTATTTATAACTAGCTTTTCGCCGCGGCTCCGCCCGCATAAACAGCTTTTCCCGTGGGAATAAGGCATTTTCCCGCGGTAAAAGGTAGCCTATGTTACTCAGGGTAAATGTAGCTTTCTAATGGTGAAAGAATTTTGAAATCGGCACAGTAGTTTTGGAGTTTATTCGTTACAAACATACATAAAAATACAAAGCTTTCCTCTTTATAGAAAAACCACATGCAAAATAGGCGCGCTTGACGTCGAGTTGCGGAAAATTAGCTCGTTGAACTAACTAACTAACTAGCTCCTCTTTATAATATTAGTATGACTATAATATTTTAATATCAACAGGGCGATTCTCGGCGGGAACCTAGGATCTGCTATTCTGCAAGATGGTTCCCCTATGACTCTGCACTATGTGATGTTTATCCCCACATTGATGGGTCAGGCCACGGTCGAACAGCAGGCCTACTGGATCGGCAGGGCGTTCAACTTAGACATCTTGGGAACCTACGCGCAGGTTGGTGTTCACTTATGCTACTAATATTTTTTTTTCTTTTATTTATTTAGATTAACAAAAAACGCAATACAAAATTACTTAAACAGAAAAAAGTATTTTGTAAATGTGAGACCAACAACATTAACCCCTAATTACTAAAGAAGATTGACTTTGAAAGTTTCAAACAATGCCAAGATGATAATGTTTTTACATATAAAAATAAAGTACCTAAATTAATAAGGGGGGTATTACATTATAAAAGATATATGATCAAAGATCTTTGACGCAAAGAGTAGAAAGGGACGCAGTTATGCGTTAGAATGAGCGCGGTGTATTTGTATCTCATTCTATTGCGTCCCTTTCTAATCTTTGCGTCAAAGATCTTTTATCATATATCTTTGACAATGTAATATCCCCCTAAGTGGCGAAGAAAAAGAAATACTGAGTTCACTAATGACTGTCACACAAAACCTCTAAAAGCAAAAGCATTTTGATAAATCTACCAACACGCATGTTTAATATGTCCGTCTCATTAAAATTAATGTTTGGTTTAACGGGGATTTTAAACGCGAAATTTAGTGAGCATGGATGGATGTATTAATGGATGTTGTTAATCTTTCACGAAAAAACTACTGAATGGATTTTTTTGAAACTTTACTATAATATACATTAGAATAACACAAAGGTTACCTTTTACCGCGGGAGAACTCTCATAGCGCGGGCGAAAAGCTAGTAATACAATACAATACAATTAATTTAATGTAGGTACTTATATAAAAACTAGCTTTCCGCCCCGCGGCACCGCCCGCGTTAACACTGTTAACTTAACAGTTTTTACCGTGGGAATGAGGTATTTTCCCGCGGTAAATGGTAGCCTATGTGTTAAAATCGCTCCAGCCGTTTAGACATGAAGAAGTAACAAACATACACACTCAAACACTTTCGCCTTTATAATATTATTGTGATTTGTAAATATAGGGTCGGTAGTTCTACAATGAGCCAGGCAGGCACAGTGAACCATCGATATTTCTCTGAAACACGACATGACCCGATCGTGCTTATACCGGTGAACAAATCGCAACTTCATCCCCCTCCTCCATCCCAATCGCCGCGGTGATCCTCTTTCACTAGGCAACACTCAAAATTTCCCGGGAAAAATTTATAGCGTATTTTATAGATAATCAGGTATCTAATATCAGAAAAATAATAATTTATTTCAATCACGTATAGAATAGGAAATAACTAAATTTCTTTTTATACGGAAATAAACGATCGCCTCAGTATGAAAGCCTTATAAATCAAATGTTAGATGCTTATAAAGAATTGGGTTGCAATATGTCATTAAAGATGCACTTTCTGCACTCGCATCTAGATTTTTTTAAAGAAAATCTAGGTGCAGTGAGCGATGAGCACGGTGAGCGCTTCCACCAAGATATTGCTTCAATGGAAAAGCGTTATCAGGGAAAATGGACCACTGTTGGTTTGACACACACCTTGCAGACTACTGTTGGTTTTTGATTAGAGAGACACCAACCTCTTCTTACAACAGACAGGCCAAAAGGACAAAAACTAGTTTATTTTTTATGTCTCAATAACACACTTACTTCGAAAAGTTGTTTAAATTAAAAATAAAATTCTCTTTAAAGCTATACGTGACTGGGATGTTTTATTTCCTGTTCTAAGTTTTCTATTGCATGGCGGTTCAGAATCACACAATCAGATCTCTGGGAAAAAATAAAAGATTTTTTTTGTTGCCTAGTTTTAATGGTTAAATGCGGACCATTTTTGTGAAAATCTACTTCAAAAGTAAAAATTTTTGACAGCTTTCTTCGATTTTTAATAGCTTGGAGAATGACACTTTAGTTACTTCAGTATTTTTATGTTATCACACACATATTTACCTTGTAAATTGCGTAAACGATGTATTTCGGAGATAAATTTAAAAACTATTAAAATTTGAATTTATCTAAAAATACCTAGGTGTCTCAGATTGAACCATCCTAAGGAGGTCTACAATGAACCTGGTTCAATCGTACGCACAACTAGCTCATGTTACTTTTTTAACTTTTATTTACTTCTGGACGATTAACTTTTGAGTCATAATTTATTTTTATGTAATTTACCAAGTAAGAATGTCAATAAAATATAAATTATACAGTCTAAAATAAAAAATATACTCTAATGATAAAATTTCAATCTACAGGCACATGATGATTATATTATTCAGTTTCATTTTATATACGAATATATTTTAATATTGATAAATATAATTCAGATATCATTATTTATTTTTTGTTACATTTTTTATGTGTTCAAAATAGGATGGTTCACTGTGGAAAATACCCCGGTTCATTGCATAATGCTAAGAGTACACAATGAACCAAATGCCGTTTTCTTTTCAACTTGATAAAGTCACCTGAAAATGATATTTTTTACTAAAAGCATAAATGCACTTAGAAACGTGAATAAATTTCCTAACTTTTAGTAAAGTACTGAAAGAAAAAGGTACATAAATAAAAAAGATACAGGGTCTCAAAATTTACCCGGTTCATTGTACCACAACGTACCCTAAATACTTAAGTAAAAGCTTACTTACATCCATCCATCCTCCCTCACAAACTTTTGCGTTTATAATATTACTAGCTTACTAGCTTGTTAAGTATTTGTATTGTAAAATATGCCTTATAATTTCAATAATAAAGTGTCAAATCTCTGTAATACTTTGAATACTGCAGACTGAGCTCGGGCACGGCACCTTCATCCGAGGTCTGGAGACCACATCGACGTATGACGCCACCACTAAAGAATTCGTCCTGCACAGCCCCACTCTCACTTCCTACAAATGGTGGCCCGGGGGGTGTAAGTATTGCATTTATATTTATTATTTCCCATTTAATATAATTGTACACAAATATAGACTAAGCAATATAACATTAAATTAAAAAAATTATAGAACCCTAGCCACAAAACCGTTGCTTGATCCTTTCAACAACTAGAAATGAGCTGATAATCTTCAAATGGCTGAAGATATTTTCTTGGTTCATAGCTAAGAACACTCTCGATTGTGTAACCTTGCAAACAAAAAAACTAAATCAAAATCGGAGCATTCATTTAGACAGCCAGATAGACAGACGTCAAACTTATAACACCCCCCTTTTACTATTACAGAAGGCCATAGTTCCATTAAAATTGTTACTTTTTTTGTGGTAGGACTTTACCTTATATTTTGGCCATTTTAGTATAATTAGAATAGAATATTCACATCGTGAGTTTTATTTTCCCTCGTTCATCGTTATAACAACAAATTGTAATTTAAAGTTATTAAAATTATCATAACCAATGGATTTTTTTTAATGTTACAAGGTCGATATTAGAAGATAAAGGTATTATCGATTCTGAAATAGTACGTAAAAAGTTTGTAACAACTTGAATTTCAGAGAATTTTTAATGTACAGTCATGAGCACGCTATGCTGAACTCATTAGATTCTGCACCCTTCTTATGTCCGTTGAATAAGGGAGATAATCACGATGCGCGTGTTCAACTTAAATACCTTGCACTTGAAAAGCCTAACCATAAGATTTTTTTTTTCATTAAGCGTTTACAGTGCTTTTCATTCTGACTCGAAATCTAGTCCTTATTGTAACAAATCTACAGATTCATTGTATTACTCCATATTACTACTATTTGATAGAAATAAAGCATTATCTCAGATATACTAGTCATATTTTATTATATGAAACTAATATATTAGTTTAATCTTAAACATTAAATTACGATGGACTTTATCAACCCTGATTCGGCTAGCCACATTTTGTATTGATAACAAGAGAATAACAATTAAAAAATGTTCTAAATCAAATCTTATCAAAACCCACTAAATCATATTTCTGATATAACATATCGCAGTTACTAGGACACCATGAAAACAAACCAATATTAACCATTCATTAATACTGTGACCCGGAACAGATGATAAGACTTTTATCTAATTTTAATAGGAAAATAATAAAACGAGTGAATAAAAAAACAACTTTGCGACTGACGATGTTGCGACTGACGATGACATACTGTTTTAATAACTTGAGCGACTAAATTACTAAAGTGAGCGACTAAATTACTAGTGAGCGACTAAATTACCAAGTGAGCGACAAAATTACTAAGTGAGCGACTAAATTACCAAGTGAGCGACTGGAAATACGGAGAGAGCAACTGGCAACACGAAGGTCACTGGCTTTGATAATAGTAGTCAGGGCGTTAAACGAAGCGGGGGGACGGGGGGGCGCAGCCCCCCAAAAGAGGGGGCTCGGGGGGCGCAGCCCCCCGCTAAAAAAAAACAAATCTCTACACAGAATTAAATCGATTGGTTAGGTTAGGTTAGACTGATGTCAATAACAGAGCGGAGGGAGCCGAGCGAGCGGAGCGAGCGTACCGCGGCAGCGGTCGGCGACCGCCGGAGAATTAAATTTTTCAAAGTTGATGTTGTTTCCAAATGTTGAAAAAATCATCAAAAAGTCATGTTTATTTTTCGAAGATTTCAGTTATTTCATTCGGTCGTTTCGTCATTTTTATTCGGACACAAGTTGTCGGAAATTTAGTATTTTAGGCAGTAGATTTAATATTTTGAGTAAGGACAATTCAATTTTTTTTGTCGGAGCTTTTATTACTACCCATTTTAATATCCGCCTTTGTACTATAGAAACAAGAGTGTTAATACGTGTTAATAAGTATATAGCGCTAAATTTCATCCAAATATCCATTCAATTAAGAGCAACACAGTACATACGTAACTTTTGCGTTTATCTACATCATTATACTCATAAGAGTCATATTTTGTATATAACAGACCCCCCCACACTGGCGTCTTTCGAGCATCTTTGCAGCGTGCCCGTAGCGCATACAATTTAGGCAGGAAAGCGAGTGAAACAAAAGAAAGTTGTGTTCGCAAAAAAGGTTGTGTTCCGAAAAAACGCAGCCCTGGCGTAAGACGGGGGACTGTTAGTAGGACAAAGTCTTCCTCTAAAGGTGCCCACGACTATCAGTCCAGTTGTTTCCCGCTGCCCTCGCCACATCGCATTTATAATAATGACTAATAATAGTTATTTATGATACTAGTGCGGAAAGTATGTGATTTCCGATGAGTGTCATTTTATTCACGAGCGAGCAAAGCGAGCGAGTGTATAAGCCGACACGAGTCGGAAATCATCTTTCGCACGTGTATCATACAAGATTTTACAATGCATTGTGCAAGAAAAAAAACAGTTATATTAAAAAGGCGTATAAAATGACGGGCTTCATAAACAAAACACATTCGCGCTGAAAAAAACATCTACTGCGCATGTGCAAAGCTGTCGAATCGCAATAAGGCAATGAGTAAAATTTATTCAGCCACGCAAATTTTTAATTAATATTTGAACGTAATTTATCAATAAAAATCAATTTCTAAAGTAATTATACTAATTATAAACGCGTTTATTGAATTGTTATTTTTATTGTTCCCTTTATATTAATAACAATTGGTAATAAAAATATCTCAAATACTGAAATGTTAGGTTGACTGGCTGAATGACAGCTTGAGCAAAAATTAAAAAAAAACTGAAAAGTAAAAAGCACTAGTGCGGAAAAGTACTACTTTCCGCACTGTTTGGCTGCCTAGAAAACGCTCCTTTTCGAGCACATGCATTGTAAAATCATGTAAATGAATGTATATGCGGGGAACCTGCTCTATATGGAAGAACTATTTCACCCCTAAGCCCAGCCTGTGATACCACATCAGTTTGTAATCGGTTTCCCCTCCTACCTCCGCGCATCGCCCTAGATGCCCTAGAAGTTCTCGTCGCAGACCGGGATGCACAGATATGCATGCCGCAGATGGATTGCTGTGATTTTAACTTAGTGCCTCTGCCGAATTTACCCCGCGCTAGCCACTCGCAAGTACTCGTAACATCCCGGCCTGCCCCATGCGCCGGGCATTCTGTAATTTGCCCCGCAGTTTCAACCCTCTTAGGTTCACGAATAATAGTACTTCAACCTTTACCCGGCGACATGGTACCACCAAGGAGGCTCTGGGGCTCTACTCTTGAAATCAATATCGATCCCGATTTCAACCCAATGCAATACCAAAATTAATTTTATACCGCGACTTACGAATTCATAGCATGTATGTTAGTTACTGTTTCAATAATTGATCTCATTAGCATAATTACTTTGTCTTTATTGTTATAATTATTATTGTTTTTCTTTAATTGTAAGTGTTTATCTTTTGTATGTTTCATGTTCCTTGCATAGTATTAAGGATGTTTCTATTTCTGTGCATTGTAATAAATAAATATCTGCCCAATATGAAACCAAGATGGCGAGTGTGGCATTCGAGAGTGCGAATCGCCCGATCTCAATGTCGACGGCTCGGAATCGCCGTCAAGAGTAGCCCCTCTGGTTTCACTGCAGACCTTGCCTTAATGATGCGAATGAAATCGTACTAAGATCTCGCTTTCTTTTATCTACAGTGGCCCACACAGCCAACTACTGCATAGTAATGGCCCAGCTGTACACCAAGGGCAAATGTCACGGCATCCACCCCTTCATCGTCCAGTTGCGAGACGAGGAAACGCACATGCCTCTTCCTGGTATAAAGATCGGGGAGATCGGGGCTAAGTTGGGCATGAACGGTACTAATAACGGGTTCCTTGGATTCGAGCACGTCAGGATACCGAGAGAACATCTGCTGATGAAGAATTCTAAGGTTTTGGAGGTAAGTAGAGGGCAATTTCTTTATTAAAGTTATTAAAACGTTTACATTCCAATTTAGATGCATTTTTCCACAAACATGCTCTGCCTTATTACAATTTGTCCTGTAATAATTTCCGGAGCATAAAATAACCTTTGCTCTTTTCCATGATGCTTTTACATAATATAGACAGACAGACATAGTATCTTTGCATTTATGAACTAAATGATACTCTCGATAAAAAAATCTAATAATTGCAATTTAATTTAAAAAAAATTCAGCTAGATTAGGCATTTTCTCTTTACGTATAAATACAGTACAGAGTAATTCTCTAGTCTTTATCTATGTGTAATTAAGAAAAAGTATATTTTAGGACCATAATGTCTAACAAAACTGGTCTTCTCTTCCCAGAGTGACATAAGCCTACGTCACGACACTGAACGAGAAGGAAATAACAATTAAAACGCATCCGACAAGAATGAACAGCATGATGACGTATACTTGTGTCAGTCACGTGGTCGGAAGAGAGTACCAGGCGGAGTATATTATTATACCATGTTTCAGGACGGTACATACGTGAACGCGCCTAGCTCCAAGCTGACGTATGGGACGATGATGTTCGTTCGCGTGTTGGTGGTGAATGACATGTGCAATTACATGGCCAAAGCGGTCACCATCGCCACCAGGTACTCCGCCGTCCGCAGGCAGTCGCAGCCCAAACCCAAGTGAGTGGATACATTTGATGCCTTTATTACATTACAGGCCAGAACAGTAATAAAATAATACTTCATAATACCGCCTAAGATATCATACCAATATCACCTAATATTATAAAAAGGATAGATTTGTATTTTTATGTGTGTGTGTATGTTTGTAATGAATAAACTCAAAAACTACTGAACCGATTTCAAACATTATTTCACTATTAGAAAGCTATATTCACCCTGAGTAACATACGCTATCTTTTACCGCGGAAAAATGCTTTATACCCTCCGGAGAAACTGTGCGGGCGGAGCTCTAGTAATATAATAATATAAATGTATAATGTATGTGTGTAATGTATGTGTGTGTGTATGTACCTATGTGTGTGTGTGTGCTGTATTGTTTTTATTATGTGCAATAAAGTATATTTTGTTTGTTTGTTTGTAAATATACCCTTGAATTTTAGCTTAAAACTTTGATTTTTTTTAGCAGATTTATTTGATAATTTTTCTTTACAATGGAGGAAGTGTCCTAAAAAAATCTAATTAGTCCGTCAGTTAGATTACTAAAAAATAATGTACACGTTTTTTTTTTCGTCTGGCAAACGAAAAATGCCGACGATACAGCACTTTGAAATTTCCAGTAACGACACGCCGCGCCGCGCCGCCATACAAATTGTACGAAACAAGTGACGTCATAGTACCCTTCTCATACATTTTGATTCGGTAAATCTTCGTCAAATTGAAAAAAAAAACGTGTTAAATTTTTTTCGATAATCTAACAAAGGGATTAATTAGAATCGATTACTTTTTTCCGAGGACACTTCCCTATGTAAAAGTGTCGAAGAAGGCAGTGTCACGATGTTTTTTTTTTATTTCTAACAACCGTTATTATAAATTTTGTTCAATTGAATTTGTGCAACATGGCGAGCATTTTTATCATCATCATTATCTTCTGTGACAGTTCATTCACTTCACGTCGCTCGCGCAAACAATCGTGTCAGCGAAGTATATTATTTACTTTGTGAAATGACGCGATATTGCCAAAACCAATGCGCGTGGTGTGGGGTAAATGAACATTGCCGCGTAGAGCACAATTTAATAAAAAATCGTAATCATAAAAGTTTGTTTTTTGTGCTTAATGTGTTACAAATCACTAACACAATACTGGGTATAAAGGATAATGATACTTTTCCTTAGCCTGTATATGTAAATCCTACTAATATTATAATCGCGAAAGGTTGTAAGTATGGATGTATGTTTGTTGCTCTTTCACGCAAAAACTATTGAATGGATTTTAATGAAACTTTACAATAATATAGCTTATACATCAGAATAACACATAGGCTACTGTTTACCGCGGGAAAATACCTCATTCCCACCGGAAAATCTGTTAGCGTGGGCGGAAAGCTAGTGCATATATACTTATATAAAATATCCAGAAACAATAATAATATGACAGTGGCTACAAATTGATTGATGGGAGATTTTCAGTAAGCTTGCTTGATTTTCTGAGCGTTCCTAAAATTTCCATAGATGACGCTAGTAAAATAATGACAACAGTGAGATTTATTGTAGACTTTTTGTCTTTTTTTGTCGGATGTTCATGGTTCTGACAAATTTTAGGATAATTAGTTGATTAATTTGAATGTTTTTTTACTTCTGTATTGATTACCTCGCTATTTACTAGTGCCATCTGTTGAGCCGTTTTGTAAAGTTTCTTTTTATTCTTAATTCGCTACTGGAAAATTTCCCATTGCCAGTGAGCCGGAGCCTCAGATCGTGGACTACGTGACGCAGCTACACAAGCTACTGGTGGGCGTGGCGGGCGTGCACGCGTACCGCATCAGCGCCGACTGGCTGTGGGCCATGTACAACAACGTCACCGCCGAGCTGGAGGCGGGGGATCTGGACCGCCTGCCCGAGGTCACTACCATAAGCGCCTGTAGGATAATGTGTAATGTATAGTGAGCCGGAGCCTCAGATCGTGGACTACGTGACGCAGCTACACAAGCTACTGGTGGGCGTGGCGGGCGTGCACGCGTACCGCATCAGCGCCGACTGGCTGTGGGCCATGTACAACAACGTCACCGCCGAGCTGGAGGCGGGGGATCTGGACCGCCTGCCCGAGGTCACTACCATAAGCGCCTGTAGGATAATGTGTAATGTATAGTGAGCCGGAGCCTCAGATCGTGGACTACGTGACGCAGCTACACAAGCTACTGGTGGGCGTGGCGGGCGTGCACGCGTACCGCATCAGCGCCGACTGGCTGTGGGCCATGTACAACAACGTCACCGCCGAGCTGGAGGCGGGGGATCTGGACCGCCTGCCCGAGGTCACTACCATAAGCGCCTGTAGGATAATGTGTAATGTATAGTGAGCCGGAGCTGAGGATCGTGGACTACGTGACGCAGCTACACAAGTTCTTCAAAAATAATATCGTCTACATTGAATGTCTACTACATCACCCCCTTGCTTTTTCCCCGGAAGTTTGAAGCTTGATTTGTCGTACTTTTTCGACTCAAGCATAGGCACTGGTCGGTCACTCCATACAGAAAACGCGTTTTGACAAGCTACTTCTTTTTGAATAACAACTGAATATTAAGTACAAGTCAATGGAGCTAGGCGCTATGTAAAACACCCCCGAACACCACCGGCGGAGTCCCGCGGCGCCTGCGGGGTGCGGGGCGTGGGGCGCTATATCGGGCGGGGAACTCATTTTGCCGCGGGGGGGTGAGTGTCCTTTTTGTACGGGTTAGTACTATTATTTTCTTCTGTGGCATAGGTCAATAATAGGCCCTTGCTATGTTTTGCTTGCCAACTTCATCTAAACAAAAATGTAATTATTTAGAATATACTTCACACAAAAATACATACGATCCTCAACAATAATAATGTAAAACTACGGAACCCTAAAAAATCGGCCTCATTATTAAGGGTAGCCATTGAAATGGCTCGGCCCTATTCGTTCTCATCTAACAATTGAAATTGATTAAATCCAATTATATAATTATTTTTATTCATAATTACTGACATCCTTAATGTATATTATGTGTACAGTTACACGCTCTATCGTGCTGCCTGAAAGCGGTAAGCACAGCCGAAGCCGCTGAGACAGTGGAGCGATGCCGCTTAGCGTGCGGGGGCCACGGCTACATGCAATCATCCAACCTGCCGCTCACATATGGACACGCCACCGCCGCTTGCACCTATGAGGGAGAGAATACTGTGCTACTGCTGCAGACTGCGAGGTGAGAAACATACTGCTCACTTATAATAGCGGCTACATGCAATCATCCAACCTACCGCTCACTTATAATAGCGGCTACATGCAATCTTCCAACCTACCGCTCACTTATAATAGCGGCTACATGCAATCATCCAACCTACCGCTCACTTATAATAGCGGCTACATGCAATCTTCCAACCTACCGCTCACTTATAATAGCGGCTACATGCAATCTTCCAACCTACCGCTCACTTATAATAGCGGCTACATGCAATCTTCCAACCTACCGCTCACTTATAATAGCGGCTACATGCAATCTTCCAACCTACCGCTCACTTATAATAGCGGCTACATGCAATCTTCCAACCTACCGCTCACTTATAATAGCGGCTACATGCAATCTTCCAACCTACCGCTCACTTATAATAGCGGCTACATGCAATCTTCCAACCTACCGCTCACTTATAATAGCGGCTACATGCAATCATCCAACCTACCGCTCACTTATAATAGCGGCTACATGCAATCATCCAACCTACGGCTCATATATGGGCGGGCACGCCATTGCCGCCTGCACTTACGAGGGAGAGAATACTGTGCTACTGCTGCAGACTGCGAGGTGAGAAGAGAACAAACCGCCACAGTAGACTCGGAACAGTAATCTCCATACCAACTGGCCGCATCTGTTTCAATGTGAGCGCGCCGTGTAGGCACGCGCCGTCACGCACACGCTTGCATTTACCTGCCTGCCGCCCCGCCCCCATATTCCCCCTTATTGTAGTGTGTGCGTGACAGCATTTAAACCGACAGCGGCGCGTTTGTATGAAGATAACTTACTGGTTTTACTGTGATACCGCTCACTTATAATAGCGGCTACATGCAATCATCCAACCTGCCGCTCACATATGGGCACGCCACCGCCGCTTGCACCTACGAGGGAGAGAATACTGTGCTACTGCTGCAGACTGCGAGGTGAGAACGAATCCAAAACCGAACTCCGACAAGACTCTACCACAGAATACCAAATAGTAGTCCCTACAGAAGCTGCACTAGGCGACATAATTCATATAAATTGCAACCCTAGCTCCGTTATAATAAAGTGCAATTCAGATCGCACGGCGCTAGACCAAAAGAAGTAGTAGCTGCATCTCTCTCTCTCGCGTATTGCGCCACTCTCCTAACACGTTTAGGGAATGGGGATTCCGCAGTCGGCCCGAGACCGCTTGGCCGGGCGGTAGGTAGTTATAGCGCGCAAGTACATGGAGTGACGGAGGCCTGACTACTCCGACAAGACACTATTCCGACAAAACATAAAACCTAACCTATCGAACTTGTCGGAGTAGTGTCTTGTCGGAGATCGGTCCTTAAACTGGTGAGAACATACAGCTCACTTAAAATAGCGGCTACATGCAATCATTCAACCTACCAGATATCAGGGTGAATAGGCCTTAGTCGACCACGCTGGCCCAGTGCGGGTTGGTCAATTTCACACATCATCATCATCTCAGCCTGTAGAAGTCCACTGCTAGACAAAAGCCTCCCCTAAGGATCTCCACAATGATCGGTCCTGCTTGGCTCGCATCCAGCGGCTTCCCGCGACCCACAACAGATCGTCGGTCCACATCGTGGGGCCTAAACACACTACGTCTTCCGGATCGCGGCCGCCATTTAAGAACCTTTCTGCCGCAACGGCCGTCGGTTCGACGTGCAATGTGCCCTGCCCATTGCCACTAAAGTTTGGCGATTCTTCGGGCTATATCGGTGACTCTGGTTCGCCTGCGAATCTCATCATTCCTGATTCGATCACGCAAGGACTCTCCAAGCATAGCCCTCTCCGTCGCTCATATAATAACGGCTACATGCAATCCTCCAACCTACCAGATATCAGACTGAATAGGTCTTAGTCTAGAGAAGTAGACTAGTGAACTAGTAGATCATTCATTCAAAATTAAATTCATTATCTCTCGTCCTTCGCGATTCTCATATGAAAGAAAGAGACCAACAACTTAAATTTAGAGATTTTAGCGGCCACGCCGGAGTTAAACCCATTGTATTTTTTGTGTTTGTGTTGAAGGTTGACTTCCATTCGGAAGTTCGCGGGTTCGAAACTCGATACGTACCAATGTGTTTTCGATTTTCAAATTCATATGTACGTTTATTCGACGCTCTTACGATGAAGGAAAACATCGTGAGGAAACCTGCACACACCTGCGAAGTAATTCAAGAGTCGTGTGTGAAGTTGTACAACCCGCACTGGGTCGGCGTGGTCGACTAAGGCCTATTTACCCTAATTTCAGGGTAGGCTCGAGCCCCTCGGTGGGGACATGATATGTGAGCTGTTAATGATGAATAAAATATATATAGGAAAAAAGTCTATTTCAAAATGTCATTATTGATTTTGTTGAATGACTATTCCGTTGTCTGAGCCCCTACCACCTGGGCATGACATGACCTGGCTTGGCTGATATGGAAGAAGTAGGTACATGTGTCGGTTGCGTTCAAAGATAGCCGGTTGCCGGTTGTTTTTTTTGTTATATAATTTAGTTTTCTACTTTGACTGGTTGCCTTCCTCTAATTGCATACTTCGTTTGCACTCTTTGTTATATTAATCAAATTGTATAAAATAATAATTTTGTAAAATATTTTGAAAAGATGCAACGCCTGTGGAGTTTCTTCCGGAGAGTTCTTCTCCACAGAAGACAGCCAAATTGTGAACTCGCCTCGACGTCGAAAAGTGATTTGTAAAATCTTATTTCGAATAACACATTTGAACTTTGAACTTATGTGTTGAAGGTACTTGGTGAAAGCGTGGCAGCAGGCTTTGGGCGGCAACGCGCTGACGCCGACGGTGTCGTACATCGCCAAGATGACGTCAGGCCGCCGCTCGCCGCCCTGGGACAACTCCATCCCCGGCATCATCGAGGGCTTCCACAGAGTCGCCGCCAGGTAACACTAGTCTCTACACTTTTACACGGTTTTTGGACCCCACATTGAAATGACATCGTTTATTTTAACGTTTAGACCTTAGAGAATAAATATACATAGAGCACGCGCATCGCTCCGCTGCCTTTATGTCAAGCGTAAGCAAATTTTGGCAGATTTAGTATGGGCGGTGAAATCAATAACATTTTTCTTTTTGGATTTATTCCTCGTGTCATGTTTGCAACATATCACTGCACATTTCAAAATTTTCTCCTATTAAATTACTTATTTTCACAGGGAAAAATAATCAGCTCCGATAACCATTTAATACTAAACGAACGCGATGAAGATATTCGGACTGTTCATATCCGTGCTTACGGTTCTTACTCGATTAGGCGTACTCTATCTCTCCCAGATTTTTTTCTATTTATACTCTAAGGTAAAGACATTCTATATCAGTTAGTTATCTACTACATAGTATAAAATAAAGTCGCTTTCTATGTCCCTATGTCCCTATGTCCCTTTGTACGCTTAAATCTCTGAAACTACGCAACGGATTTTGATGCGGTTTTTTTTAATAGATAGAGTGATTCAAGAGGAAGGTTTATATGTATAATACATGCATAATATACTTAAGGATAACCCACAATAACCATTTTCCCGTGCGGAGCCGGGGCGGGTCGCTAGTGTCAAATAAAATTACCTATAGTGGCGAGTTCAGCAAAGCAAAATGTGCGGTCTTTTGTGGAGAAGAGCTCGCCGAATAAACTCTTATTTTGTTTCGTACCTATATAATGTTATGGGTACAATATATTTTAATAAAGTAATTTATATTAATATATAGTCGTTATATATTGTGATCACTTATTGCAATCAAACGATCCAAAAATGCCGTATTATTAGACGAGCGGAAATCTATAGAAATCGAGCGATTTTAGTGACAGAGACGATTGAGAAATAGAGCCCCCTTTACCGGACCATAATAAATGTGTATTATTTTATTGTGCTTTAAAAAGTAATATTTTTAAATGAATAATATATTTTTCCCAGTAAAATCGCTTTGTGCGTGACCAACATCGAGAAGCGCCAGAAGACCGGCATGAGTTACGAGGACGCGTGGAATATGACATCTGTACAACTTACATCTGCTTCCGAGGTAACTTTCAAATCAAATTTTATTAATTTTTGACGTGACATCGTCTTATAATTCAATGGAACCGGATGCACGCACGAAAAAACATGACGCAATGCGGCGTTACCGCGCGGCTGAGGCGTTCCATTTAAGGTTTGAAGTGCAAGCAAGAGCGCGGAACGAGCGACAAAGAGGCACAATCATCGTTGTCACGTTCAACTATCGTCAGTAAACCAACTTTACAGACAACCGATTTTTTTATGAAGATTTTTATTCCGAGTACAACTTTTTACAAAAGCTAAAAAATAAAATAAAATAAATATATGTGTACTTTTAAATCGAAGCGAAAAGCAATTTGTCGAACTAGTGAAGGACTTCACATCTAGTCGTCTTCAACACGCTTGGTAAAATAACGAAAAAAAAAACAATAAAAAACATCGCTGGGATACGGAGACGGTACGACCCGGATTGCCAAGGAGATGCGCCCAATCTCAATTATTTTCATTTTTCGCTTCTATTTATAAATAGTAAAAATACGCTAACAGACGGTATCTGATAAAACGTAAAAAAACTAAGAAAAAAATCTTAATTTGTTAAAAAATTGGTCGTCGCTGTTTCGTTTTTGGTTCCGAAATATTTACTCACTTTTGTTTTTCCCGCAGGCCCATTGCCGCGCAATCCTGCTGAACTGTTACTACGAGGAAACAGAGAAGATTAACGCGAGCGCGTCGGCTCCTCTGCGCGCCGTGCTGTCGCAGCTGGTGGACCTGTATGTGCTGTACTGGGCGCTGCAGCGAGTCGGCGATCTACTCAGGGTGAGTACACACACACACACACAAACAGAGAAGATTAACGCGAGCGCGTCGGCTCCTCTGCGCGCCGTGCTGTCGCAGCTGGTGGACCTGTATGTGCTGTACTGGGCGCTGCAGCGAGTCGGCGATCTACTCAGGGTGAGTACACACACACACACACAAACAGAGAAGATTAACGCGAGCGCGTCGGCTCCTCTGCGCGCCGTGCTGTCGCAGCTGGTGGACCTGTATGTGCTGTACTGGGCGCTGCAGCGAGTCGGCGATCTACTCAGGGTGAGTACACACACACACACACAAACAGAGAAGATTAACGCGAGCGCGTCGGCTCCTCTGCGCGCCGTGCTGTCGCAGCTGGTGGACCTGTATGTGCTGTACTGGGCGCTGCAGCGAGTCGGCGATCTACTCAGGGTGAGTACACACACACACACACAAACAGAGAAGATTAACGCGAGCGCGTCGGCTCCTCTGCGCGCCGTGCTGTCGCAGCTGGTGGACCTGTATGTGCTGTACTGGGCGCTGCAGCGAGTCGGCGATCTACTCAGGGTGAGTACACACACACACACACAAACAGAGAAGATTAACGCGAGCGCGTCGGCTCCTCTGCGCGCCGTGCTGTCGCAGCTGGTGGACCTGTATGTGCTGTACTGGGCGCTGCAGCGAGTCGGCGATCTACTCAGGGTGAGTACACACACACACACACAAACAGAGAAGATTAACGCGAGCGCGTCGGCTCCTCTGCGCGCCGTGCTGTCGCAGCTGGTGGACCTGTATGTGCTGTACTGGGCGCTGCAGCGAGTCGGCGATCTACTCAGGGTGAGTACACACACACACACACAAACAGAGAAGATTAACGCGAGCGCGTCGGCTCCTCTGCGCGCCGTGCTGTCGCAGCTGGTGGACCTGTATGTGCTGTACTGGGCGCTGCAGCGAGTCGGCGATCTACTCAGGGTGAGTACACACACACACACACAAACAGAGAAGATTAACGCGAGCGCGTCGGCTCCTCTGCGCGCCGTGCTGTCGCAGCTGGTGGACCTGTATGTGCTGTACTGGGCGCTGCAGCGAGTCGGCGATCTACTCAGGGTGAGTACACACACACACACACAAACAGAGAAGATTAACGCGAGCGCGTCGGCTCCTCTGCGCGCCGTGCTGTCGCAGCTGGTGGACCTGTATGTGCTGTACTGGGCGCTGCAGCGAGTCGGCGATCTACTCAGGGTGAGTACACACACACACACACAAACAGAGAAGATTAACGCGAGCGCGTCGGCTCCTCTGCGCGCCGTGCTGTCGCAGCTGGTGGACCTGTATGTGCTGTACTGGGCGCTGCAGCGAGTCGGCGATCTACTCAGGGTGAGTACACACACACACACACAAACAGAGAAGATTAACGCGAGCGCGTCGGCTCCTCTGCGCGCCGTGCTGTCGCAGCTGGTGGACCTGTATGTGCTGTACTGGGCGCTGCAGCGAGTCGGCGATCTACTCAGGGTGAGTACACACACACACACACAAACACGCACATACACGCACACACACACACACAGACACACACACACACTCACACACACACACACACATACCCCATAGAAAGCCCGACAAGAAAAATAAAAAACCTCGCCAGATTGCGGAAATTCAATGGACTAATTTTATAATAGAAATTGTTGCCATAAGAAAGGCAAAGGCAATGGGCTGGGCACATTACGCGTAAAACCAACGGCCGTTGGGGCAGAAAGGTTCTTGAATGGCGGCCGCGCGCCGCAAGACGTAGCGTGGGCAGGTCCACGAGGTGGACCGACGATCTGATGAGGGTCGCGGGAAGCCGCTGGATGCGGGCAGCGCAGGACCGATTGTGGAGATCCTTGGGGGAGGCAGCAGTCCAGCAGTGGACGTCTACAGGCTGAGATTAATGTTGTCATAAACATAAAAATATGCACGTGGCGCCCCCAGAGTAGGGTTTTTATTTTTCTGGTCAGGGTTTAATTTAAATTAATTTATTTTTCATTTATGAATTTATTTAATTTTATACAATTTTGCATACCAGTTCGTGGTTAAATGTGTGATACAGAACGCAAATGTAAGAAGTCTTCCACCACATTTAATGCAAATAAAAATTTTCATTTCATTTCATTAAATGCATGCGTTTTTCAACTATTTTTATACTTCTCCTCTAGATGGACCTAGCCTGAATTAGGTATACACACACGTTCCGCACACTTAGTACAAACAACGCGTTAAAATGCCTGCGCCATTTTGAATTATTGCAAGATAAGTTTCTTACTTGAGTGAAAGAGACAGTTGCGTTTAAGCATTCACTCCACTTGTTTTAAATACGTTATTTTACTAAAAACTGAGAGCGTCGGTGGCCAAGTGGCTAGGCCCGTTGACTTACATTCAGAAGTTCGCAGGTTTAAACCTCGGCACGTACCAATGTGTTTTCGATTCAAATTCATATGTACGTTTATTCGACGCTTTTAAAGTGAAGGAAAACGTCGTGAGGAAACCTGCACACACCTGCGAAGAAATTCATAGGTTGTATGTGAAAATGCACTGGGCCTGCGTGGTCGACTAAGGCCTATTTACCCTGATATCAGAGTAGGGTCGAGCCCCTCGGTGGGAACGTATTTGAGCTGTTAACGAAACGACAAATTTGACTAAAAATCCTCACATTTTTTGTAGCTAAGTTTTATGCCAGTGTTGGGTTGTTTACATCCACTGTGTTGATTTTGAAATTGAATCTATTATTTTCCAGTTCACGTCGATATCGGAGCGCGACATAGAGAAGCTTCAGGCGTGGTACGAAGACTTGCTCATCAAGCTGAGACCCAACGCGGTCGGACTCGTCGACGCATTCGACATCAGGGACGAGGTGAATGCAAACAACTGTTCAAAATATATTCACCGAACAGTATCCTATTTCTTTGCAATAGAAGTGTTGATCGGCTAGTCAATAACACTAAATTAAAAATTTAATAACCCCCGCCACAAAACCGTTACTTGATCCTTTCAACAACTAGAAAAGAGCTGATAATCTCCAAATGGCTCAAGATATTTTCTTGGATCGTAGCTAAGAACACTCTCGATTGTAACACATTGCAAACAAAAAAAAAACTAGAACAAAATCGGCGCATCCGTTTAGGAGCTACGAAGCCACAGACAGACAGACAGACACACACGTCAAACTTATAACACCCCTCTTTTTTGTCGGGGGTTAAAAATTATTCACCAAACAGTATCCTATCTTATATCTTATGTTTCTTTTCTATCCTATTTCTTTGCAATAGGAGTGTTGATCGGCTAGTCAAAAAAGGTTTATTTTATTAAATTTACAAAGCCCATATTCAGAAACATTGCTTAAATTTAAAAATATTTCGGTCCCTTTCGAACGCTTACTGAAGTCTAAGTTTAGTTTGGCTGTAAACATAAGAGAAAAATTTGAAACATAAATAAATCTATGACTTCACATTGCTTTGACCCTTTTTGTACAGTTTTGTAGAATAATGATAGGTGTGATCGAATTATACTTTTCTTTTGCATTGTGTAAAACAAAACTATTTTTCTTCATCTGACATATACTGCTGGCAGTACAATTTATACTTATTTTTATATTAATTGCAGATTCTACACTCAACTTTGGGCGCGTACGACGGTCGCGTGTACGAACGTCTGATGGAGGAAGCTTTGAAGAGTCCCCTCAACAAACAACCCGTCAACGAGAGCTTCCACAAATATCTCAAACCGTTCATGCAGGGGAAACTGTAGACAGGAGGAGACTAACTAAATAAACTGTGTACCGGTAACGTCGGGTTACTTTGACCCTAGGGGGTAACTTTGTCCACCCTTGGGGGCGCTTATGAAAACACTAAAATACGATTTAAACGTATAACCTACGAACGCGCATAACGTATTTAACAATGCACTATTACGTCCATATTTCTGAGTTCTAATACAGAAGCCCAAAGGGCGGACAAAATTACACTCTAGATTCAAAGTAACCCAACCTTACCTTACTCAATAGCGAGGGAAGTGTTTATACTATGGTTTGTTTCATATTAATCCGGACAAAAGGTAATTGACGCTTGCATACAATGCGCACATTTTTTTCTAACGATACGATAAAACGTACGTACTATAGGAAATTACCGCAAAATACGTAATTTGGCATACCGTCGTAGTAGAAGGCGGGGTGAGCGTGTGATCTTACCAGACATTTTTGTGTTAAAGCCCGACCAAAGAAATAAGAAACCTTGCCATATTGCGGGATTTCCATGGAACTAATTTTATAAGGGAAATTGTTGCCATAGTCGTAAAAATATACACGTTTTATATTTTTAATAACTTTCAAAAAAAGAAAGAAGTCATTGAACTTTTGTCCGGATTTGTATGAAACAGACCATAGCGACTGTACACCCTCGGGTTCTTGCCTTGCCTCGGGTCGTCGCTCTCGCTCGCACTTCAGAGTCGATTCAATAGGTGTACTCTTCTCTCTCGACCTCTAGGGCGGCGTCTCGGTGAGAGTGAATCGCTGTGCTACGGAAAGGGAAGTAAATAAAGCGATTCTATTGGTTCTTTATAAACAGATCCCTCGCTACGTATCGTCGCTTATCTCGCGGAAACGCAGCCTTACTTGGGGTAGTGTAACTAGTATTATATTATCTGTGCTTGGGATAATATTCGCAAGTTAATACAAGCATATAAAAAAATACTTTATTTACTAATAGGTGAATGTATACTTTTTTAAGTTAAAGTACTGATCGAAATTATTTAAACGGCAGTGAGTTTGTTTGTATTTAATCTAAATCATGAAATTAAATTTATTTTTATATTTTATTAAAGCTCTATAGTGGTAAACACAAAGGAATCTTATTTTAGATATTGTTTAAATGGGTTTGGATTTTTTTATAGTTGTAATTAATTGGGACTGAAGGTAGGTGGTGGTGGATGTTAGACATTCCATTAAAAAAATATAAACTGTGTTATTTATAGTATGTATATTTTGTGATATTCTCGACATTAATAAAAACAGATTATTATAGGTATAAAATACTTAAGAGATTTTATTATGAGACTTTTTTTATTATATTGTAATGAATATCTTTATTGTGTAACTAAATAAATAAAATTATTATATCTCAAATCAAGATTTTTCATGTCTGTAATGTCCGTTTACCCTGTATCATCCATCATCAATATATTACGTACCTATTAGAAAATATATACTTTGTATGTACTAGCTTTCCGCCTCGCGGCACCGTCCAGTCCACGTTAACAGGTTTTCCCGTGGGAAAGAAGTATTTTCCCGGGGTAAAAAGTAGCCTGTGTTATTCTGATGTATAAGCTATATTATTGAAAAGTTTCATTAAAATCCGTAAAGTAGTTCCAGAGATTAGCGTGTACAGACAGACGGTCATTTTTTTCAAAACTTATTTTTGTGTTCAACTTCATCAGCTAGGTCCACGGATTTACAATGGCTAGGTCACACTCCTTGTATGTATCACCTTCACCTACAATCAGTTTTATTTTTGTTTTAAAGAAAATTGAGATCCTTAAAACTTCAATGAAGTGTCAAAAAATACCTAAAATATTCCTAATAATTAAATAGGCTCCGAAATTACTGAACCGACCGATTTTAGTGAATCTTCTTGGCATCTTGGCAAAAAAAAACAACGCGGGCGTAGCGTAGTAGCCGCAGCGGAAAGCAAGCTTTCTTCGCAAATGCACGACTAATGTCAACCCTACTCTTCCCAATATTACTACGAAAAAATAACTCATATGAAACTCACTTGTAATTCTAACTCTTTCTTGCACACAATGTTCCCTATTAAGGGTGACAAAGACAGAATAAAAGTATTGGCATCTCATCTAGTTTCCTTTGTTCGACAAACTGTAGTAGCCTTGATCGGTCACGGTTTGTTTGTTGTTTATGTTTTGTTCTTTCTAGTTTCTAGTGGTATAGGAGAAAATCTTAGAAAATATAGATCCTCGTTAATTTAGAAAGACATCTAGCTAAGTGTATAAATCATCATGAGTAACGAGTGGAATAATTTGTGCCGTGCCTGTCTTACCGCGAAGGAGTCTTTCACTTACTTTTTATTTCAGAATGTCTCCGCCGAAACCTATTCTTTTTGCACTTCCGTTGAGGTAATTTGTTTATTGTATTACAAAGAACTTTTAGGAATTACTTTCTATTTAACAAGTTCCATGGTTAGGACAGATAGAGCTTTAGAGAGAGGGCTAGGGGTTTAATACCTTCACAGGGTGTCTTTTAAAACTACATAATCATCACTCTCCGAACTGATCTATCAGGTAATTACAGTAGCCAGCACATGCGGCTGAACGTGTTGTCCTTGAGAGCGCCCGTATTCCGTAGCGGTAGGGGTGAATTTCATAGTGTGAATATCCAAACGCATGTGCTGGCTTTTAAACATAACTGTAAGGATCATTAGGTAGTCTACAAGAAGAGAAGGATACATAAGTATAAGTGGTAAAAAGGACATGGACTTTGAATTTGCCTTTATTAATTATCTGTGCCTTTTACAGCCACATGAAGATGAATCTCTTTCAAGAGCTTTATGCGAAGAATGTTATAGTTTACTCATCAAATACACAGAATTTAAACGCACATGTATTGACTCCCAAAACACCCTGCTGTGCTGCAAAACAATTAAGGCTGAAAACATTCCGCTGAGTGAAGAAAGAGATGAAAATGAAGAAAACATTACAGTAAATGAAATAGAGTATAAGGCTAGTGATGATGAGACTAAGTTTGAAGATGTTAAACAAGAGGAAATGGATGAAGACCTCAATCAAGGTTTGTATATCATGCATACACAATTCCACTTTCTTTATTATACTGTTGTCAACAAGAGAAGCACACAAGCTTGCCCCCCAGGAAGTTTGAACTCTTAACTCCACCAATGTTGTTCTGGAAGAGGCTAGCAGGGCTGACTATAGAAGATCCTCTCAGGTTGCAGTGGTCTTCGAAATGATCTTTGGTCCAATCCCTCCCACAGAATTTAAGAGAGCAAAATAGCTGTAGAAAGTAATAAATTAAAGCAGCTCTGGTTTTGATGATTGAGTGATGAAACTTACTTTTTTGATAAAATGGTGATAGACACTTTACCTAGTGATATTCAATTTTAATAAAGTACTTACTATTTCTGTAATTTCTACAGGATTACTGACACCAAGTGAACTGACTGATGATTCTGAACATAGGACTCCAAAGAAGTGAGTATTTTTATTCTAATCCCACCCCTTTAAACCATCCACAATTCAAATTCTTTATTATTATTGTTACAGGAGAAAGAAAAGAAAAAAAAATGGTAATGAAAATAAAGTTGAGATAGAAAGGAAACATCAAAACTATACATGTGACACGTGTGGCAAGGGATTCAAATATAGTAAACGACTGGACAATCACAGGCTGGGCCATTTCAATGATAATGTTGATGTAAGTTTACGTAAGGCCTGACCGGAAAGATAAAAAACATGTGGCGCGCCCACAGCAAATTTATTATTATTCTGGTTGGGTTTACAATATTTACCAAATGTTATTATTCTGATGGAACGAATAAGTAGAAATTTTCGTGATCAAAATTTTTATTTGCATCATTTGTATAATGTTTGTGTGAGTGTAGTTATTTTTCTCTTTGGGGCTGTTGTAGAAATATGAAAAAAGTTTTGTCACACACACATTGTTTTTCTTACCATAAATAAGTGTGTACCTAATAATAAAGTTGTTCTTGAATTTTGAATGACTGCTTCTTATATTTACAGTTTTTATTTTTGTTACCAACAATACAATACAAAATTAAATATACTCTATTGACACCAATAAAACCTACCTACCTATAATATCAATCTGCTTATTTTTATCACAATCCTACAGCTATTTATTTGTATAAGCGTAACAGAATTACTTTCCTTCCACTCATTAATTTACTTTTGACCAGACAAATCTCCAATGTCAGAAATGCAGCAAAACCTTCGTGACGCTCAGCGGGCTTCGCAGGCACGAAGAAAGCGTCCACTTGCGCGTGCGTCTATCCAGCGTGTCGTGCGCGCGCTGCGGCCGCGTGTGCGCCAATAAGCACTCGCTGCGCGCGCATCAGGCGCTGCACGGGAGGAATAGAGCGCACGCCGTGTGCCATGTGTGTGGGAAGAGGGTTTCTTCGGCTGTCATATTGACGGTAAGAGTCCTTAGAGCAACTTGGGCCAACCGCCTTCAACAAATGCCTATCATCTTTGATGCTTGCTACAGAGAGATATAATTATCACGGTACTACTGTGGTCACAGAAGAAAATATTAGTACTAGCCCGTACAGAAAGGACACTCACCCCCCGCACTAAAATGAGTTCCCCGCCCGCCCGAGCTCCCCACGCCCCGCACCCTACAGGCGCCGCGGGACTGATATGTCAAAACGCGTTTGCTGTATGGAGTGTCCGACCTATGCTGTGGTACTACCGATGCTGATGACATGACAGTGCAATGTTACTACAATAACCAGGCTTGTTGTTTGCACAGATAAACACCCCTGTTATTCGTCTGTAACGTGCCTTTAGTATTTTATGACAACCACAGGAGTTGGGTCTTGTCATTTATATATCAATAATTTTAAGAACTAAATGATTATTATTTTGCTACAACAATCTGTATTAACTTGCTACCCACCCGATCTCTCGCCCAATCCCTCACCTAACCCAACCAAGCACTTGTCTTAAATTGTCTATCTCTTTCAGGCACACCTGGAAACTCACAAAGCGGACAGAGAGCGGCGTCACACGTGCGAACACTGCGGCAAGAAATTCTTCACCAACGCTATCTTACTCTCGCATATAAAACGCCTACACACGGGCCTCAGATACATCTGTGGCGTCTGCAACTACCCCTTCACAGACAAACATAACTTATCTAAACACTTACTTATACACGAAGGAATTAAGCTTTACAAATGTGATATTTGCAACAAATCGTATACGACAAATGGTTCTTTAGTGGAGCACAAGAGAATACATTCTGGGGAGCGTCCGTTTAGCTGTAGCTTTTGCTCTAAAGGATTTTTGTCGAAGAGAAGACTGATCGATCACCACAGGACTCATACAGGCGATAAGCCGCATCGGTGCGTTGTGTGTGAACAGAGGTTTACTCAAAGAGGGACTTTGAAGAGGCATATGAAAGTTCACGACCCTATGAAGGCACCTTTACTCATTGCCAAATAGTTATAGACAACAGTCGTGCAATCGAACTATTGGTGATTTATAGCATTAGGACGTGTATTAATAATACAGCATTAATTTTTTGCTAGTTTTGAACGATAATGGGATCAATTCTGCCGTGGCCGGTAAAATCGTTGTAGGTCTCTTTCATTCATTATGGGAATCGAAAAGAATGAGGAGATGAATGAATTTAATTTTGAATTAATGATATTTAAAATAAGCAGCGCAGCTGTCAAATTCAGCTTAATTTAGTCGGGATGTTTCTAAATTACGCGTAAAATCGTGATGTTTGACGTGTCTATTTAGATTTGTTGAACCTACATTTGTAGGTTGGCAATCACCTGTCCCTTTTCGTTCTTAAGAACGTGAAAGAGACATAACAACTTGAATATAGATATTTTAGCGGCCACGCAGAATTGAGCCCAATAACGGGTTACGGCAGTAATTAAGATAGACGACACGCAGAAGTTGAGATAAAATATGATGATTAAATAATATTTATATTCATTTTAGATAGAAAAGAAACAAATTTTTGATGTAATTCCGTCATCAAAGACACCTTTATTTTTTTCTTGAACTATTATTATCTTGACATAGTAAGTACATTTTTATATACCTACATAGATCCACGTAAAACAAACAAATTCTTAACTCACAATCGCAATATGTATTTAAAATATTTTTTATAAAATAAAAATACTTACAGAATATCATAATTGATGGAATGATTTTATTTTAACCTGTACCATGTTATACCATATTTAACCCTTAATCAGGCATAGTACGATTTAATTTATCGACCACCTAGGTAATTGGAGTTTTATAGTGATTCTTGTTTTTTTTTTTAATTGATAAATCCTTTATTTGATTACCAATATTTGTATCTTTCGTATGAAGCGAAACATTCTTAACTAAACATTTCATTTTAGGAAAAATCATTATTCAAAGAAAGTGGTCATTATATGCCCTATGCCCGTCTGGCAGTGGTATGACATGGACACTGTTTCCATTATACATAATAAGATATGATTTTGAAATTAAAATATAATTGTATTTTTTTTTATAAAAATAACATTCTACTTTTTTAAACATAAATAACTAAAATAACATACTACGTTTAAACAATAAACAATATTAATTGCCTGTTATCAGTAAAGAGATTAAAGTTCAAACTATGCAGTTCCTAATTATAAATATGGATAATGGAAATAAATTATGAAATGTCAGAGAGCTCCTCAACAGGCATAGTGCATAATACGACCACTTTTTTTTTACTTTTTTTTATTATTTATTAGAAACAGATCTTATGTATACATTGTACAGGTAAAAATTAAGACCACACCATATTTAAAAATATGTTTTAATGCCAGTGCACACAGGGCCTGTTTAAGGGTTAAAGTATTTCAGAAAAAGAAAAATACAGCCTCAAATGGTTGATGCATCTTACTCTAACTTACTGAATAATAAAAACTTAGTTTACATTTATTCAATAAAAACCTCATTAATTAAAATCAGCACAGCAGCAGTGCAACGACGATATAAATTAAATATGTATTATTGTATACTTAGATTAATTCTTTGTTATCTTCATAAAAATACATTTTGAATTATTGTTATTTAAAAATATCATAAATAGAGAACTATTTAAACTGTAGATTATGTGTAGCCAATTATCACTTAACTAAATTCCATTAATAAATAATACTGATGAGCAGGAATAAGTAATAAAACAGGCCGTACAGAAACTAAAGTAGGTAGTTTTGTTCGACTATTTACATTATTCAAATCTGCAAAAAATATTCACCGGTCTGATTAAATTGCTGCTTAAATACAGACCTTCATCATTCATCATTAACAGCAATACAGACCTTATTTGATTGAAGATTAAACACTTAATTGATTGAAGCTCAGAACCAGGTACCAGATAGACACTGTGAACCAGTGCGTTTACATACATCAAGCGTCCGGCTGCCACGAGAGCGGCCCATAAGACAACAGACCGCCTTCTGAAGGCAAGTGAAGCATTGAAGCGTTGTGACGCTGCAGCGACACCGCCGGCTTGTGACTTGGGACACCCACCAGACTGCTTGATATGGAATTGTGGCCTTTCATGTGTCGGTTTAACGCGCACTTCTGTATGAACGCCTGGTTGCATATTTGGCACTTGTGTGGTTTTTCTCCTGTGTGTATCATGCGGTGGTTGCGGAGGTCCTTGCGAGCCATGAATCGTTTTGGGCATAAGTCGCAAGCGAATGGTCTCTCACCTGAAATATCATTTATGAAGTTAAGTTAGGTTGATAGTAGGCATAATTTACCGAACAGTTTGGCATTTAACGGCCATACATTGCTGGCTGTGCGATTATCGGACCGTACATTATAGGGACTCAAATTGAATATCATTAGAGTTTTATAGGGGAGGATTATCAATTATTGCTTGAAGGACATAAAATTAGTTCTATTGAACTTTCGCAATATGGCGATTTTTTTGGTCGGTTTTTTATGTCAATTAATCACCTGTATGTGTTCTCATGTGGACGGTGTGGAAGCTCTTGCTCTTGAAGGTTTTATCACAGAGGTTGCACGCGTACGGCTTACTCTCCGAATGCGACCGTAGGTGTTTGTATAAATCACTCTGGAAAATAAACAATGGACAATTTAACAACATTGAAAAAAATTATGGTGAAAGATAATCGGTAGATTATTCGTCTGATTTAAAGCCTGACTAAAGAAATAAAAAACCTCGCCATATTGCGGAATTTCAATGGAACTAATTTTATAAGGGAAATTGTTGTGTCGAAACGTGGCGCCCCCAGAGCAGGATTTTTATTTCTTTGATCAGGCTTTACATATAATTAAACTAAATAAAAAAAACATTGAATACGTTTATTTTCTTTCCACTGCTGCTAATTTATTTTCTATTTTTCTCGCTATAAAAGTAGTTTATTCAAAATGCAAAAAAAAAAAACAAATTCAAAATGTATTTATTCATTATAACAATTTTTTTACTTTTAAACTAATAACTTATTAATCTGCCTACCCATACAAATAGGTAAGAATTCGCAGTTTGATTATCATCATCTCAGGGAAGCATGTAGGCTAATTAATTATTATCGCGGGAAATATTCCATTCACGAGGAGAAACTAACATAACCCTACTTATTTGCTTCGCGCAGTCGGACAAGAAACAAAGTGAGCGGAATATTACACGTTAGTTGTAATAAACACCGTCCACAAAAATGTTAAACATGCGTGTCCTAAAAATCTTCTATGAAATTTTTCATACGAGCTACATATATTTCACAATGCATGTGCTCGAAAAGAGCGTTTTCTAAGCAGCCAAACAGTGCGGAAAGTAGCACTTTTTCGCACTAGTGTTTTTTTTTTTTTTTTAAATTTCTTTCTCCCTTATGGGAAAGGCAAAGGGATCTAAGCTGTCTTTAGTAGTTTCTTGCATTATCCAAGTTTCATTATTTCTTCAGTATTATTTCGTCGTCCGTCTTTAGTCATTTCTTGCATCCATGTTAACGTCTTCAGTAATTTCATTTCTTGTTACGGGATCATTGGAATGCAAGGGTGGTTCTTACATTCCAATGATACTGGAGTTTAACGCGGGGTATCAAACCAGAAACAGCTAACCACACATTATTTCTCACTTTCTTTGAATAGTTCTTCTTTAACGGCACATTATCGCACTAATTCCACCATATTAACACAACAATTACCATGAAAAACTAATTTTAAAAAGGACGAAACAATGAACCCGCCATTTCCTCTCGATTCCCGCGTAAAACCCCCCGCACTAGTGCTTTTTACTTTTCAGTTTTTTTTTTATTTTTGCTCGGCCTGTCATTCAGCCACAACCTGACATTTCAGTTTTTGAGATATTTTTACAAATTACTCAATTACCAATTGTGACTAATATAAAGGGAACAATTTAAATAACAATTCAATAAAAGCGTTTATAATTAGTATAATAACTTTAGAAATTATTTTTTATCGATAAATTACGTTTAAATATTAAATAAAAAATTTCGTGGCTGAATACATTTTATTACTCATGCCTCATAATATTTTCAGCGCGCATGTATATAAGAAGCGCGCCATTTTATAACGCCTTTTAATATATTTAACTGTTTGTTTTCTTGCACAATGCATAGTAAAATTTTGTATGATACACGTGCGAAAGATGATTTCCGACTCGTGTCGGCTTATACACTCGCTCGCTTTGCTCGCTCGTGAATAAAATGACACTCATCGGAAATCACATACTTTCCGCACTAGTATCATAAATAGCTATTACAATGCATGTGCTCGAAAAGAGCGTTTTCTAAGCAGCCAAACAGTTCGGAAAGTAGCACTTTTCCGCACTAGTGCTTTTTACTTTTCAGTTTTTTTTTTATTTTTGCTCAGGCTGTCATTCAGCCAGTCAACCTGACATTTCAGTATTTGAGATATTTTTACAAATTACTGATTTACCAATTGTTACGAATATAAAGGGAACAATATAAATAACTATTCAATAAACAGGTTTATAATTAGTATAATTACTTTAGAAATTTATTTTTATTGATAAATTACGTTAAAATATTAATTAAAAATTTGCGTGGCTGAACAGTCATTTTACTCATGCCTATTCGACGAGGTAGCCTTGCACATGCGCGCGCAGCGCAGTACATAATATTTTCAGCGCACATGTGTTTAAGAAGCCCGCCATTTTATAGGTACGCCTTTTTAATATAACTGTTTTTGTTTTCTTGCACAATGCATAGTAAAATATTGTATGATACACGTGCGAAAGATGATTTCCGACTCGTGTCGGCTTATACACTCGCTCGCTTTGCTCGCTCGTGAATAAAATGACACTCATCGGAAATCACATACTTTCCGCACTAGTAGCATAAATATCTATTTCGTTTAGCCAATCGTTTAACGTGTGTTAATTTCAAGAGGTAAGACCCACTACAAGTGGTAAGGTAAGACCCACTTACTTTGACATAGAACTTCATGTCGCATATAGAGCAGGCGATGTTCTTGATGCCGGTGTGCCGTATGAGGTGTATCTTGAGGTTGCCGGGTTGGGCGAATTTCTTCCCGCACTGAACGCACCCATAGTTCTTTTGGGCGCTATGCGTTTCTAAATGCATCTGTGAAAATTAGATTATGTCAAGTTATTATAATAATATGTGGACACTCTGTCTGGATTTCATATTGAAAAATATCGTCAACGTATAGAAAGAGAGTTAATTTCATTACTTTTATGGCTCAGTATTTCACAGTCACAGCAGTTATGCGCAAGAGTGAGCGCTGTGTATTTGTATCTCATTCTAACGCATAACTGCGTCCCTTTCGTCTAACGTCTTCTGTCTCCCGTGAAATAGGTGCCGTAAGTTATTATTTTCTAAAGTGAATTTTTGTTATTATCCTTCGTTTTTGGTATTCTCGTTTGGATAACCCAAAAGAACCCAAATTGGGTTGCAGTAACCGATGTCGTTAACCCAGGCGTCAGAATTACTGAGCCGCCTCAAGTTTACGCATGTTATCTAATAGATCTTTAATTAGTAACCGGGGCCCGGAGTCCCGGCATTTCTTATCGCAAAATCGGTGATCCATCCAACCTGCAATGTCCGAACCAAACTGGGGAAAGCCTCACAAAGCTATGTTTTTTCGACTGTGACTCACCGGGATTTGAACCCGGAATCTTCGTAATGTATGAGAAGCGATATTTGTCCGTTGTGTGGTGAGTGATCGCCCTGGGGGTAGATAGAGCCTTCCGCTCCCCCGCAAATCCGCCGAAGCTTGGTTGGTCGTACTTTTCCGAAACAAGCATTAGGTCAATAAAAAAAATCATGATCGCTTTAGATATAGCAACGATCGTTGTACGGGTTATTTCTGTGTCTTTGTCGGATCACATTCATCCACGGCAAACAGACAATCTATAGTGACGGGAAGCTCAAACGAAATATTTCATAATGATAAAACAAATTGCAACTAAGGATTACTCATTAAATTGCCTTTGCCAGGTCTGATGATTAAACGT
Organism: Teleiodes luculella; assembly: GCA_948473455.1. NCBI lineage: Eukaryota > Metazoa > Arthropoda > Insecta > Lepidoptera > Gelechiidae > Teleiodes > Teleiodes luculella. The sequence goes on along the minus strand of OX419583.1, from coordinate 3,236,951 downwards.
GATGCAAAAAGCTCATAACGTTACGAACAGCCAAAGGATATGTTCTAAAGAATAAAAATTAAACTTTTAAATCTGTACTATAAAAAGGTATTTGATTGTGTGCAATATAAAATAGTGATTGTGTGGGTTTTGAGGTATATGGCGATTGGTGATTGAAAAAGTTTAACAAGTTGTGTAGTTGTGTTTTGTGATGATGACAAAATATGTAAGTAAATACCTACCTATGTAAGTAATTAGTATCTATTACATAATACAATAGTTGCGTTTTATCTACTTCGATTTTTGCCTATCTACTTCGATTCAAGCGATTTTTTTAAATGATCAGGTGCTTTCGTTTTTTGTTGACAACGAGTTTAAGGGTGACTCGAATATCTTGCTACCATGGCCTACCACATTGGTATGGAAAACATCGTGAAAGAGACGAATTTGAATAGAGCTTCGCCCCGACACATTGCCTAAAGAATAATTATTACCAGAAGGTTATTCTAATGCCAGATGTATCTTTTTAAAGCTTGAGTGAACTCATTTTGCCTGCTATGTGAGCCTAAAAACAAGCCTATCAAATATATCAGCTCTTTTGTAGTTGTTGATAGGATTTAAGTTTTGCGGCGGCGGGGGGTTTTTAAATTTTTTATCATTGAATAAGCACCTACATCAGGAGGTCAGAGGACGGAAAACAGAACACAGAATAGCGCAGTCCCCACCGACAAGAACGCGCCTATTATGCTGTTAAATACGAAGAAGTAGTATATGGAACAAACCTTCAAATTGTAAGCTTGCACAAACTTCATATCACAGATGTGGCAGGCGTGTTTCTTGATACCCGAGTGTATCATCTCGTGGTTTTTGAGCACGTTGAGGTAGGCGAAGTGTTTCCCGCAGGTTTGGCACTGGTAGTTCCTAGCGCCTACGTGGGTGCGAGTGTGGGCGTTTAGCGTGCGGAAGTTCAGGAATGTCTTGCCACATTGGTCGCATTTTATGTCGGGCTGAAATAGTTGACAGGATTCTCTTAGCTATTTCACGGTAGTCAAAGACAAGACGAAAGGGACGCAGTTATGCGCAAGAGTGAGCGCGGTGTATTTGTATCTCATTCTTACGCATAACTGCGTCCTTTTCGTCTTTCGTCTTTTGTCTTCCATGAAATAGGTGCCTTAGGTGTGCTGTTTTTTATGCTGTAAGGGTACGTACGCACTAAACGTTTAGCCGCATAATTAAAGCATCCAAGTCTTATGCAGATTCAATGCAGATTTGAAGCTGGTAAATAATTCATTATTTCTTTGGCTTCAGCCAGTGAGATAAAATATTTTGAAAAGATGCAACGCCTGTGGAGTTTCTTCCGGCGAGTTCTTCTCCACAGAAGACATCCAAATCGTGAACTCGCCTCGGCGTCGAGAAGTGATTTGTAAAATCTTACTTCGAATAAACACTTTTTGAATTATGAATTTTGATTTAAGGAATTTTAAGTTAAAGACTTTTTGTCTTTTTTCTTTTGTTGGATTGTTCAGACTGATTTTATTTTAGAATAATAATTTATTAATTTGAACACTTTTTAATCAAATATTTCGGTATTTATTACCTCTGTATTTAGTAGTGCCATCTGTTGCACCGTTTTCTTAGTTTGCTATTGGAAAAAGTCCCATTGCAGACATACCTTCTTTCCAAAATGACTCCTCATATGAGCTTCCAAATTTTCATACTTCTGAAAACTCTTTTCACATTTTACACACTTCATTCTGGGTCTTTTCCCTTGTGGTTTGTCTTTACCAGTTCCTCTACTATAATTCCTCCGTTTCCTTAAAAAAAATAAAGTAAACAATCTGTTATATCAATCAGTGTATAAGAGTAGAAATTAAAAAGTAACAACACAATAATGTCGCCCCTTTCCAACCAAGTAATGGTGAAAATGAGACGACACTATGGTGTTGCTACAAATTTTTCAACAATTTCATTTTCTCAGACTGAATGGGGGGGTTATTTTTAATAGTAAAGCCTGACCAAAAATCGCCCCATATTACGGAATTTCAATGGAACTAATTTTATAAGGGAAATTGTTGCCATAGTCGTAAAAATATGCACGTGGCGCCCCACGAGCAGCTTTTTTATTTCTTTGGTCAGGCTTTAGTTCTTCAGACTTTATCCATTCAAGTCATTTCATTATCTTTTCCATTCAGAGGATGATTTAATATGTCCTCTATATTTTCTTGGTTGCTCCATTTTTATCTTAGTTGCAAATAAATACATACCTCGTTTTAACACTCCTATCTTCATCATCTGTTGGCAAATTAATTTGTCCGAACAGATCATCGTTTGTGGTTTCTGTCTGCTCCAACAGATTTATCTCTTCAATTTGGTTTATGCTGCCAGCCTCATCGGTACCTTCAATTTTGTGCCTTAACTACAAAACTTTAAAGATTAATTTAAAAACTCAAGCATAATAAATAATTTATAAATAACACTAAATTAAAAAAAAAAACCCCCACACAAAACCGTTACTTGATCCTTTCAACAACTATAAAAGAGCTGATAATCTTCAAATGGCTGAAGATATTTTCTTGGATCATAGCTAAGAACGCTCTCTATTGTGCACAAATGCAGAAGTGCAGATTGCAAACAAAAAAACTAGATCAAAATCAGCGCATCCGTTTAGGAGCTACGATGCCACAGACAGACAGAAAGACAGATACACACGTAAAACTTATAACACCCCTCTTTTTCGTCAGCGGTTAATAAAGCTAAGTGTACAAGAATGGGGCAAGATATATTTGAGTATTCAACATTTGCTTTGAGAAGTGTTGCATTAAAAGTGGCTATGTAGCCTATGAGGGCTGACCACAATAGATCCACCATGGGTCGCAGTGGTCTTTGGTATCTATTGCCCTTCCCTCTACAACCAAATCATAATCATAATTACATTATCTGTCTCACACATCTGAAATGATGTGCAATATTCCTTGCCCTATTTTTTTTTCGTAAAAAAATCTTCTACTATAAGTTATGAACAAAATCTAAAAACTTCTACTACAAATCTGCCAGATTAGAAGAACCATTCTCAAGTCATTTCATTACTTTTGTATGTGATAAATGCAATATATATATTTTATTAACATCTTACCTCAGCAGGACAATGTTCCCTTAAAACATTATTTGACTTTATCACCACTTTCTTGAATATATAAAACTGATCCAACAGGTCAATGCACTTTTGACATGCTCCTTTCGGCAGCGGATCTGTCGGTAAAATCTAGAAAGATACAGGTTTACTTCAAACATTTTGTGCAAACACAAGAATTTATAAATTTCTATGTGATAAATGTTTATTTACACTCTCAATGATAGCAAATTTTCCCATTATTATAGCACTAGAAATAGAAAAAAGAAATAAGAGAAAATATATTTTTTTAATTTGCATACTTTTTCTTCGTGAAAGTTGATTCTCTGACCAAATTAACATCTTGGCAACATTGAGCCATACTACATAGGTTTGCTACATAGTGATAATACAAGCATAATAAATAATTTGCTACATAGTGATAATGTAAGATGAGTGAAACAGTCACTTGTTATACAAATTGAATAAATGGTATTGTGTTGAATCAAGGTTAGGTTCTGGCTTCCATTGCAAAGATTAAGATCTGTTTCTGATTCAATTCACCGCAGTTCTATAAATAAGTTTTATAGTCAATATAATTGCAACAATCACCTCGACAGAAGTACAGAATTTGAAGACGTCAGGGGAGCAAACACTAAACAAATCCTTCAATGGCTCGGAGACCGATAAACAGGCCCTGCACATTTTACTGAAGTCCAAACTGTTTGCCATGGTTAGAAAACCCTTGAGCCGTGCATGAATAATACCGAGATAATACCAAATTACCAACAAATAGAGGTGAGCGTTTCAAACCATAAACAGTTTCAATAAAGCTTTATCGGCGCAATACCTAAAACACGGTATTGGGTTTTGCAAAAACTGTTTATCGGATGAAACTATGTATCGGCGCAACAGACGAGTGAGCGAGCCAGCAACGTAACCAAACCGAAGGAAGCAAACATGGTATTGATGGTATCGATGGTATCGAATCGAACCGAATCACACCGAGAGTAACACGAGCGCGAAAGAGATGGTATAAATACGTAAGAAATAGATACAGCAATATTGTGGCTCTTGAGATGATGCAAAATATTTTATTTCAATTTAATTCATAGATTATTTAAAACGGATTCATATCGTGAAATAATGGTGCTTAGAATATTTATTTATTTCATATTGAATCACGTAACATAATTTATAATTTATTATATCTACTCTAAACATTATAGTAAAATAAAACAATCTTGAATAGGTACCTAATACCCAAAAAACGTTCAGTAACTGATTTGCAGCGATACCGGACAGGTATCAGAACGCCTAGTCAAAGCAGTTATTTGCCGATAAATAGTTTTAAAAATACATAGTTTTAAAACATGGTATTGCGCGGCGATAAAGTGTTGCGTTTCGTTGCGGCAAAATCGCGAACCGACCCACCTCTACCAACAAAATTACAATTTTTTTTTTTTTTGTTTCTTTCTCCCTTATGGGAAAGGCAAAGGGATCTAAGCCCATACAGCCTAGTCTTTAGTAGTTTCTTGCATTATCCAAGTTTAATGTCTTCATCTTCAGTCATTATTTCTTCAGTTTCATTTCGTCGTCTTTAGTCATTTCTTGCATCTATGTTAAACGTCTTCAGTAGTTTCATTTCTTGTTACGGGATCATTGGAATGCAAGGGTGGTTCTTACATTCCAATGATACTGAAGTTTAACGCGGGGTATCAAACCAGAAACAGCTAACCACTCATTATTTCTCACTTTCATTGAATAGTTCTTCTATAACGGCACATTATCGCACTAATTCCACCATATTAATACCAGAATTACCATGAAAAACTAATTTTAAAAAGGACGAAACAATGAACCCGCCATTTCCTCTCGATTCCCGCGTAAAAACCTCAACAAAATTACAAGAATCGCAGAATAAAATAAATATTTTTTTTCCTGGCTACTAGTGATGTGCCGTGTCAGGCAGGCGGGCTGGCTGACTAGCTCGAGTACTTACTGTGAGTACTTATTTACATTATAGTATTCGAATGTAAAGTTTCGTATTAAAAAATCACAAGTTTAAAATCTGAATCCTATAGTATAGTTTATAGAAAGAAAGGTATGATAAATAAATAAATAAATACTGTGGTTTTACAACAGCCTCCGTGGTCGATCGATTGTTCAAAAGCTTGTCTGACGTTACGGAGGTTCCAGTTTCGAACAAATATTATGTAACGACCGTGACCCTATGAAATTGGAAACTATGCAAACAGATCGTAGAAAGATGTTTTCTATGTATATAAAGGCTTATAAGAAATTTTTTGAAAAATCTATAAAAAGCGATAAATTAGTAAATGAGGGACAAGCCTATGTTAAAACATCTAATTAGAATCTAGTAAGCTTGATACAGAACCATTAAAACGTATTTGGAACTATTTTGGAAATTTACATTTTCACTTTATACGTTCCTGTATTGAGCTGAATTTTCTAAGTCCACTTTATACGTTCCTGTATTGCCAGCGTCACAAACCTTAATAACTCAAAAACTAAAAGAGATACAGCAATTCTGATTACTGATTTGGAATCAGGATAAGGGACACTATCTAAGATATAAGTTTGAGCGAATTGATGGTTTTATGTTATTTTGGGCGCACTATCGTTTCGTGTCGTCCGTATATGTAGGGCGAGGGAAGCCGATGTGCCTTTGACGAAAGTCGGTAGTCGGTTTCAAAGTGGGAGGGGTGTTTTACATTCACAGTGGAAAGTAAAACGTATACCTACTCGCGGAAGCACCACTGGTACAACAGATCCGCAAAAATAGCGAGAAATTTGCTATTCATATGTCCACAGGCAACTCGACTCGCCCCGTCATCTCAGCTCCGCTGTTATTGACCGAGATAAACGCCTGTATGAGTTAGTAGAGTGGAAAATTGGATTCTCGAAAGCTCTGTCGGAAAGTCGATCAAAAGGTTGTACATAAACACGACTCATATGAGAGTTATGAAATATGATTTGGATGTACGTGAGGGAAGCCGTGATGGTGGACACGGTAGCAGGGTCTATTGAGTGATCAAGTACTGGTTGTAAAAGCGAACTCGCCGAGCCGTGTTCTATGCCCCCGAAGTAATTCGACATAGTACTGAGGTCGCTATTCTGGTCAATGAGTTTCCGAAGTTGGAAGCTGGGTAGTCTGACGCCTGCCGTGGTTGGTCAGCACGATCACTCGATTCACCTTAACCATTTTGTATTTCATAACGAGTTTTATACTCAAACCGTGTCTGACGTTTGAAGACGTGGTATATAAGGTTGGCGGTTGTCTATCGAGCTGTACGAGTCGCAAGATTATGTCGCTTGAATGACGATTGACGACCTACCTCTATTGATTTATTTCTTTAGAGAGGCATTTGAAGATAACTCTGTCTCTGAGCGATATGTCGAATGTTTGATGTTCTTAAGCTTGTGCAAAAGTAAAGTAAATGATACTCGATATACATTTACAGAATACTGATCAGAGATTGTGGGTACTAGGATCGGAGGCATAGTCGGCGCTAGCTGACGAAACCGTAAGCACAAGATCTGTGTTTGTATCCCGCGAGGATTGTGAGTGGCTGATACTTCGGTGTTAGATCCACTGTAAAGTAAAGTTCCATTATGAAGAGATTGTGGTGAGGGACCCTCTTCAGGAACTTAGAACATCATTCAGACGAACGTTTCAGCTTGTTCAGAGTGGTCTCTTATGCAAGGAAGCAATTCCTATTCGAACGCTACAGGAAGCAATTCCTAACTCGAACGCTATCAGTCCCACCTTTGGTGGAGTGCTGGGACTGGCCTCCTTAACGGCTAGTCTGTCAGACTTTAAACGGCATTGCAGTGTAAACTGTTTGGAAGGTTCAGAATACCCTTGAGGTGTAGTCCTTCTGTGATTGTTCGCCCTGCCCTGTCCGGTCTTGGCTCGAACGATCGCTTGCTAGACGCGACTGCTTGGAGAGTTCCCTTGTCTGAGTGACGAGTAGCTTCTTGCCTCTGATGGTGAGATAATTATCTTGCCTAGGAGAAGAGAATGTCTCTTGTCTGATGACGAGATGAACTTTCTGTTGCGGACGATGTTTAGATCGTCGGACTCGACCTCGGTCTTGAGTCTGATTGCAACCTTCCCACCTTACGATATTGGCTTCGGCCTTTGTTGTATTATTCCTTTCCACTATACGAGCACCTGCTTCGGTGGGTTAGCTTGTCGACTGCGGTCGCAACGATCAGGCATTGGTTCGCCATGCAAGACCTGCAACAATCGGACTCACAATCCGCAACAATCGGCTTCGGCTGCACCGAGAGATCAGATGGCATTGTCCTTTGGGATAGAGATCTCTAGTAAAGGGGCGGGCTTCGGCTCGCCCTTTTCTTTCACTTGATAAATTATATATTTATATATTTACTGGTGGATTGGAGCCTCCTAGACCAGATGTATTCCCGGTGCAGATCGGGATACTGTATGACTAGCAGTATCATTAGAGAACCTAGGCGACAGTATTCTTGAGTGATTGTTTGACTGTAGCACTAATGTAGTTCTTTTAGGAACTTTATGTAAGTGTGTCTGCACGCACTTACATCCGAGCGGGATTCGACGATAGGAGATAGTTCTCAGTCTAACGATTAAAGATCGGTCTCCACATTGTCGGTCTTACTCCACCCATTTTTTAAACTTTCATATATTCCTACAACTGATGTTGGTAGTTCTTCTTAGAATAGCAATTATCAGGTATCAGACAGAAGTGATCCCGCTGTTATAATAGAGGATCCATTATAGATGAAATTAATCTTTGTTGTCCTTTTCAGGATTGCGAGGATAATTCAAAAGGAGAATCACAGGATGATCTCAGAGCAGCGATCAGGGGCAATACGCTGAAAGGAAACCAAAATAAATTCAGTTTCTAAAACTAACCTCGAGAACGAGCGGGGTGGGAAGATAGTTAGGAAATACATAATTTTGTACTGAGTGCATTTGTTGTTATTTAGTAGTTAGCTTCCCAAACGAAAGAAAAATATTCACACTGAGATGTCTAAAAGAATGTGGGTTACCCTCACAAAGTGGTTTGGATCCACCACTAGATGATCGATGGACTATTTGATTATTATTATAAGAGCAGTAATGTTCAGTTACAATTTGGTGCCGTGACCAGGATATGTATTATCACCTAGGTAATGCATGGAATGGTCAGGCTAAGAGTGGAAAAGTGGCGATAGCCACAATTTGTTGCGTGTGAAATGGAAAGATAATCAAGGTGTGAATATTTCATAATCCCAAATCTATTCAGGCCTCAAGGTATTATTATCTGAAGCTATTTTGGAAGGTAATACGTTGAAGACTGGATTTTAGCTTATCTGGTAGAAAGGGACTAATGGGTTATCCTTTTGTTTCAGATAGCTGTTGATGCGTGAGTGGCACACGTTCCGGCGGTAAATAGGAGGTGCCTAGAGAAATCGCGATCGTGAGCGTCGAAGATAGTGTGATAGTGAAAACAGTGCTAGGATCGAAACGGACGATATAGTGAAGTCGAAAACGGACGGCATTTTGTTTTATTTTATTAGGTTAGGATCGAAACGGACGATATTATAGTGTTAGAGTAGGTTTAGTTTTTTATTAATTTTCATTTTACGTTTTTATTCTCTTATTATTATTAACTTTTATCATTAGTAGGTTAGTTAGGTTAGGGAAACATGATGGACGGAGAGGAGGAGAGAATGTCTGGAGAGGAGGAAGAGACTTATGAGCAAGAACCTCCACGCAAAAGAGCGAAGAGGGCCAAAAATAAAGGCAAGAAAGGAAAGAAGGGTAATGGAGCCCGAAATGGAGAGGCAGAGGACGTGCCTAGAAATAGCAACGAATTTACGTTGCTATATAAGATGCTAAAGCGAACAAACAAAGAACTCACCGATAAAATATCAGAACTTCAAGGTGACCTTACAAAGGCCACCAAAGCTCAAAAGGAGTTGGAAGTTCAAGTACATAGAGGGACGGGGGCTGATGAAGGCAGCGGCACCTCGTCCCCATTTGGTGACTCAAAGAAAGTCATGTATCATATAACAAATCTGAATTCCACAAAACCAAAGTTTTATGGATTGAACATGAAGGATAAGACTGGGAAGGTAGTGCACCCAGTATCTTTCCTGGAAGACCTTACGGTCTATTTAAAGAAAATTCCAGTGCATGGACAAGAATTGGAAATTGTCTTGGAATGCCTAGAAGGCGAAGCAAAAGACTGGGCCAGAATCTATAAGTGCCGCTGGCTCAAGTTTGATGATTTTAAATCCGACTTCTTAGGAACCTATTGGGGAGAAGTCGAACAAAACAAGGTGCGAAGAGAGATTGTATCCAACAAATGGGATAAGGAAAAACATCCAACAATGCTAAGCCATTTCTTGGCTCTAGCTGGTCAAGTTAACTTACTGACCTTCAAGATACCTGAAAATCAGTTAGTATCTGATATAATGTTTCATTATCCGAAAAACGTCCAACAAATGTGGTCGATTGTCCGTAAGGATACAATCCTGGCGGCGACCGAGTTCTTAAAGAACATTGATATGATAAATCAAACGAAGGAAGAACCAACAAAGGCGCTTATACCAACAGGGAAAGCCCAAGATGGAGGACGACGACAGCAAGCAAAGTTGAAGTTTTATAATAATTGGAGGCGACCGAGGGAGACACTGAACGGCGGTAGTGGTGCGAGAGCGGAGAGGCCGGCCACCGGGATTGCGTCAGCGGCGGCTGTGCAGATGGACCCCCCAGTTGAAGCCAATTTAAACTAAACCCTGCTGCTTGCGTTGCCCCTGTTCAAGTGGCTAGTACAATAAATGTTGGGGGGCTGCCGGACTTGGATTCGCTTTCGAAAGGATATTATATCATGAAAAGACAAGGGTGGATACCAGGTCAACCCTTGGGAAAAACCATACCAGGGATATTAAAGCCTATACAGGCTAAAGGACAAATTGGTCGAGCTGGATTGGGATATGAGAACAATGATGAAGAACTTATATCCGGGTTGATACAAACCCGTTTTGAGTTGCTTTTAGCTGAAAAAACTGTTGCACATAAATCAGCGAAAACTGTTTTTCAAGATGAACAAAGAAATAGAGAGCTTGTAGAAGGATTGAGACCTGATGTTTACGTGGAGTGCGAAGGACTTGGAGTCTTGGCTTTGTTAGACACCGGCGCAGAGATAACCTGCCTATCCGAGAATTTGTACAAGGAATTAAAAGCATTAAATGAGCGAATCCCTTTGATCCCGGTCAAAGGATTCCAGATAAAGGGGGCTGTGGGACCCCGATCCTCTAAAGTAAATGCACAAGTCATTTTAACAGTCAAATTGACAGAAGGAATTACAAAAGAAATTCCATTCTTAATAGTGCCGGGTTTGACGAGGCCAATGATTCTAGGATTCGATTTTATGTGTCAACATCAGGTCCGAATCCAGTTGGATACAGTTGTTGGGATGTACATCAACTTTGGCGCAGAACCAATTTTTATTCCATTTAAAAATTATAAACGTTTGATTGAAAATAACAAAGTTGATTCCTTGATTTGTAATTTAAATATTGATTTTGATCATTCAAAAATCCAGATTGGGATGGAGTTGGACACGGAAGGAATGGAGAGACTTAAAGCCCTGTTGGACAAGTACGGCTCCTTGTTTTCAACCAAGTTGGGCAGAGCGAATTGCTATGAACACAAAATTATTATGAAGAACGACGCACCTATTGTTAAACAATCGTATCCAGTACCCTATGCATACAAAGCTAAGGTAGCTGAAAAATTGAAGGAAATGGAAGAGATGGGGATCATCTCGAGGTGTTCAACACCTTATAGTAGTCCGTTGACTTTTGCTATGAAAAAAGATGGCTCTGTACGAGTATTACTGGACGCCAGAGGCATTAACCAACATATGGTGGCGGAGACGGAGAAACCACCAATGCAATTAGACGTGCTGAACTCGTTCCATGGAGCAAAGTTCATTACGACAATTGACCTAAACAATGCATATTTCCAGATACCAATAAATGAACAAGGGAAACAATACACAGGCTTTACTTTTGATGGGAAGAGCTATGTGTACAATGTCTTACCTATGGGCTTGAAAACTTCTGTTGGAAGCTTTTCACGTGCGATGGATGTAATACTAGGTCCCGATGTTAGAGAGTTTTGTGTCAACTATCTGGATGACTTAGCTATCATAACGACGGGGACTATAGATACTCATCTTGAACATATTGAAGCAGTCCTCCAGAAGCTGTTGAAAGCTGGACTTACTTGCAATTTGCAGAAATGCGAATTCATATGCAAGGAGGTAAAGATGTTGGGTTTTATTATTTCCACCGAAGGGATAAGGACTGATCCTGAAAAGATACGAGCGATACGCGAATTTCCTGTTCCTAAGAAGGTTAAGCAAGTTCGCGCCTTCCTTGGCTTGTGCAACTTCTACAGGAGATTTATTCCTGATTATAATAGAAGTATTCTGCCACTATGTGACGTCTTAAAGAAAGGACGAAGATGGGAGTGGACAGAAAGGGAACAACGAGCATTTGAGAATCTCAAAGAAAGATTCATACAAACGATAATGTTACATCATCCGGACTTTTCTGAACCGTATTATGTCCAGACGGACTGTTCGGGCATCGGATTAGCTGGAGTGTTGTATCAGAAAGACAAAGATGGAAATCCAAAAATATTGGGATTTCATAGCAAGTCATTGAAAGGCGCAGAATTAAACTGGACCACTACGGAACAGGAATTTTACGCAGTTATCAGCACGATCAAGAAGTTTGAGACCTATCTTCGAGGTGCGAAATTTTATATCTTGACCGATCACAAGGCTCTTCTGTTCATTCAAAACATGAAACTGTATAACAGTCGAGTAACACGCTGGATATTGTTCTTGGAACAATTTGATTACTCTATTGAGCATGTCGCAGGACGATTGAACACCGCAGCTGATGTACTTTCGCGATATTTGCCAAATAGCGAGTTTGTACAGGAGGAAAAGGTGAGATGCCCAGAAATAGCGTACATGTGTACAGAGACGTCTCCAAAATTATGTAACAAACTGATGCAATTGGAAAGATTGCAGAGAGAAGATCAGTTTTGTAAAAACATGATAGATATTTTGGAAGACCCAACGAACGTGAACTCTGCGGAGTCACGTTATTTTATTAAAGGGAAAATACTCAAACTCTGGTTTGGGAACAAGGAGGTAATTGTATTACCTGAAGTATTGCGAACAGAAATGATTACGCAAGTACATCAAGAAATGGGACATCAAGGTGCTTATAAAACTATAAGTTACCTCAGAACTCGATTTTATTGGCCAAATTTATCAAGAGAAGTGAAAGCAGTGGTGAGCAAATGTCATGTATGCCAGCTCGCAAAATGCAATAACTTTAAATATGTGGGACCTTGTCAGTCAATTGTCACTCAGAACATTGGGGATTTAGTAATGGCAGATTTGTATGGACCGTTACCATCTGGAGTACGTGGGTATCAGCATATACTCGTGATCCAGGATACGTTCAGTAAATTTGTAAAACTATATCCTCTTAGAAGAGCGACAGCACAAGGATGCATAGCGAAGATGTTGCAATTTGCAAATATAATCAAACCAAAAGCGGTGATGACCGACAATGGAAGACAGTTTATTAGCGCTGTGTGGAAACAGAAGTTGAAGGAGATTGGTGCCCATACTGTTTACACCACAGTGAGAAACCCTCGGCCTAATACAACCGAAAGGGTGAATAAAGAACTGGGAAGAATGTTCAGGACATATTGTCATAAAAGACATTCAAGCTGGGCTACAGAACTACCAGCGATTGAAGTGTTATATAATAACACCAGACACGATAGTACAGGCTACACGCCTTGTGAAATAATGTATGGAAAATCCATATCATTTTCTTTTGATGATTACATTGAGAATGTGGAACCAGACTTAGATGTGGAAGAAATAAGAAAGGAGGTTCGAAAGAACTTACAAAAACAAAGTGAATATAGACGAACAAAATTTGACCGAACTCATAGATTGAAAAGGTTCGAGATTGGAGACGTGGTGAAAGTGCGACGATGGACACTATCTAATAAAATGGACAAAGTGATCAGTAAGTTTGATTTACTGTATGAAGGACCATACAAAGTTGTCTCCATTCCTTTCGACAATGTCTATATTCTGGAAGATCCCAAGACTGGATTAATTAGAGGGAAATTCAATACTATTCATTTGTCTACTTATTATAAATAATTGTAAATATTGAGATTATAATTGTGTCCTATTTTTATTGCCTGACTAATTTGTTTAATTTGTTTTTGTAGTTTATGCTGTTGATTATTGAAAATGTTGAAATGTTGTAAATAATGTCTTTTATATCCTTATATTGCCTGAATGTTTAAACACAACTTTAATTGGAAATTGTAGTTAATGCTTAAAAACAATTGAGAATCTGTAGATTCAATAAATGTTAATGACTTATGTGAAAGGAAACATTGTCATTGGTGCAGTTCACTTGAGAGTTCTGTGTTACACAGAGCCCTCAGGTGCACTGAGCTGAGTTGAAAATGTAGATTCAACTATTTGATTTGGGAAAACCCCATTTAAAACTCTGTGAAGTTAATGTATGAAAATGTTTTGTGAAAACATGTAATAAATATAATTCAGCTGCAAGTTCTGTGTTACACAGAAATATCAAGTGCATTGAACCGAGTTGAATTATAGATTCAACAATTTGTCTGTGAAGTTTGTATAAATCTATTCGATCTAATTTGTGATGTTACATAATATTAAGTACATTGAAATTGTAATATTATAATAAAATTTTGAAAAAAAAAAAAAGAAAAGAAAAGAAAGAAAAAGGAAACAATTGTGAGCTTAGCCGATGGAGTAAGGGAGTGGCACAATCATATCGATTGTGGAGATGGAAGCTGGGTTAAAGGCTTTCCTTTTTCCTTTTATGAGAGATAAAAATCTCTAAGCATATCTAGTAAGTAATAAAGTGATCTTGAGCTTGAATCACTATGAAGGTTTTTAAGACAGCCGAAGTTGAGATACAATGGATGTGGTTGTTGGGGAAGGAGGTGGCCACTATCGGGGGGGTTAGAGTTTGGGAAAAGTATACTATGTATGACGAGAGAAATGATTTTTATGCCATTTAAGGATTTTTTGAACCTAAATAAAGATCATGAGAAATACTTAAACAGTATTTTATTTTATATATTAAAATATGAGAAAAGTATACTTTGATTGCTTGGAAAAATGATTTTTATGTCATTTAAGGATTTTTAAAGCCTAAATAAAGATTATATGAAATACATTATCAGTATTTCAATTTTTTTTTTAACCTATTAATTTGATTAAAATTTGATATGGTTGATTTGTGGGAATATTGACCGACCTGAATGTTTAATTGTTTTAAACAGTTTCAGATGGAGCGAAGTTGACGAGGGTGGTGAGAACATTGGTTAGTAGCGCATAGCGAGGGCCGATGTTGAAAAGCATGAAAAATACTTATTGAGGGATAAGTATGGAAACTCTATGGTTCAAATATGGATGGAGCGAAGGAAATGTATTTGTAATGAAAATGAATTATAAATTGAGTGCAATTGTTATGTATTATGATTGAAATAAAAGCATTTGAAGCAAGTACCTCGAGTGGGGGAAATGAAATTATAATACAAATAAAGATAATGACTAATAGGAAATCAGTATTTTAAAATTTATCTCCAGTAAATTCCGACAAATTTTGGGGGCTGGATGTAACGACCGTGACCCTATGAAATTGGAAACTATGCAAACAGATCGTAGAAAGATGTTTTCTATGTATATAAAGGCTTATAAGAAATTTTTTGAAAAATCTATAAAAAGCGATAAATTAGTAAATGAGGGACAAGCCTATGTTAAAACATCTAATTAGAATCTAGTAAGCTTGATACAGAACCATTAAAACGTATTTGGAACTATTTTGGAAATTTACATTTTCACTTTATACGTTCCTGTATTGAGCTGAATTTTCTAAGTCCACTTTATACGTTCCTGTATTGCCAGCGTCACAAACCTTAATAACTCAAAAACTAAAAGAGATACAGCAATTCTGATTACTGATTTGGAATCAGGATAAGGGACACTATCTAAGATATAAGTTTGAGCGAATTGATGGTTTTATGTTATTTTGGGCGCACTATCGTTTCGTGTCGTCCGTATATCGTCGGCTTAAGTCGCAAACCACTTAACTCCAATTTTTTCCTAAATCGACATTTTGATACCATTCGATAGAGAATTTCTGAACGCATCAATAGAAAAACTCTTAAAAACGTCAAAAAATTCGTTACTGTTTAAAACCCTAAATAGAAAACCTCGCAACTCCAGGCACGCCATTTTGTTAAAGCAAACCACGTAAGTCCCCCGCGCAGTACTGTTCGAGATGCCCTAAGAATCACTGTTACCACCAATAAATCCTCTAAAACAAATAGTGAAAGACGATTATTATGTGAGATACTGAAACTGATAATAAATCGTCATCACCAAGCATTTTAATGATGTCTATTGTTTGTAAAATTGAGAGTAAACCATCATCTCCAGGTATCAAAAAAAGGTTTTTCGACGTACAACGAAACCTTTGATCATCATCATTAGCAGCCAACGACAGTCCACTCTTCTAGGCCTCTTTTTCAGATCATCGTCACTACATCTAGCCATGGGCGTTCTACACTTCGTTTACCTAGACGTGATCTTCAGTGCAGAACCTGCTTACTCCAGCGATTTTTATTTATTAACTATGGGCTTGCCTTTGACCAGTCCCACCTGGTGGAAAGCGACGACGTGGCCGATGATAGAACACGCTCACCCAGAAAATGCCTATTCACTCTCGACGAAGACACCCAGGTTGTACGATTCTCTGGCAGTACGCATCAAAAAGGAAAACGCAAAGCGCTTGGTGCAAACTAAGGGGAATTTGACCACATGTGGGTGGGTTTTCCTACGGCGCCCCATATACCGGTAACCGAATCTGGTTGGAGGAATAAGTTCGTGAAGTGCTTGAGAACACTCCCCAATACTCCCCATGATACGCCGGACCTTAAAAAGGACGCCAAGTTTTTAGCGGCCTCGATGGACTCCCCAAAACCAATGTTTGAGGAGAGCCTCACACCAAGAAGCTCTAGGTGTTTAGACATCGGCAAAGGTTATCATGGAATGTGGGAGAAAAGACACGCCTGCGTTTTGTTGGCATTGAATCTCACAAGATTGGCTTTGCCCCATTGGGGGCGTCCATAAATTACGTGAGGTGTTTTTTTAAAATTTTTGACCCCCCTCCCCCCCTGGTGAGATGTCGTGAGATTTTATTCAACCCCCTCCCCCATCCCCCATTCTCACGTGAGATTTTTCAAAATGTGAGTTTTTTACGTAAACGCGTTGGATTGTTATTGTAAAAAGAAAAAAAAAATGTTTCGAGCTTTTATTTACGACTAGTAATCAATATTGCTGAGAGGGTAATTATAAGTGTAATAAAAATTTAACAACAGAATACTTAAATCGTAACTAGATTAAATCTTAAGCATGTACAATCTGGATTAAATGGACCAAAATAGTATAATTTTTTGTTGTTTCAATTATTAAAAAAATTGCGTGATATTTGCCAAGACCCCCCCTCTCTCCAACGTAAGATTAGATGAGATTTGACTCGACCCCCTCCCCCCCATAAACATCTTACGTAATTTATGGACGCCCCCATTCAGCCACTGCCTCAAGTGTAAAATTCATTCGGCCAACCATGGATTATCGGTTCTGCGACGAATGTGACCAGTTAACTGCCACTTTAGCTTGCTTATTTGAGTGGTTATGTCGTTTACATTGGTTCTCAACAAATTTTCTAGTTTCGGATTTTATCCATCAGAGAAACTTCGAACATAGTCCTCTGCATAGCTCGCTGAGCAACTTTAAATTATTTTGAGGACTAGTACCACAGTCAGTGTCCACGTTTCAGCACCGTAGGTCATGACGGATGGGAAGACTTTTGTATTTGACCAGTGATAAGTTGCCCAGTCTAATTGAATCCTTTATCGGCTTCCCTCACGAAGTATCTAGTTTCTACCCAACTGGGTACTTTGATTACTTTGCCCAAGGTAGACATAATAATTGACAATTTCAAAAGGTTACCTATCGACGATAATCGATCCAGGTACGAAATGCGCGTTAAACATAAGTTTTGTCTTATCTAAGTTCATACAAAGACCAACTCGTCGAGAGGATTAATTCAAGCTGGTCAGCATGATCTGGAGCTCCTGCAACGACTTAGCCATTATAACTATGTCGTCGGCAAATCAAAGGTGTGAGATATACTCGCCATTTACATTAATGCCTCGTCTCGTCGTCTCGTTTACTTTCCTTTGTTAGGAAAAAGGAACTGGCAGCAGCGTAAACAGTCCATAAAAGAAATGTCCCTTGAAAACTTACCGAAACTTGAAAGCCACTGTAGGTCACGGTCATTAAAATCCTATCTTGAATCAATTTGGTTACCGTTTATTCTTGTAGCAAAACACTTAATTCCTACAAAACATTAGTATTCTTTTAGTAAAACCTCGTAACTCCATTTTTATTTACTTAAACTGACTTATCTTCGATTATTTTCTCGAAATCTGATTTCTACCTGCTACTATAATTTGTTTATAAAAAAAACAAAACAAGTCTTCATACAATTTTTTTCATAATTAAGTTTTTTGTGTCTCCTGTAAAATTTGGTGTGACGGAGTTAAGAGCTTTGCGACTTAAGCCGACGATATGTAGGGCGAGGGAAGCCGATGTGCCTTTGACGAAAGTCGGTAGTCGGTTTCAAAGTGGGAGGGGTGTTTTACATTCACAGTGGAAAGTAAAACGTATACCTACTCGCGGAAGCACCACTGGTACAACAGATCCGCAAAAATAGCGAGAAATTTGCTATTCATATGTCCACAGGCAACTCGACTCGCCCCGTCATCTCAGCTCCGCTGTTATTGACCGAGATAAACGCCTGTATGAGTTAGTAGAGTGGAAAATTGGATTCTCGAAAGCTCTGTCGGAAAGTCGATCAAAAGGTTGTACATAAACACGACTCATATGAGAGTTATGAAATATGATTTGGATGTACGTGAGGGAAGCCGTGATGGTGGACACGGTAGCAGGGTCTATTGAGTGATCAAGTACTGGTTGTAAAAGCGAACTCGCCGAGCCGTGTTCTATGCCCCCGAAGTAATTCGACATAGTACTGAGGTCGCTATTCTGGTCAATGAGTTTCCGAAGTTGGAAGCTGGGTAGTCTGACGCCTGCCGTGGTTGGTCAGCACGATCACTCGATTCACCTTAACCATTTTGTATTTCATAACGAGTTTTATACTCAAACCGTGTCTGACGTTTGAAGACGTGGTATATAAGGTTGGCGGTTGTCTATCGAGCTGTACGAGTCGCAAGATTATGTCGCTTGAATGACGATTGACGACCTACCTCTATTGATTTATTTCTTTAGAGAGGCATTTGAAGATAACTCTGTCTCTGAGCGATATGTCGAATGTTTGATGTTCTTAAGCTTGTGCAAAAGTAAAGTAAATGATACTCGATATACATTTACAGAATACTGATCAGAGATTGTGGGTACTAGGATCGGAGGCATAGTCGGCGCTAGCTGACGAAACCGTAAGCACAAGATCTGTGTTTGGATCCCGCGAGGATTGTGAGTGGCTGATACTTCGGTGTTAGATCCACTGTAAAGTAAAGTTCCATTATGAAGAGATTGTGGTGAGGGACCCTCTTCAGGAACTTAGAACATCATTCAGACGAACGTTTCAGCTTGTTCAGAGTGGTCTCTTATGCAAGGAAGCAATTCCTATTCGAACGCTACAGGAAGCAATTCCTAACTCGAACGCTATCAGTCCCACCTTTGGTGGAGTGCTGGGACTGGCCTCCTTAACGGCTAGTCTGTCAGACTTTAAACGGCATTGCAGTGTAAACTGTTTGGAAGGTTCAGAATACCCTTGAGGTGTAGTCCTTCTGTGATTGTTCGCCCTGCCCTGTCCGGTCTTGGCTCGAACGATCGCTTGCTAGACGCGACTGCTTGGAGAGTTCCCTTGTCTGAGTGACGAGTAGCTTCTTGCCTCTGATGGTGAGATAATTATCTTGCCTAGGAGAAGAGAATGTCTCTTGTCTGATGACGAGATGAACTTTCTGTTGCGGACGATGTTTAGATCGTCGGACTCGACCTCGGTCTTGAGTCTGATTGCAACCTTCCCACCTTACGATATTGGCTTCGGCCTTTGTTGTATTATTCCTTTCCACTATACGAGCACCTGCTTCGGTGGGTTAGCTTGTCGACTGCGGTCGCAACGATCAGGCATTGGTTCGCCATGCAAGACCTGCAACAATCGGACTCACAATCCGCAACAATCGGCTTCGGCTGCACCGAGAGATCAGATGGCATTGTCCTTTGGGATAGAGATCTCTAGTAAAGGGGCGGGCTTCGGCTCGCCCTTTTCTTTCACTTGATAAATTATATATTTATATATTTACTGGTGGATTGGAGCCTCCTAGACCAGATGTATTCCCGGTGCAGATCGGGATACTGTATGACTAGCAGTATCATTAGAGAACCTAGGCGACAGTATTCTTGAGTGATTGTTTGACTGTAGCACTAATGTAGTTCTTTTAGGAACTTTATGTAAGTGTGTCTGCACGCACTTACATCCGAGCGGGATTCGACGATAGGAGATAGTTCTCAGTCTAACGATTAAAGATCGGTCTCCACATTGTCGGTCTTACTCCACCCATTTTTTAAACTTTCATATATTCCTACAACTGATGTTGGTAGTTCTTCTTAGAATAGCAATTATCAGGTATCAGACAGAAGTGATCCCGCTGTTATAATAGAGGATCCATTATAGATGAAATTAATCTTTGTTGTCCTTTTCAGGATTGCGAGGATAATTCAAAAGGAGAATCACAGGATGATCTCAGAGCAGCGATCAGGGGCGATACGCTGAAAGGAAACCAAAATAAATTCAGTTTCTAAAACTAACCTCGAGAACGAGCGGGGTGGGAAGATAGCTAGGAAATACATAATTTTGTACTGAGTGCATTTGTTGTTATTTAGTAGTTAGCTTCCCAAACGAAAGAAAAATATTCACACTGAGATGTCTAAAAGAATGTGGGTTACCCTCACAAAGTGGTTTGGATCCACCACTAGATGATCGATGGACTATTTGATTATTATTATAAGAGCAGTAATGTTCAGTTACAATTACTTTGTGAGACTTTCCCCAGTTTGGTAAGGAATGTTAGGATATTGCAGGCTAGGCTGAATTACCTGATTTTCTGAAAAGAAAGATGATTCCGTGCTTCGGAAGGCACGTAAAGCCGTTGGTCCCGGCTACTAACTACGGATGTGGTCGTTCTAGGAGCCATGTCGAAAGCCTAAAGCCGACACCATTTGTGAGGTAGGTTAACCTCGAAACCCACTCGATAAGTAAAGTAAGTAAATTATTACTGTGGTTTTCAATATTTTTGCTCATTTATTTTAGAAGTCTATGTTTAGAAACTACGTTTTAAATATGTACCTACTCGAAACGAGACCAATAAAGTGTCTTCTGACTTTAGTCAGTATGGATTCGATTTCATTTAATGAGTACTAAAATACCTAAAATACTCGCATACTAAAAAACAGCCGACTCGGCACATCACTACTAACAAACTGACATTACATATTTTTCTCAAAGAAAAGCATAAGAGCTGATGCATACAGCCTAATCATATATTATTGTTTTGTGTTCTATGATTGGTTCTATGTGTTGTTGTTGTTGTCTTGGACGAATTACCATAGTTACACTATAAACAGGACTGCGGACTACCTAAATTTAAAAATGTTAAAGCCTACCCTATGTCATCTAATTAAGATTCAATTTAGGTTACCATCCTTGTCAGAGGCAGGGCGAGCAAAGTGAGAGGCACTAGTGAGTGTCGTGTCCCTTTCTAATACCAAAGAATATATAAAGAAACCACCTAAAAAAAAATACTGAATCATCATCAGTAGACTCAGTAGTATAGTAAGAAAATATTTTCAAACTTCTTGGAAACTTCTTTTTGGTTATGTAACTGACAACAAATTGAATGTGAAATGTGTCATCATGAATTCATGACATGTCGGCTTTTTACCAATGCAGTTTTATAGTTTTGGTTTATTTAAAATTTTCTATTTATAATATTTATTTCAAAGCGATAAAAAGCTGTTGTATTACAAATTGCAAAGAAGAATCATACGGTGGCTGCGGAATATCATTCCACGGGTAAGACAAAAAAATAATGTTTTGAATAACGGTTGTATGTTTGTTAATTAGGGTGACCATGACCACATGATATTGACCTCGCATTTAAATCCATAAAATTCCAGAACTTGCTATAGTGTTGCACTAATTAGTGGCGTACGTACACCACCCGTCCTGCCGATGACGCCAGAGTTGGAAAAAAAATGCCGCCGAGACGAGACGAGGGAGAGATTACTACAATCATTTAAGAAGCGTAAATTCTGATTATAATTTGCTTGCCTGTTATACTGCCAAAGAATTAAATAGTTACAAATTTACCTCTCTTTAGGAAATAAAGGTAATATTTTTTTACGGTTACGTATTACAATCTCTAAAGTTCATATATCTAACGTCGTAATGCCTACGGACGAAAGGCCTAAATTTCAAAACACCTATGGTCAGAAGGCCTAATTTTAAAACATCTAATAGTCGTTATAGCTAACTTTTGTTATACCTAAATTTATAATGTCTAAGTTTAAGTAATCTAATGGACGAAAAGCTTAATATTATAATATCTAATAGTCGTTAACTATAAGTAGGCGACCATGTATTTTAAATAAAACAATAGATATGTAATGCGTTTTAATCCTAATGTTTATGTCAAAGGTGCAATTTACCTAAATTAAACATTTCAAATTTATTTTTTTATTTATACTTTTAATTGAAAAATTATTAAGAAATAAAAAAGGAAAAATGCCCCCCTTTTTTGTTTTAATATGGAATTCTATTAAAAAAAATTTGCACGCTTTTTAAATTTATTTTATTAATATTTTTATTTGCCCCCCTTTTTCATTGTTTTTTTTTTTATTTTATTATTTATTGTGATAATAAAATATAAATAAATGCCCCCTTTTATATTATTATTTAATATTAATTTTAAATTGGAATTTTTATAAAAATGAAATAAATTGCCCCCCTTTTTTAATTTTTTATAAATAATTTTAAATTAATATAAAGGGGGGCTTTATGTTTTATTATTACCCATAGTTTATTTATTTTTATATTATTTATTTTTTCACAAAAAAATACAAGTACCAATATTTTAAAACTAAGAATCTTCGGTGATTCACCAGAAAGCTGAATTCTAAGTGAAATGTAATAAGGATTGACCATTTTACGTTAAATACGAATTGGTTCGCGCTTCTCTTAGAATTCAGTTTTTAAATGGCGCTTTTAGGCCCCCAGAATTATCAGCTGTCAGTTATTAAGTCGATAATTTTTTTATTTTTCATTTTTAGTGTGTGTGTACTGGTAATTTTAATTATTCACAACCACTTTGCTTTAAAATTAACTCTTTCAAAGTCTTTCGTTTATGAGGTTATTTAACTTTAGGCGTTGGAAACGTAGGTCTTATAAAGTTTAGACCAAACAATGCTTAGTTGTTTTAAAATTAGATATTCTGTCCATAGGTGTTTTACACTTTAGGCCTTTCGTCCAATAGGTGTTTTAAATTTTAGGCCTTTCGTCCGTAGGCATTTCAAAGTTAGATATATGAACTTTAGAGATTGTAATACGTAACCTTTTTTACATCATTCACGTTTCATACAATGTTGGACCAAAAAAGTGAAAATGCCGGCCAAGGAAAAAAAATGTAATTGTCGGATAGAACACGTCGTAGTTTCTATATTTTTTTCCTTTTTTTAATATTTTCTTTTTTAACTTTTTTTTCTAAATAATAAACAAAAAGAGTTGATGAATGATCATATATATATATGCATCATAATAATACTTCCATAATATATTTTTAATTATATTAAACAAATACATACTTAATCCAAGATTATTATAAGAATAAAAAAAATAGTTAAACTACATAAAATAAATAAATTTAATATATTATTCAATACAATATTACTACATGCGTCAAAATAATACTTACAACCATGGGGTGCACAGGATTGGGTGTCATAGTAAAAGAATACATACAGGAATTGTGTGTTCTACCCGAAAGTTGTACTTTTTTTTGCTGGCCGGCACTTTTACTTTTTTGGTCCATAATGAATGATACCCGTTCATCAGAATGTACAGAAGCCAGCACATGCGGTTGGACATTCGCGCTACGAAATTCACCCCTACTGCTACGGAATACGGGCACTCTCAAGGTCAACATGACCAGCCGCATGTGCTGGCTACTTTACAATACTGTACATGTTATTGTATTAGTAGTTTATAAAAGACTAGCTTTTCGCTGCAGCTCCGCCCGCGTTAACAGTTTTTCATTACAAACATACACACACACACACCCCACACAAAAATACAAATCTTTCCTCTTTATATTTATTTATATTAGTATGATGATTATGATGATGAACAATCATACTTTTTACATATTTAAATATTATTGTGATGTAACTTTATTGAAGACCCGTATTTTTTAGAAACTAAATATGTGTTTTTGATGTAATTCTAAGTTTAATATTGTATTTGCTTTTTATTGCAGAAGAAAGTAAAACAGATAACCTGTACTAAGCATTATTGTAATCCAGCCACAATCACAACCCGTCGAACATTGTGCACCTAGTGCCTCACACGACTCTGGCGAGTTCGACGTCTACCTACACACCTTCAGTCAAAAAGTCTTGCTTAAGTGTGAAAGAAGTAGCAATACAGGCTGAAATTAAATGCAGTACTCTATCAGAATATTCGTTTTAGCGACAAGTCAAAGTATTGTCACAAAAGTTAAAAAGGACGCTCATTCATTTTATTAACTGGACTGAGTTACCATAATAAGGAAACTTCAAATATGACGCTCTATATTTTAATTGTAAATATAGTGAGTTACCTACCATAATAAGGAAACCTTAAAAAAGGACGCTCTTTCATTTTATTAGTTAGCATAAGGAAACCATAAGGTGCATTTCCCCTTTTCAGGGTTCCGTACCTCAAAAACGAACAACGAATCCTCAGATGTATATTTGCGAATTACCTATGCAGTGCTAGTTTTGTAAAACATTAAGTATCATTATGAACATTTTTCTATTTGTTGTAAAATAAATGATGGACATAAAATTAATGGGTAGTTATTTATTTTATGTAGGTATGTTCAATTAACAATCTTCACGACGAGGAACGTATCTTCAATTTGCTTTTCTTATATATTGATTTCGTAGGGATTGTCTAGTAAGCGTCATAGGACAACCAAGCTATCAATAGCTTTCGCTTAAGCGAAAAATATTTATTCTTACAAATGCACAGTGCGGTTTTAAATATCTAATAGTATCGATTCTGCTTTAAATATCTTGTGGTCACCCTATTAGAAAGTGATGAACAATTTACATTTTCAAGATAGATTTCTCCAAAAACATGTTTGTTATATATGTTACGGCTAATACCCGAAGTGCGGCTACACCTAGTTTTAGCCGGTTAGAATTAGGTGTAGCCACTTACTCTTGGTTAAACCTAGTACGAGCCGATTGTTTTCGGGTAAAACTAGGTCTATCCTTCATCATGCCGGCTACAACTAGGTCCGGCCATTCCCTGTTGGATAAAACTAGGTCTATCCAATATCATTCCGGCTAGAACTAGGTCCAGACTATCCCTGTTGGATAAAACTTAGATGGGTGTCCCACCACGCCTTTCTTCCGCCCCGCGTCACACTCATGACTCACAGCATCTGCAGCAGCGGCGCGGGGTGAAGGGCAGAGCGAGCCACGCGCCTCTGCAGGTTGTGAGCGCCAGGTGCTGCTGATCTACTGCAGGTCTACTAGCGAGTGTGACTCACTGTCTGCAGCAGCAGCGCGTGTCTTAGTTTTATCCAACAGGGATTGGCTGTACATAGTTGTAGCCAGCATGCTATCGGCAGAGCTTTTTTTAGATATTAAAAAAACATCCAATAATAAGAAACGTAGAGAGTTTTTTTATTATTATAAATCGCGCAAAGGCAAACGCGGGTGTACGGGTGGCGGGCGGCAGGGGCGCGCGACTCGCGTGGCGCCTGTTACTTGTTTCAACTTGTTTGCATCTAGTTTTATCCAACAGGGATAGTCTGGACCTAGTTCTAGCCGGAATGATATCGGATAGATCTAGTTTTATCCAACAGGGAATGGCCGGACCTAGTTGTAGCCGGCATGATGAAGGATAGACCTAGTTTTACCCGAAAACAATCGGCTCGTACTAGGTTTAGTTTAACCAAGAGTAAGTGGCTACACCTAGTTCTAACCGGCTAAAACTAGGTGTAGCCGCACTTCGGGCTTTAGGCGTTGTCCTAATAGAACGCGACTACGCGATTATCGCGCGAGTAAGCGACGCGACCATCGCGTGTTCGCGCGATCAAACATATTGATGTCGAATAGGTGTCCTAATAGACGGTCGCGCGACAACACGATTTCTCCATACATTTGACAGTCGCGAGTTCGCGCGAACTTGCGATGGTCGCGTAGTCGCGTTCTATTAGGACAACGCCTTAGCCGTAACATATATACAGCGTGTTTACAAATTTTGTTAAGAAAATTATTTTACAGATGATCGTCATCGTACTAATTCATTATTTTGAATCTGTCTTAAAAACAATGTTTTTAAATGCTAATTTTGCCATTTTCTCTTATTTATTAATAAGAATTAATTGTATATAATTTTCATAATTACTGATTAAATAAAACTTACTAGGTACGAGCAGTAGGAGAAGAGCGCAGAATTGGTGGTATTACTTGTAATGTAAGTAAAACTAATAAAAAAATATAAATAATTAGGTGCCTGCAACCATATTTTTTTATCGACGCATGCTTGTTCTTTTGGAATGTATAAATATAAAAAAATAATATGTGGGCTAAGATATTAAAACACTGAAAGAATAGTGTGTTTGAAAATTTCAATTACATACCTATATAGAAATTGGTATAATATTATTATTTATCACATTGAAGGAAAGAATAAACAGTTTGTTTGTACTATAATATTTTATTATGACTCTCCGTACGGCCCGCGTTGCTCTAAGTCTTGAGGCCACCACAGAAAGTATTATTTTAGTTTAGACCATTCTTTATAAAAACTCGCTGTTTTTGCTTGAAAATCCAAGCCATTGCAGTTTAACTTTCTCTTGTCTCTTATAAAGAAAGTTTGAATAAAATCTCTAAAATTGTATGTAACTAGAACCGAACTGCTAACTCCCCGAAGAGAGTATCTAGCCACTGTGCCACCGTCGTCGCATTTATTTACAATTTCTTGGAATACCTACTTATAATTAATGTTTCGTAATCTGTAGGACATTCAATGGAAAATTGTTTAGGTTTTTATTGAGTGTACAGTAGCCAGCACATGCGGCTTTGATAGCGCCCCTATTCCGTACTGGTGGGGGTGAATTTCGTAGTGCGAATGTGTAACCGCATGTGCTGGCTTCTGTACAAATAAACCGTTGATAAAATTGCTGATAACAGTATGAATTGCTTACATAGTGGAAATAATGTTTATACCAACAAGGAGGATGTAAATATTATAGGTACTACATACACAGACACAGGTGATAAAAATAAAAGTTTTATATTTTTTTATACATAATGCCCCGTTTTACTACATAATATAATGTGATAATAATATTATTTTACAAAGAAAAGAATCAATAGTGCCAACTTGACTGCCAACTACAGATATTGGTAGATAGACACTAAAGATATGAAATAGCCGATCGATTTGTATAAATTATCTCGGGATTCCGGGATTGCTTTGAAAAATAATCAACATATTCTTTTGTGTTTATTTGTTTAATTCGTAAATTTTGTAGTATTAAATAATTGCTTTCAGTTGCGTACTGATTGCTGGATTTTTAGTTTTATTCCTACTTTAATAGTAATATATCTATGCTAATCGTCTTTTGACTCTTCTGTTTTGTTCTGTATTGTTTGCTGTATGCTGTGTCTTTTGTCAATAAAATATATTGTAATGTATTGTATTATATTGACGCCTGTCGTTTGTTAGTTAAATTGAAACTAAAAATTTCGTTCTCGTTCAATGCCTAATATACTGAACGGATTTAGATAACATTAAAATGTATAATAGAGATAATTCGTACACTACATTTTTTTACATAGGTACTTAGTCAACCTACTTTTGGCCGCGGGAAATATTCTCATTACTACGGGAAAGTTTTGCGAGAGCGGAATCGTAGCAGGGTGAAATACTGGTGCTAGTATGTATGCTAATATTCAGCACTTGCGGCTAAAAAAATACAACTCGAAATTCATTCTTAATAACCTAATGCTACGGAATAACAGCGTAGGTACTCCAGACCAGAGTGTCCAGCTGTATGTATTAGCAAGTACACTCTTCGTTATTTTATTTCAACACTAGCTTCCCGCCGCGGCTCCGCCCGCGTTAATAGTTTTTCCCGTGGGAATGAGGAATTTTCCCGCGGTAAATTTAGCCTATGTTCTTCCGCAAGGTCTATTTTATCTTTGTGCCAACTCCGCCCGCTTTAACGTTTTTTCCCGTGGGAATGAGAAAATTTCCCGCCGTAAATTGTAGCTTATGGTCTTTCCTAAGGTCTATTCTAACTTTGTGCCAAGTTTCACCAAAATCGGTTCAGTACTTTCGGAGCATTTTCAATTATTAAGAATATTTTACGTATTTTTTTTACACCTTGGGTTACATTATTGAAGTTTTAGTAAGAATCCCTAATTTTTTTGAAAATAAAATATAGCCTATGTTACTCATGGTAAATGTAGCTTCCCAACAGTGAAAGAATTTTTGAAATCGGTTCAGTAGTTTCGGAGCCTATTAGATGTAAACAAACAAACAAACAATCAAACCTTTCCTCTTTATAATATTAGTATAGATTTTAGAGTGTACCTATATTGAGATGAGATGAGATGACTGGAACTAGTACCTATCTTTGTCAAATTTGAATCTATAGGTAGGAATTTAGCTTTAATAAATGTGCAATAATACCGACCGCTTATCTATAACTATAGGTAAGTAAATATCTATTATGCGTTAATAAGAGCTAAGCTTTGAGTATTAAGGAGCTAAGTACCTAGTTAAACACTAACAATAACTAATGTAGCATAACGTTTGTGCTTATACCATATAGAGTAGGTAAGTATAGGAATTAAGATACGTACACTTTATATTTTTTTACTGGTAAAGCATAAGATAAGAGCCTAGTAAGCACAGAATAAAAAATAACGGTATATCGGCATACTAACATAATTAAATAGACTGGTTAGTTGGTGGATGCCCATTAGGTAAAAACATTAAAATGGTAGGAAGATGGCCAGCTACCTTAGCAACATTTTTTGTAAAAAAGAACGCAAGAAATAAACAACTAAGGTTAAGGTTATGTTGATTTGTGATAGTGGTGAAATTCTACTCCGTATCAAGTTAAACAAATAAGTGTTTGTAATAAAAAGATATCTCCACGCAAGTAGGTACCTATCATCCTCAATTTATCTTTAAACACATGTAACGAAGTGTTCGTATTATGGTTTACAAGTATGTGATGTGATAATGATAGATAACAATATAGGTACACAAAAAAACCAGAACAAAGACTTAACGAGTAGTGGCATTACGACGACGACGACGGCCGGCGGCGTGGCGTAGCAAATAATAAACGAACGATAAAGGAATAATATTTCCATTTCAGTTAAAAGTCTGCGGCCACTGTGTAAGGTTGTCTGATATATTTGACAATTTCATTCAAAATGAGCAGCACAATAAAATGTAACCTGGTGCCAGTCATCAACATTCCAAATAGCGAAAGAATAAATAACATAAATGAAGTGTTTTTTAAAGAATTTAGCTGTAATCCGTCGTTTTACGTTAGAGTGCCAGGGCGTGTAAACATTATTGGCGAACACGTCGATTACTGTGGCTATCCGGTGTTGCCAATGGCGTTAGAGCAAGATATACTCGTTGCAGTTGGATTGATAAACGAGAGGAAACTGTGTTTGAGGAATACAAGCGGTAAATATAAAAGCTTTGATATGGAATTAAAAACTTTTGAAGAATTGGAAATAAAAGCTGATTGTAATGGTAAACCATTTTGGTACAATTATGTTCTATGCGGAATTAAAGGCGCATTGGAATACTTAGAAAACAGAATAATAAACGGCGTAAAACTTGTAATAGACGGCAATATCCCACCAGCCTCTGGACTCTCCAGCTCGTCAGCATTAGTCAGTGCTGCATGTTTATCATTTTTGTATGCCCAAAATGTGAATGTAAGTAAAACTGAAATAGCATCCTTGTGTGCCAAGAGTGAAAGATACATTGGAACACAGGGAGGCGGAATGGACCAGGCAATAGCATTTTTAGCTGAGAAATATAGTGCTCAGTATATCACATTCCAGCCGCTCAGTGCTACTTCTGTAGCCCTTCCAGAAGATGCTGCATTCGTAGTGGCTCATAGTTTGGCTGAGGCTAATAAAGCTGCTACTAATGATTTTAATAGACGCGTTATAGAATGCAGATTAGCAGCTAAGATTTTAGCAACAGTAACGGGTATCACCAATGATAATAAAATCATCACACTAAGTCAAGTACAGACAGCACTTGAGTATGCCTTGGACGATATGGAAAATCTAGTATTGAAACATTTATCGAAGGAGGTATATACCAAACGCGACGTGTGTAACATACTTCATATGACTGAAGAAGATATGGATAAAATATATTTAACTTCAAATACGACAAATCTACAAGAATTCAAATTGAAACAGAGAGCCTTGCATGTTTATCAAGAAGCAAAGAGAGTGGAAGATTTTAGGAACATCTGTACAAATTCAGAAAGAAATGGTAGTTACACCGTAACTAACGGAAAAAACGGGTCAGGCAATCATGAAAACGGAAATGGTGATGGTGGCGATAGAATACTCGACAAACTTGGCAAGTTAATGTCTGCTAGCCATGACAGTTTGAAAAACCTATATGAGTGCTCCCATGATAATCTTGATCTTCTCGTGAATATTTCAAATGCTATTAATGTTCACGCAAGACTCACTGGCGCTGGATGGGGTGGTTGCGTGGTTGCACTTTGTCACAAAGATAGAGTTGATGAATATGTAAAAACGTTAAAAGAAGAATTTTACTTGAAGCATTGTAATATAAACAAGGATATGGCTAGTCAATATGTATTTGCCACGACACCAAATCACGGTGCTCTGATATACGATGGTAATTAATCATGATAAACCTAAAAATTGAATTTTATATTTATTGCAACTTGTGCCAGTAATTTATTTCACTTTGAGTAGTCAAGTATTAGATTAACTTAGTGTATAAATCCACTACATAATTATATTTTAAATGTAATTAATATTAATATTATATTAAGCGTTTAAAAACAGTTATTCTTAGTCATATTTTTGTTCATTTAGATATTATGTACCTACGCATTTATAAAAATATAACTATCTATTGCATTTTATTAAACTACACAAATAAAGTCATAGGTTAAAAATATATTATATTATAGAGGAATTATAATCATGTTTTACTTAATTGTTTTTTATTATACCTACTTATCCATTATAAGGACATTGCGTAAAAATATTGTCTTAAACATAATATTATTTTATTTTATTAATTATAAAACAAAATTATGTAGCTAAGCTAATGCTTATATTATATTGAACTTTTATTTACCAAAGGAACATTATGTATCAAAAGTTCTTTTATTTGTCGTTCATTACAACAATTTATAAAATATAATATTATGTGAATTTGGGGTACCTACCTACATGTAATGGTGTTCAGTTCAAAATTATATATTAAGATTCTCCAAACTCTGCTCGAATTAGCAAACAAATATGTTTGTTTTATCTGAAAGAAAATCATTCACGCTGTAAAAAAAATGTTAATTAGGGTATTAATCGATTTATTTTTAAATTGCCTTAATTCATTAATATAATCTGGCAAATTATCTAATATTTTTGGTGTCATACAGAGGACACTTCTGTGCTTAAAATGTAGTACTTGATGTACGAAGACAGAAACGGATTCTGTGTCTTTAATTTAAACTATGCTTTTCTGAAACTTTACAAATATTTCTGAATTCGTCTTTTCATAAACAGATATTTTAAAAATATATAACGAAAGGATCAATATGTATATTTTTTTAATATGGCTTACAAGCATCTGTAATTTTCAAACTACACATGCTACGGATAACTACAACGTTTCTGTGCCTTAAAAACTGTTTACTTATCACTACAATTTCCCCAAAGGAGTATGCTGTATCTTAATTATTGTGACATGACTAAGCCATGAAACAATAAACATACAGAGTTAACAATAAAATTTTAGACAGTTCCTAGAGCGCATATGCAAACTTTCTTAGTTTTTAGCGTAGATATTCAGTAGGTATGTACTTTCCAAGTTAACTTGTTTTCAATTGTTAGACCCAGAAACTTTGTGTGATCTACTACTTCTATAACTTGATTTGAGTATTTGATTTAATTAAATACCATCTGTATTAGGTATCCGAATAAAAAATAAAATTGCATAGAAAGTTTTGTTTTTTCTATGTTTGCTGTAAGGTTATTACAATTTAAATAGTCAATAATTCTGTTCAAAGAGGTGTTGATTTCATTTTCATACATATTTAAATTATTTCATTTTATTGAGACTGTGTTTTCATCTGCAAATAAAATCATGGGGTTTGGTACGTTTCTTGGCAAAAAAATTAACTTACAGTAGGAATAATAACGGACCCAGGACACTACCTTAAGGAACACCATGAATCACTTTTCTTCCTATTGAAGGGTATGTAGTTTTATTCAAGTTTAGTGACGGGTGACGGGGTTGATTTTAGTATCTGTGTATTAACTATACCACACTATACTGCATTCTCTTATTTAAAATTGTTTCATGGTGGACATTAATGTAGGACAGGACTTCTGCGCTGCAACGAATATTAAATTCATTTATTTATTCAAGTATTCTGTGCCAAGAAAGACTTTATTATGGCCACAGAATAAATAACAGTACTTGTTATGGCCTGGAATATTTCAAACACGCTGTATATTTGTCAAGTAATCATAAATCAGCTAAGCATGGCGGGCGGGCGTGTTAAAAAGAAAGAATATTATGATTATTTATTAATTACGATTGATTATCAAAGATTATTAATTTATATGATGAACATAAGTATTTATTAAAATAGTTGATTTATAAACATAACAAAAAATACAATAAAATCATTGCTCTAGAAAAAATACTGATGATAAGGTTGAATCATGCACTCGTTTCTTTGCCTTTCCCGATATGCCATTCCTTCTTCCTCTCCTCTCATATGTCTGTCTGTCTGTCAGTCGAAAAACTTGAAAATTTTTAAAAGGTATATTCTTTCTGAAGAATTGTGATGGTAAATGCGATATCCTAAAACCCAGTTTAAAAAACAAAAGCACAGTTGTATGTATTGTAAATCTTTAGTCACATAACGGCATTGGCTTGTAAGTACCCAAATAATTTAGATGTTTATTTTTGACTTTCTCAATTTATACATTGGATAGATTTAATTACAGATATCTTTTTATAGCTTACTCAGGAATAGCAGCTATTATGGTTTTACCAGTGGTAGGTACCTATTCAAAGATAAACATTTGATGTGTCAGTCGATAATCAAGTTTGAGGTTATGTATTTTAAGTAGGTAGGATTGCCTTGTAAAGATTTTCCTATAAACATTTGTAGAAGAAATGTCCCGAAGTTGACTCACTGACCAATAACTACTATCTTCAGTTAATGAAAAATAGTACAATTCATTGGTTTGGCATAGTCCCCTGTTTTGTTGTTGTTATTTTAATAAAATTAGTAATGTGTATAGGTTAGATTGTATTATTAACTTGTTTATTTTTTTACTCATAATAAATTCATAAAATGTTAGCATGCTCCACTTAAAAGTCTAAATTTTTATAGAATTTGGTGTAAGGTACTTATTTTAACAAATATGATTTTTTAATCTATTATTTCTAGGAGGGTAACAAAGGTGCAGAAGTCATTGCTTTAATATCTTCAGCTAAGAAACGGAGACTCAGAAGAAAAAAGTTACATTCTAGTAGAAATTTGAATAAGGAAACTGATTCGCTTAAGCTGCCTGATTTAATCACAAACAACACTGTACCAGATAGAATTAACAAGTCACAAGTTGATAGAAGCAGACCTGACCTGGGTGATAACCAAAGACCAAAGTCTGATGAACCAACTATACCCAAAATAAGTAATATTAAAGAAACAACAATTATGTCCTCTAAAGAAAGCACTATGTCTAGAGAAGATGTTAAGGCAGCAAGGGAAGCAAAAAAATTAGCTAAACAGAAAACAAAAAACAAAGATGGAACTGAAAAAAATGATGCTGTCAAAGTAAAGACCCAAAGTAGTTCCTCTAAAGATGTCAATAAAAAATTACAAAGTGAAGTTGACAAATCTAAATGTGTTGATGAAGTTGATAAAGCAACTATAAAACAACCTGTATTGGAATCTCCTAAACCAAAAGACATTGGTAAAGAGAATTCATCTGAAAAACCAGAAAGTGGTTTAGAGAATCAAAAAACAAAGGAACAAATCTTAGCAGAAAGAGCAGCCAAAAAAGCTGCTAAACAAGCAAAGAAGAAGGGAGCTGATGGAGATATTGCTCCTAAGCCAGATATGACTGTGAAAGATGTAGTGGAAACATTGAAAGATATCAAAAATGTAGCAAAGGATGTTCAAAATCTTACTGCTAAAGTTAGTGCAATTACTTTTGAAGCTAAGAAGGTACTAGGATATTGATGGTTTTGAGGTTTTGCAAACAATATTTTTTTGTATGCTGGTGTTTTGAATCCTGGTTCTTTGTAGTTAATTTTATTAAAAAAGATGATCCTAATATGCTTGTTAGCTTCTGCTCTTTATATTTAACCATTTATATCAATACTGTAAATTGGTAAGAAGAAATTGATTAATTCTAATTATTTACTCAACTTGAAAATAACCTCTACTCATCAATTTTAACAAACAAAGCTATTGCTGTGAAAAACAAAAAATTAAAATAAACATTGTTATCTTTTTAGCAATCAAATACAGCTAAGCCTAAAGAAGAAGAAACTAAAACCACAGAAGGAAGCAAAGAAGAAGGTAAAAGTAAAGCAGAGCTGAAAGCAGAGAGGAGAGCAAAGCAGGAGGCCCAGAGAGCTGCCAAACAGGCCACTGCAGAGAAAAGTGCTGCTAAAATAGAAACCAAACCCAAGCCTGATGCTGTAAAGGTCCAAGGAGATGTTGTAAAGGTAAAACTATATTTAAATTAATTGGCCCTACCTGATTTGTCTGCAAAATTGGTTTATAGTATTTTTAATTATGTATGGTGTATGTGAGTAGTAGGTTCTGTAAATGGTGAGTTTTGCGTATGTGAGTGTGCCTTTCTTTATGTTTAAAATTTTATGCACATCTAACAAAATTATTGTGTTCTGCTTAGATAAGTAAGTACTAATATTGAAATCTTCCGTATGAACAGTTAAAACTTTTTATTTTATACCTAGATGAAGCAATGCATCAAAGGGTTTATTAACTATGTAGAGTAGTTAAGTTACTAGGTTGATCAACTCTAAAAACTTTAAAAAATTAAACAGTTAGTCAATACATTAAAAATTATTTTCAGGAAAAATCTCCGAAATCTAAATCATCAATGAAACCTAAATCAGCCAGTGCTAACAGAGTCAACTGGTTCCAGCACTTGTATGACGAACATGACAAGGAATCCTTGAAGAAAGTACCCCTCAATTCTAAGTAAGTTAATAAATACATTACTATTGTTCTGTTTATTATTGGTATCAATAAAGAATGTTTGTAATATATTAAAGGCTCCACAACACCAACAGATGCGTATGCGTAGACGTGCACGTACCACTGAGTTGTATTGTATGGAACTGTATGAGACAGGACACACCGCTTGCGTAACGTAGACGTGCACGTACCACTGAGTTGTATTGTATGGAACTGTATGAGACAGGACACAACGCTTGCGTAATGTAGACGTGCACGTACCACTGATTGTAATGTATGAAACTGTATGAGACAGGACACACTGCTTGCGTAACCTAGACGTAGAGTTACGTACATTTAACTCAGTGGTGCGTGCACGTCTACGTTTACGTGTACGGATACGCATCCGGTGTGCTCCAGCCTTAACTAAAAAGTGCAATGGCGTAGATCACCACAATTTTACTAAAAGGCGCCATTGGTTTGATATCCGCCGCATAACTAATATCACTAATAATTAAAATCTATATCTATCAATACTAATATTAGAGGAAAGATTTGAGAGATTTAATAAATTGTTTCTTTTCTTTCTACACACTATTACACATAAGCTTTTTGCCCCGCGGCTCCGCCAACGTTAATTTTTTTTCCCGTGGGAATGAAGGTAACCTATGTTTCTTCCCAAGGTCTATTCTATCTTTACACCAAGTTTAATTATAAATCGGTTTAGTACTTGCAAACAAACAATCAAATCTTTCCTCTTTATTATAGTATTAGTACGAGTATAGATAAAGTTAAGAGTTATAAAAAACATAAAAATAGCAGGCTTTAAGGAATTAGGTTAATTCCAGTGTTTGATAAATCGTGCGATTTTTATTCCGTTGAGCAACGATGAACGAGTGTTAAACTTAATGAAGGGCTTGACCAACATTGATAAGTGGTCAAGTAAACCATTGTGTGATAAGCGTGAAGACTTATTATCAAATAGCACTTTGAATGAGTGTCATGTGTTCACATTTACTGCACCTACTTTTTAGCTAGAAAAATAATATTGGAAAGATCTCTTTTTTCAATTAATGTTTGTCAATAATTTCAAGTTGTCGTTGTTATCTTGTAGACATTTTAAAAACTTATATACTTAGATATTTTAATTGATTCTATCATTTCTTCTAAAGACATGAAAAAAGGCCAAAATGTGTAAAAACAATTTTAACATTGTAATATGTCAAAAAAGAAATTAACATGTATTTTAGTTTCAAAGAATCTGTTGCTAGTTAATCAATCATTTTGTAGACACTAGACAGTAATTTTACACGCGACCTGAATTCAACGGAATAATAGATAAGAATTTATGAGCAATTTACAATTTCCTTATTTATAAAGATTTCAAATATATATATATAGGATCCTGGCCGGTTTCGGCTACAGCGACTGTATTAGCTGCGCGGACTAATCTGGGCAGCCCGCTCGTGCGCTCTCATGTGGCTGCAGTACCCAAGTTTGGTTTGCAAAACACGTGAACACAGAGGGCACGTTAGGACTCCGTTAGTGAAATTATATGATATGGCTACGGACGGTCTAGCCTTAAAGTCATCTCTTTTGACATCAAGATCCATTCTTCTCTGCTCCTCGAAGTCGCAGACCTTGTTAACTATTATATGACATCACTTTGTCTTTATAGTTGCATCTTTACTGCAATGTTGTGTTAGGTTCAGTTCAGACAATCAGAAAATTTATTAGCTCTATCCAAAATGAATATGACCGTATTGTTTAACGACGAGACGGCCCCGTAGCCTAATTGGCAGTAGGTCTGTCTTGGAAGCACAGGGTCGTGGGTTCCAGTCCCGTCCAGGGCAAAAAAATGACGAGCTGTAGTTTGTTGACGCCCATAGTACAGACACTGCCTAGTTTGGGGTCAAAGGCTGTGTGTGAGACGTCCCCACATATTTATTTATTTAAATTATTAATATCTGTATTAGTGCTTCGTTAGCGACATGGTGTGTAGTTTTTCTGGACATTCTTCTCCACAGACGAATGCCATTCTTGAATTGTCGGCTTTGATAAAATTATTTTGTAGAATCTTACTTCGAATCAAAACTTTTTAAATGTAAAAATTTGCAATGTTTATTGCTTTTTAACAGAATATGTCGTCTGTTAGCACGTAGTAAAAATAGAAGCGTTAAATAATTTCGTTGGGCTTGTACGGAGACTTGGTGGTACAATTGGTAGTGCGCCTGTATGGCCCGGATAGCCAAGGAGATGCGGGTTCAACTCCCTGCCCAAGCTCAATAATCTTCATTTTTCGCTTCGATTTATAATTAGCAATGTTTTTCAGTTTACACCCTGCGATCATCAAGCTGGGCGTGCAGTCGGCGTCGAAAGTCATCTCGGGCTCCAATGCGAGGTGCATTGCGCTGTTGGATGCCATTAAAAAGGTTGGTATCTATACCCAAAGTGTGTTGGACTTGAAAAATGTTCTAAAAATTGCTAACTGCTCAATGTGTTACGTTTTCGTGTATCCTTGTGGTCGGTATTGAGTTACGCATGTATCCCTGTAATCAGCCACTAATAAGCTATTCAAATCCAAAAAGATTATCTTTGGAACGTGGAACGTCACAATTTCACGATGTTCATAATGTATATTATCCACACAGATGCTGAAAGACTACACGCTCCCGGCTAAGACCGAGTTCGCGCGAGGGTTCGAGCCGCAGTTGGCGGCCGCTCTGGAGTTCCTGTGGACCATGCGGCAGCCCTCGGCCTCGCAGACCAACGCAGTCAAGTACTTCCGACACCACCTGACGCAGCTGCCTAACAATATCGACGAGTTTGACGTGAGTCACAATAGGCTATTTGACTGGTTTTTAAAATATATTTTTTATTATTCAGTAGAGTTTGTGGATCCCTATATTATTATTATTATATTTCCTGAAAAATATCAAAATAAAAATTTAATATTTAAGTAGCGCGCCAAAACGCTACTTTGACAATATGGCGTCGCAATGGCATCGGTGACGTCATTAGCCAGTACTACTACTACAAGTTGCTTAAGTAGAAAACGATGTTTACTGGCTAGTGACATATGTCCTATACCCGACCAAACAGGAGCGTTTTGAGTCACGTGACAAACGCCAAAAAAAATACATTTTTATTTACGGATTTTTACATAAATTAATTATTATTTTCAACTTCCCATAGTAAATATCCATTTTTAAACTTACATTACATACTGATTACAGTAATTAACACTTTATTTTTCGCATTGTCAAATAGCCTATTAAGGTTTACACATTACCACAGAAGAAAATAATTATTCCCAATTCTACAGATTTTCATGACAGATTCCCAATTCAACAGATCCCAATTCTACAGATTTTCAGTTTTACAGATGTTGTTGTTGTTTGATGTTTGTTGATGTTCAGTTTACAGTTACAGTTACAGTTACCCGTACAGAAAGGACACTCACCCTCCGCGCTAAAATTAGTTCCCCGCCCGATATAGCGCCCCACGCCCCGCACCCCGCAGGCACCGCGGGACTATACCAGGGGTGTTCGTTCGGGGGTGTTTTACATAGCGCCTAGCGCCATTGTCTTGTAGTTGATATTCAAAAAGAAGTAGCTTGTCAAAACGCGTTTTCTGTATGGAGTGACCGACCAGTGACATTACACCAACTCAACACCGACACCACTCCACTCCAACTCATCAAAATTGAATTCATTCATCTCCCATCCTTTTCGATTCCCTTATGAATGAAATAGTTCAACAACTTAAATACAGAGATTTTAGCGGCCACTCCGGAATTGAGCATATTGTTAATTTCTTGCCAAATTAAAAAATAAATATATATTTATTCGCTATTTTAGATACATACAGTACTTATACTATAGGTCTTAAAACTACATGAAGCTACAATAATATCTGAAAGAGCCTGAAGCTTATACCAAGCCTAAGTCTGTGCTGTGCCTGCTTAGGCTTGGCATAGGCTCCAATTAAACTATAAAGATAATAAAACTTAAAATGTAAATTAAATGAAAATTAATCCATTACATAGGCAAAGAAAATTCTACAAGAAGAAATAGACCACTATATCGAAGACCAAATAGACAAAGCTGGAGAGGCGATCAGCATGACCGTGCAGAAGAAAATATGCACCAACGATAATATTTTGACGTATGGATGGTAAGCTATTTAGGTTTTTATTTATTTGTATTACATTTTTCCACTATGCAAGCTTTTTAAAGATCAGAGATAAAAAAGAGCCAAGATGACACGAAATTACACTTTTATTTTATAAGTATGACATGATTTAATCCATCATGTAGTTTTTTATTACTACTACGTTGGCTTTGTTTTTAAATTTTACTTATTACAATAAACGGTTACTTAATGAATGACGAATGACGTCTACTTTTTTTTTTAATTGACCTTTGCTTGAGTCGAAAAAGTACGACGGATCAAGCTTCACCGGACTTGCGGGGGAGCGGAAGACTCAACCTAAAAAAAATATACCAACGCGTCTAGGGGCAGCACGGTCTAGCGCGTTGATACTGAAAAACATCGTGAAGGAGACGACGCCTGAGGGGTTCCGTCTCTGATTATCAATTTTGATTTTGCCTGACGAATGACGTCGTCAAATGACTGCCGATAACAGTGTCATTATATTTGCGTCCAATCGAGCATTACTTTATGTTTGATTCCCATCCCCTCAGCTCTTCTCTCATCGAGCGCATCCTCCGCGAGGCGTGGCAGGCTGGGCTGAAGTTCCGCACCGTGGTGGTCGGTAACCGCGTCAACAACTCCGCGATGGAGATGGTGCGCCGCCTCGCCGCCGCCGGCCTGCCCTGCTCCTATGTCGATATCACAGCCATTTGCTTCGTCATGAAAACTGTGAGTACTATTTATTACCTACAATAAAACCGTTTTTATAGATTGATAAGTGAATTAGAACTGGTACAGTAAGCAGCACTTGCGGCTGGACACTCGCACTACGAAACTCGCTTCTACTGGTACGGAATAACTGCGCTCTCAAGGTCAACATGTCCAGCCGCATGTGCTGCTTACTGTACCTATAAGCTTTGATCGGTTACGATGTTATGGATTGTTGACTTCATTTGTCTGTTGATCTGATGTAGGGTCTGAATGTTCAAACATTGACGTTTATAAAATCTGTTGACGACGTCTTTTGATTGTTGACAGTTTCGTGGAACGATTATAACGTAGTCAATATTTGATGACGCTTTGGATTATGACAAGCAAAATGATACGAAATTTTCAAAAATATTCATCCATTACTCAACGAGTTCCAGATGGCTCCTCGATTCAGATGTTTAGATTGTGGAGCCACTTTTAAATTAATATAACTAGTGATATATTTTGCTGCCAAATTCAGAATTCGTGCTGCAAAATCAGCTACTTTGTTGCTAAATAATGTTGAGATCAGCTTTTAAAAATCTGATGTGGCTCCTCAATCCTTACGGACATAGCAGAGGCTAGTGAGTGATTCAGTAGTAGTAGTTTTTTTTTTTACTTTTGACAATTTGACAACTATATTGTCTATAGACAACATCAACATCGTTAGTTAAAATCAGACGACAAAACCCTTTGACGACGTCATCAACTGTTGACGACTACAACGTTTGACATTGACATTGATTATAATAACGCGTTGTTAGAATAGAATAGAATAAAAATGTATTTGCAAGAATACATGAACAGATGGGTCTTAAATATAATTATTAAGTAACAATCTTAGAGAATAAATATACATAGAGCACGCGCATCGCTCCGCTGCCTTTATGTCAAGCGTAAGAAAATTTTGGCAGATTTTGTATGGGCGGTGAAATCAATAACATTTTTCTTTTTTGATTTGTTCCTCGAGTCATGTTTTCAACTATCGCTGCACATTTCAAAATGTTCTCCTATTAAATTTCTTATTTTCACCGGGAAAAATAATCAGCTACTATAACCATTTGATACTAAACGAACGCGCTGAAGATATTCGGACTGTTCATAGCCGTGCTTACGGTTCATACTCGATTAGGCGTACTCTATCCCTCCCAGATTTCTTTTTATTTATACTCTAAGGTAACAATGTATTGTACTGAACATTTTCAGTGCGCAAATATTAAATTAACACGCGAACACGGTGTGTGTTGTAGATAAACAAGGTGATCCTGGGCTGCGGGTCGTTACTGGTGAACGGGTCGGTGGTGGCGGCGGCGGGCTCGGCGCAGGTGGCGCTAGTGGCGCGCGCCAACAACGCGCCCGTACTGGTGGCCTGCGAGACGCACAAGTTTAGCGAGCGCGTGCAGACCGACGCCATCGTTTGCAATGAACTCGGTACGTGCTCCAACCCGATCAGCCCCTCTAACATGCCCGGTCCACGCGTGGCAGACATAATTTTGTCAGGCGTATTCTCTTATCCTATTGGAGAATATTTCAATATGGCGGGTTTAAATGTGCTACAAACTTTTGTCATAGCACTGCGTGTTACGGGGGCAGAAAAGTTAAAAACCTCGCCATTTTTCGGAATTTCAATATAACTAGCTTCCTGCCGCGGCACAGTAGTAATATTATAAAGAGGGAAGATTTGTATTTGTGTGTGTGTGTGTGTGTGTGAACCGACGCTATTGTTTGCATCTAACTCGGTACGTGAACTCGACCACAACAATTCAATAATAATACATTAATATTATAAACAGTAGGCCTACTACGTTACAAGCATGGTCCAAGAAAACAAGGTCTAACCGTTAGACCACGTGACTGACACGAGCCTACGTCATTTTGCGCTGTTCATCCTTGTCTATTACACGCATTCGACAAGGATGAATAGGCAAAATGACGTAGGCTCGTGTCAGTTACGTGGTCTAATGGGAAGACCTTGTTTTCTTAGACCATGGTTAGAAGCGAAAAGTTCGAGAAGCCGTCAAACGCGACATAGTGACATTAGTGACACACACAACGCGCCCGTGCTCGTAGCCTGCGATACGCACAAGTTCAGCGAGCGCGTGCAGACCGACGCTATCGTTTGCAATGAACTCGGTACGTGCTCCAACCCGACCAGTACCCCCACTATGTATAAGAATAAGAAGATATTTATTTACACCACACAGAACAAAATGTACAGTAAAAATACAAAAAAA
Organism: Teleiodes luculella; assembly: GCA_948473455.1. Lineage (NCBI taxonomy): Eukaryota > Metazoa > Arthropoda > Insecta > Lepidoptera > Gelechiidae > Teleiodes > Teleiodes luculella. The sequence continues at coordinate 3,194,719 of OX419583.1, read as the reverse complement.
GTACAAAACCAGCAGAACAGACAACAATAACAATACATAATGTTCTGCGCACTGCAAAAAGGCTGTAGCTCAGCATGATGTTGTATTGAGGTACCCACTGGGTAGGCATCTCAATACAACGCAGTTTTTCTGCCACAGCCCTTCGCAAGTGACGCGCCATCCATACAGACTATACATTACAAATATAACAATATAAAATGCTCGAGAAGCTGTCAAACGCGACATAGTGACATTAGAGCCATAGTAGTTCTGTCAATATGTCGCGTTTGACAGCTTCTCGAGCCTGTCGCTACTTACATAGTAGGCCTACAGAAAGGTTAAAAACCTCGCCATATCTCGGAATTTCTGTATAACTAACTAGCTTCCCGATGCGGCTCCCGCGTTGACAGTTTTTCCCGTGAGAATGAGGCATTTTCCCGCGGTAAAGGGTAGCCTATTCAGGGTGAATGTGTATCCATATCGGCTGTCTAATACCCATAGTACAAGCTCTGCTTAGTTTGGGTTATGATGGCTTGTATAAGTGTGCTTGCTTCTCCACGTGCGAGTAATGGAAATCCTTACGAAGGTATCCCACAGAGACACATTGGTTTCAGTAATATTACTTTATAAGATAAACTTTGTTTTTATTAATTTTATTGATTTTTTTAAATTTGCTTGTTTATCATTAATTATTATTTAGTTTTGCTTTATTATGTCCTTTATTTTGCCCATAACATAGGGATTTACCCTAGCTTGGGCACGTAATTTATTTTAGTCCAATTGTTATGTTTAGTCCTTAAGTATCATTTTGTAAACTATGTTTTTTGAAATAAATTATTATTATTATTAATGTAGCTTTCTAATCATCATACTAATATTATAAAGAGGGAAGATTTGTATTTTTGTGTACAAGTTCAGCGAGCGCGTTCAAACTGACGCTATCGTTTGCAATGAACTCGGTACGTGCTCCAACCCGACCAAGAGTTGATAGTTTGTATGGTATAAAGATACATTTTTTCACACGGGAAAAGCTGTTAATGACGAGACGTTAGTCTATACTAATATTATAAAGAGGAAAGGTTTGATGGTTTGTTTGTTTGTTTGTTTGCATCGAATAGGCTCCGAAATTACTGAACCGATTTCAAAAATTCTTTCACTGTTGGAAAGCTACATGATCCCCGAGTAACATAGGCTATATTTTATTTTCAAAAAAATTAGGGATCCTTACTAAAACTTCAATAATGTAACCCAAGGAGTAAAAAAATACGTAAAACATTTCTAATAGTTGAAAATGCTCCGAAAGTACTGAACCGATTTTGGTTAAAATAGACCTTATGAAAGAACATAGGCTACAATTTACTGCGGGAAAATTTCTCATTCCCACGGGAAAAATTGTTAAAGCGGGCGGAGTTGGCACAAAGATAGAATAGTCCTTGCGGAAGTACGTAAGCTAACTTTTAGCGCGGGAAAATTACTCATTCCCACGGGAAAAGCTATTAACGCGGGCGGAGCCGCGGCGAGAAGCTAGTAAATAATAATAATAATAATAATAATTTTTATTTGCAAAAAGACAGTACAGTGCAGATCTTAAAGTGCTAGAAAAATGACAATTGTCTTAAGCTTACATGTAAGCATGCAAATTCATAATAATTATGAATTTGCATGCTTACTTATGATTTTTAAAGTTTACATTAAAGATTACAATAAAATGTCAACTAGTTACAATGCGCGCAACCAAAGATGAGACTTGACGGATCACGTGGTTGTACCCACGGTTATATCTGCGCAGTAGATACAGCGATAAAAGCGATTTTGAAATTCAATAAATATCTTATTAATCCGATCTCATATTTTAGTTTAACTATTTTGAGCACGCGCGACTGTATCTACCAGCGCAAAGTCCCCTCTTTAGCATCTGACAGGTCTCATCTTTGGCTGCGCGCATTGTACAATATTTTTGGATACTTTGTTCAGGCGACCCCGACGCGCTAATAGAGCGTTCTGACGAAGGCTCCCCGCTCCGCGCGTGGCGCTTGTCCCCCAACCTCACGCCGCTCAACCTGCTGTATGACGTCACGCCCGCCAGCCTCGTCACGGCCGTGGTCACCGAGAAGGCTATACTACCCTGCACCAGCGCGCCCGTCGTGCTCAGAACCAAACTTATCGAGTACGGCATGTGAACACGAACAAGCATGCTCTAAGGCAGGTATTTCACTGGCGACGGAAGACATAAGACGAAAGGGACGCAGTTATGTCAGGCCTCCGTCACTCCATGTACTTGCGCGCTATACTATAACTACCTACCGCCCGGCCGAGCGGTCTCGGGCCGACCCAGGACCAATTCCCCATTCCCTAAACGAGTTAGTAGAGTGGCGCAATACGCGAGAGAGAGATGCAGCAACTACTTCTTTTCGCCTAGTGCCATGCGATCTGAATTGCACTTTATTATAACGGAGCTAGGGTTGCAATTCATATGAATTATGTCGCCTAGTGCAGCTTCTGTAGGGACTACTATTTGGTATTCTGTGGTTATGCGCAAGAGGAGCGCGGTGTATCTGTATATCATTCTAACGCATGTAACTGCATCCCTTTCGTCTTCGTCGCCAGTGAAATAAGAAAACGCCTAAGAAAACAAGGTCTTGCATTCGGACCATGTGACTGAGACAAGCCTACTACTACGTCATCATGCGCTACTCATCCTTGCCGATTTTTTTTAGTTTTGTCTCCCTTATGAGAAAGGCAAAGGGTTCAAAGCCCATACAGCCATGCGTGCTAATAGACAGGGATAACCAGCGCGAAAAAACGTAGGCTTGTCAGTCACGTGGTCCGAATGCAAGACCTTGTTTTCTTAGACCATGGGGCATGGACGCAATATAAAGCCCGTCCAGAGAAATACAAAACCTCGCCATATTGCGGAATTTTAATGGAACTAATTTTATTATGGAAATTGTTGCCATACACAAAAATATACACGTGGCGCCCCCAGAGCAGGATTTTTATTTCTTTGGTCAGGCTTTACCCAACTCCAATATTGGGCCCGATTCTACGTATAACACTCTAACTTCAATTTATAAACCATATGTCCCTTTCACGTTCTTAAAAACGAAAAGGGACAGGTGATAGTTAACTTAAAGGACACGTCAAATTTGTATGGAAGGTGGTTTAAAATTATTTCAAAAAATGAACGGGTATTCTACGCATATAGGATAAGAGGGTATATTGCGATTATCAGGATCACTTGAAAAAAAATAATGGATCCTCCGTTTTTTTTTTTAATTGATTCGAATATTGTATGGTAGAAAAATAAACGAAAGATCTGGCAATACAATTATGCCTCTGGCAGTCCTTTCAAACCAATTTTTTCGTTGCGTGATTGCTTTGAATGCTTTTTAAGAAAGAGATAGGCATAACTTAACAATGATCTGTTGTCTCTTTCTAACTTTTTATTAGGATTTAATTGATTAAAAAAAAAACTTGATATGACATTAACTTGAATACCTGTCAGTTGAATATCTGTCATCCATCACGTTGACATTCTTTTTTTTTTATTAGTTTACTTTATAAAAATGAAACGAAAGAGCCTCAAGTTATTCATTAATTATTTTAATTATTTACTGCAAAAAAAGTAGTGAAAATAAAAATAATGTTGGTTAGAACAATCTTGGCTGGAAGATTTTAATACAAAAAAGATTACATTAGAATAATAGCTCGTGGAAATTCAATGATCGTTCGTTTCATTGTAACTTTTTATCTTCAATAAGTTTGCAATTTTTACGAAAACGGAGGATCGATAAAATAATTTGATTAGTTATCCTGAAACCCACTTACATAAGCTTTATAAGTAGGTATACTACTTATCCGTTCAATTTTTGGCCGAATAAAAAACCACTTTTATATGTCTCCTTTAGAGAAGTCAAACATCCATTTTACGCGTACCTAGTTCGCACTAGTTTAGCGGGCATGCGAAAACATCCCACGTAAATTAAACTAAATTTGACAGCTGCGCTGCTTATTTGAAATATCATTCATCTCCCATCCTTTTCGATTCCCATATGAATGAAAGAGACCTACAACTTAAATTAGATTTTAACGGCTGCGCCGGAATTGAGCCCATTGTCAACTCGTTTAAAACTGAATGTAAAGAATTTTTACATAATTAATGTACTGATAGGGTAAAGTAATATTTATTTTGGATCCAGTCATCATCCCTGTTGTCACTGAGAAGGCCATGAGAAGGCAAACAACCTTGCACTAGCGTGCCTGCTGTACTCAGAACTTTGCAAAAATGACTATCAAAAATTTGTTTTTCCTTAGATTTTAAAGATTAATATGAGTCAACAAAAATGGTGCTTCATAAATGTACAACACAATTTTCGTGTTATTCGTTCTGTTACATAGTTTAATTAGGGTGCCAAAAATCGGCTGTACAACAGAGAAATACAGTTATATAATAGTTTCCTAATCTTTATAACTGTCCCTTTCTGTTGTAAAAGATTGTATTTTGTGAAGGCACTCGTTATAGAAATCTGGAAATAGTGAATGCCTTTCGTGTATCATCAATCAGGCTTATAATAACATGTATTTATTTATTCACTGTAATATTCTCATGTCTACAGAATGTAAACAATGTTTATGTAAATAAGTATATAATGCTCAAACTATAATTACCCTGTAAATAGTAATTATGTATTTTCCAATTTGCAAACCTTTTCATACTTGGTAATAAATTACTTTATGAATGTATTTGAATTTTTAATTGTGATTGTTCCAGCCAAGGGCACCAAGGGGTCCTTCTTATACTCATACTAATTCAATATTTTTCAGTGTAAATAGGACATTATGAAACTACACTGAAAAAATAAAACAAATAAATACAACACAATGATTTAGGTGTCTAAAATTTCTCTTTGAATCATGGAACTTTTTATTCATAAATATTTTTACATTGACTTAAATTACCTAAATTATTTATAGTTACATCTGTACCCCTACCATGAGTTGCTAACGTAACTTACGCGCTCGATATCGACTACGTAAACGTGCATTTAGTATGGAATTAAAACTACGCCATCTATTGACAGTTATCTGAAGTAAAATTTCTCCATACTAAATGCACGTTTACGTAGTCGATATCGAGCGCGTAAGTTACGTTAGCAACTCATGGTAGGGGTACAGAACCTAAATAAAATTGTAGTAGTAAGCTTATATACTGATGGCAATACATTTGCTAAAAATATATTTGATTACATACATATTGAATGGGGAAAAACAAGGAAACTAACCAATTAAGTTAAAAAAACATTTATTTCTCCACACAATATGCTTGTCACTATCAACACAAACAGAAATGTGCATTTAACACTGGACATAATAATAATTAAAATATTAAAATAATATTTTGTGAAATAATTACTCCTTATGAGGATGTTCAGCCTTATGGATAGAGAAATCTAATCTTACATAGATTATTACACAAAGGAATATAGCATAAAGGAACCCTACTACTAGAAGTGGCTCCTGGAACATTAACAGACGGGGGAATGTGTAGCGAAGCTGGAAATCTTGAATGTGGTTTTCAACCACATTGCTCTTCGTGAACGAAATCACAGGACGGCCTTTAGTATCTAAGTAAGTGTAGTGTAGGCTATCGGGCAATCTCTTCACAGGATATGGCATGTTAACTTTGATATTTGTAGATCCTTCAGGTAAGATAATCTTTGTAGTTACTTCATCAATTTGCATATCATCAAAGATGTGGTCAATCAACCTCATTTTAAGCAAATACTCATTACCAGAGTGATACAAGTATTCATAGCTGGGAACGTTGTAGCCAAGAGTGTAGTGTGTCTTCCATCCTCCAAACAAAGGATATCTTGGACGTAAGTCTAATTCTACGGAATCTTTCTTGAATTTCATGTTGGATGTTGAGATATTGCCATTAGTGTCACGGTAATAAACATCAGATGCTGAGGCAGGTAGGAGAGTTTTGTATGACCGGACACTGGCTGGTCCGCTTTGGACATCTTGTTGGTAGTCAAATCTAGAGAATGGACCTTTCAGCTTAGCCCCAGTATGTTCAACCTCAATTACCTCTTCTATCGCAATGTTACCCCAGTGAGAGACCTCAATAAGCCTTTCCAAGCGAGACACTGTCAAAAATGGCGAGTTGTTCTTGTAGTGCACATTTAAGTCCTTTTCTGTGAAGGGGCCTGTGTTGGTAAACGGGCCATAGTGAATTGTTCCATCTTGCTGAGTAAATGGCTTTACTTTAGTGAATGACTCTACGCTTTTCGTGTTCAGAATCACATTTGTTTTTTGAGAAGCAACTTGGTATGGTGAATATAAATAAAGGTTGCCATTGTACTTGACAAGCTGGTCTTCTTGTTGAGTAATAGCAGTTGGGTAAGGTTGTAAGGCTTTAGTGAAGACGGTTTCGGCGGTGATGACTGCTGTAGATCCAGCGTTGACAGGGTCTTTCAGTTCCACACGCCAGAATTTAGCCTTCTCGTCGTAACCTTTTACACTGGTTTCAGAAACGCGAAGATCTCTGTTGCCATTGTCTTTAGCACCAAAGAAAGCTAATTTACCGTCGAGCGAGGGTTCTACAGCCAATAAGAATTGTTTTACCGGCGAACTGCCCGAGTTCTCCAAGGTAATTTTAGCTGTGATTTTCACAAGTTGTGAAGAGATATCGATGACTCGGTCGACATTCTTCAATTTAATATCACTAGATATAGTGTCGACATTGGCGCTTTGGCTACTTATTGTAATATATAGCACGAATAATAAACTCAATCGAAAATTCGCCATCGCCGGCAACATTTTCCACTTTGACTGACAATTTGACAACGCAGTGGCGGAAGTACACGACATCATCTTTAGCAGGAAACACGTCTACTTTGTCTATAGACAACAGCTAGCTGGCTCTTTCTTGCTAATTACTAAACAGAGTAAACGAAAGAGATAGATATAATGATGGCTGCTGGCCAAGAATTCGGATACATATACATGTTGAATCACGTCATAAACAATGAATGTTTATTTTTCTTTCGTCAATTCATAGACAATTTGTGCTGTGCCGTACGTAGTACATACTATATTTATACTGTGGCTGTGCGGTGAGTGAATGTTGGGCTGCATTTTTTTAATTATTCATTTCTTTCATTCATTCACCATCACCGCGTACGGTCGGACGTTGGCCTGTCGCCTGTCTGTTCTCAATATTTATTTACTTTGCGTATTTTATTTTTGTATGTTTATTCAAATCTACGAGTTGGAAAAATAGCTTTCATATGTATTAATTTTCATTCAACCCAGCGTCATATAAAGTTAATAAGGAATAGGAGCAGGAAGTTGGACACCGGAGATGATGAGACTATTCATTCGCCTGAGTGTGATTGTACTCGGTAAGTAATCACCACAAAATCTCCCCCTCGTGATCTAGAACCGCTCTGACTGCTTCCAATTACATTGTTATTACATTTTCAGTGATAAATCAAATAACGTCGCCATGCGAAGCTTTGCGGGGCTACGGGAGTCGAAACTCTGGGAAGGATAAAGGTTTCAACAATTCTGGGCAGCCAAAGACCTTTGCTGGAACTTCCTCTGGCCTTCCGTCTCAAAAGAACACGAGGAAGGGCTTAGGGGTGTCTGCGTGGGGTATTGTAGCTATTGTTCTCACCTTGATACTGTCAGGAATGGGTTTTTACTATTTTTCAATATGCTACCCGATTTTGTGCAAAAAGTCGCGTAAGTATGACATGATTGGGCTACCTAGTGTTGTATAAAACCCTAGTTTCCTTATATTAAATAATTTGGTTGTGAAAGATGGATAAAAAGAATACATTTCCAAATGTATTATATATCTCCAATAGGGAATAATCTGCCTTTTGCCAAAGTTATTTTATGACAAATGCAAATGATAAATTTAAAAAGGATTTTAATTATAACTCAGATGGTACGAGTTAGTCATTTGCAAATGGAAAAATATAATAATTATAATTAAATGTACTAAATAAAGTACACTTTAGTAACATTTTGACTGTTTTCATGAATAAAATTATAAGACTGTTATGGACCAATATACCATGTAGCTAAACTGTATATCTATTTAGAGATATCTAATGTGAAACAAATAGGGCAGGCTGCCTTATATATCAAAGAAAGATTAGCTAAATATGATGAATTAATGTAACACACTTTAGTATATAAGTATATAAGACATATCACATTTTTGTAGCTGTATTATGTTACTACTCAACGTCAACAATTTTAAGAAAGAAAGAAATTATTTATTTACACATTAAAGTGGTTTAAAATTTCAAATACAATAAGATACATTCCAAGTATTATATGAGATTGTTTTAGATAGAAATCAATATGTAAATTATAACATAATTACAAATAGTTTGTATTTAAAGATACATATATTTAAATTGAACTTGAGTTATTTAGTTTTTCCCAAAATCTTAACTGTTGTGTGCCTAAATTGTTCTGGTTGAGTAGTAAACTTTAGTTAAGTCATGTTTATTTTAGATAAGACTTCTAGGTCACTTATACCTACCTCTTTATCAGGTGCCATTTTGTGTGTCAGTTATATAAATCAGTTAGTTAAACTATGCTATCTTGTGTGTATAATAAAGTAATTCAAAATTATCACATTTCAATGACTAATAGTTAGTTTTTGTACAATCAATAGAATTGTTGTAGAGAAACACAAGTTACTCATTTTTCTAAGAATAGATGCCTCATGTTGACTTAAACTATTCTGATTGGTTTTTGATTCTTAATTTCATTGGATCTCTATAGAGTAATCAGTATTATTTTAAATAACAATTTTCTGATGAACTTCTAAATACTAGTATAGTATTTTGAAGTTTAAATTAATCATTTTAGCATAGTTATATTTATAATTTAGTTAGTAAAATGCTCAAATGTAGAATAGTATTATGAACAACCTGTTATTCTCTTTTATTACTAAAATAAAACATTATACCAACTTAATAATATTTCTGTTTAATTATCCCATAGGTACGATTTTTTACAGAGCTTAAAATGTAAAGTACCTAGATCAAGTATTGGTATTTAAAAAAAATTGTGATTCCTCGGTATTAGGTTCCATATATCAAAGTCAAAGATTACCATTAATGCACTAGGATTAGTGAGTCAGATAGATCTATTTTGTCTTGAATGTTGCTGATAGCGTATCGCGCGTGCTTCTTGGAATGGTTGAGTAGTCTCTTTTTTTCTGGCTATTTGGGCGAGGCGACCTTGGGCAAGGCATGGTCGTAAGCTAATTGCACATTGTTTTGTCGAGTAACGGTATTGAGTTGTCACGGCACGCTATGCTAGCACGCTTTATTTGCGTTTTCAATGTTGAATGTTTTTACTTGGCAAATGAGATATAAATTGAGTGTAAAAAGTCATTTGTAGAAGTACTTGAAAAAGTGGCATTTAGTAGACAACAATGCTTTGACCCTGAGAATGCCCGTATTCCGTAGCGACAGATCATCGAAATAGAAATCGATAGATGTGAATTTCGTAAGCGAGTGCCTAGCTGCATGTGCTGGCTACTGTACTTAAGCATTATATTATTACTTTTGGCACAGCTATTGGTTAAAATAACCCCTTGAATAAACAAACTGGATGTAGATGTGAGCGGAGATAGACAAACTTAAAGAAAACCTCAAAATGAATTGTAAAAATTTATTAAGAATTACTTTCACATTCAATTGGATTATTAAAAATGGCGGCTGCTTAAATGCTGAAAAATGGAAGTTGCAGCTTTCATTCTTAGATTTAAATTCATTGAGCTAGTTGAAATTAAAATAATCTACCTATAAATACATACAAAACTAGTTGAGACAATTTAGAAAATCAAAACTGATAGCGCTTTAGAAATTAATTATTACATATAATTCAGTCTATAAAAACTAGACAATTCTTGCACACTCATACCAAAGAAAAAGTTAGTAAATACGCGAAAAATAGCACTGGCATTGTGATTATAAAAAGATAACACGTTAGAAAAATAAAGTATGTATAATAATAGTATTAGTTTAAAGCAACGAAACATAGCATTGAGGTATTTAGAAAATGTTTAGATATATGTAGGTAATGCTGTTTTGTCTAGGTACATCAGGTTACACATATAAAAAAGTTATCAATAGTATTATAAATATTCATAGTCAGTGACGTGGACTGTATACTGTGCTCAGGATGTGAGCAAAGGAATAACTATTTATAATCTTACATTTGTCTGTTAAACGTCCCAGCGGTATATTAAGGTAATTGCGAGGCCATCGCGGAATCCGCAGAAAACTGTAAGTAATGTTTTCTACTTACAAAAAAAATGTGATGAAAAACGCCCGAAACAACAAACTGTTTCCTTGGCTGTAATATGATTAACAGTTTTGTTTAAAGTTGGAAAACATTTAATTTAAAAAAGAATGCTGATATGACGTCTCAATGAAATATAGACATTTCTTTCATTTTTGTATTTGATAAAATATCATTATATTTCAATCCACATCGATATTGATACAGTATATCGAAAACATTAACATTTAAAAATTATAGTATCAATGACCATCGTACATAGTTTCACGGCGTGATTTGAACCATATAGGTATATACTTATATAATTCATCAGCAAAAAGTACACTCTTCTTTCATTCACACTATTCACTCATTCAATGTAAATAAAACTCATATTAGCGAATTTCGGTTGTACCTACTATTTTGTATAATTATTAATTTTGGTTCGCGGTTACTTTTTTTTAATTTTCAGCTATATTCCGTCTTCCGTCCTAAAAATACCAATGATTGCATAAAAATTGGTATTTTTTTAATGACCTAACGCTTGTGTTGAAAAGGTACGACCAATCAAGCTTTACAGGTTGTTTGTCTATGTAAAATATAAAACTTTCGGAATCATTACAACTCCTATTTATATCTTAAAATCGTAGCATTCGATTACCAGATTCTATTCACAAATTTCGTAAAAAAGTCTGACTGAATAGTTCACATTCCAATATATTGCCCATAGGTTTAACCATTAGACCACGTGACTGACACGAGCCTACGTCATTTTGCCTATTCATCCTTGTCCAATGCGTATAATAGACAAGGATGAACAGCGCAAAATGACGTAGGCTTGTGTCAGTCACGTGGTCTAACGGTTAGACCTTGTTTTCTTAGACCATGATATTGCCAGAGTTAAGTTTAAACCGAAATATGTCGAAAACCAATCCGCGAATATGAGTTCCATTTTCAAATCATTCTTCATTCACGTTGTACAGCAGCGTACCATCAGGTGTCGCTTATAACTCGTCCTTGTTGGTGTCGTCGAGGTCCACGTCGGAGAGGTCAATGTCCTCCTCCTGTGGCAGTTCCCCGTCCCGGCCGTCCCAGGGCGCGGTGGTCTCGATCGAGGGCATCTTAGCGCCCTTTACTGGCGCCGTCTGCCCGCGACCGAACGAAAGGTCCCTGGAAATACCAACACATTAAAGCCCGACCGAACAAAGAAATATGTTAAATTTCATTAATTAATAATTACTAGCGACCCGCCCCGGCTCCGCACGGGAAAATGGTTATTGTGGGTTATTCTTGAGTATATTATGCATGTAGATAGATATAAACTTTCCTCTTGAATCCCTCTATCTATTAAAAAAAACCGCATCAAAATCCGTTGCGTAGTTTTAAAGATTTAAGCGTACAAAGGGAGGGACAGAGAAAGCGACTTTGTTTTATACTATACAGTGATTTATTTGTAGTTTGTTAATTTTATATACCTAAGTGATTTCAAACACAATGTAAATTGTTAATGAATAAAAAACTATTGAACTAATATAAAAGTCCTCGTCATATTGCGGAATGTCAAGGGAACTAATTTTATAAGGGAATTTGTTGCCATGACACAAAAGTATTCATGTGGCGCCCCCAGAGCAGGTTTTCTATTTCTCTGGTTAGGCTTTATAAGCTTTGATGTTGACACGGTTACGTATTTTCATCGGTTGGAAATGTTTTTGATCCTTCTATATCCACATATGTGATTGCTTCTATATATTCTACAGCACCCCGACTCCAGTTCTGTGGACCGGATTTTTTAAAAATTGATTATTTCCCGAGTTATTATTTTTTAAAGGGTGGCGGCGCCACTTAGCGTGGTAGAGCCCCTTAAATATTATTTCTCATTTGTCTTATTTGCATGTTTCTGGAATGCGTCCATGGCCATGTGTGTGTTCAAATGAGTTCGTAACACTTAAGCAGTGTTGGATGCGTTATGTAGTGCTGGAATGAGTGTATAGCACTTATGTAGTGTTGGGTGTACGACACTTGTGTAGTGCTAGAAAAATGTTTAGCACTTATGTAGTGCTGTGTGCACGGCACTTGCGTAGAGTTTTAATAACCACACGACACGTCTGTGGTATTGCAATAACGCTAAAGCATTGAATGAATTATTAATAAATAAAATAATTTATTATAATTAAAAGTTTTGCAAAGAATACTTATGTGCTGGAAGCAGAAAGTACTTCTACGCCTTTCTGGTGTGTTGTATTTTGTTGCTGTTATATAATTTTTATGCCAAATCAATTAACATCATCATCATCATCATTTTCGCTGTAAGACATCCACTACTGGGCATGGGCTGGGCTCGCGAAGAAGTTATGCGAATTAAAGCCTGACTAAAGAAATAAAAAACCTGTTCTGGGGGCGCCACGTGTATATTTTTATGTTTATGGAAACAATCTACATTATAAAATTAGTTCCATTGAAATTCCGCAATATGGCGAGGTTTTTTATTTCTTTGGTCAGGTTTTTTTATATACGTGGCGACCCGATGTGGTCGCTTTTAGCTATGCAACATGGCAATACTAAAATGACTTTTGAGAGATGGCAAGGATTGTGCCGCCAATAAGAACTGTCAATTTGATAGATGATTATTATTTACTTCTTGATATAATTAAGATGATTGTAATGATGGGATAATAAAAACTCAGCAGTACTCAGCACCATTCGTACTATTGTTTGGTTGCGATCCTGCGGTGCCGTAATTCAACTCCTACATATATATGTGTAATGCTACGGTCACACGCGTGCCGTGCAGCCCGGCGGGCTGGCTGGCGGGCTGCGCGGCATGCAGCCCGTCCCGGGCCGGCGGACGTTCAAGCTGTTCACACGCACGCCGTCGTGTCAGTCAGTGCCAGAATGGCGAGCAGCGAGGAGCGACATTCACGTTCACAGGCGCGTTCACGGGCTCGGGCGTACCGTTTACACGCTTGTGAATGTGAATGTGCACGTTGAATGTGGAGTTGAACGCGTGCGTGTGAACTTAGCATTATACCTGAGGAATTCGTTGATGCCGGTCTCGGAGAAGGACCCCCTGAGCGTGGAGAACTTGAGTTTCTTGGCGTTGACCACCGCCATCGCCGGGTACCCGAACCCGCCCAGCTCCAGAGACTCTTCAAGGGAAGGCTGCGCGCCCGCCTCCGACCAGATCCAACTGGAACCAACACCACATATGGATTAGGTACTGTACGGTTTAAGACCGCACATAAATTAACACCTTGTCACGCCCGCGGCTTGCCTTGCTCCTGGGCGAGCCTGCGGCGTGAACTCCTAGAGTAGTGGTAATCTCGACGAAAACTTGGAATAGTGGTAATCTCGACGACTAAGAAGTGGTAAATGAAACTCAAATTTTCACTAGCACTGAATAGAAAGGTTTATTTACGAATTACAGTAGAAATACACAGTTTATTGAATTTTAAAGTTAAAACATAATAAAAGGCCCTGTTTACAGGATGAGAGAGAAAAGAGAAGTGAAAATAAAAATGGATGATTTGACGGATGATTTTTGAATGAATTCCAAAATTAAATATTCAAATTTAGAGAAAGAATTGGTAAATGAGATGAGAAAAGAAGTAGAAACGAGGCAACGAGGTAGCATGCAATGCACCTCGTTACAACCTTATATTTTATATAGCATTTTGCTTACGCTGCGACCCACATTTGGCTGGCGCAGTTTTTTCCATATTTTTATTAATTTCTGATCAGAGTGTGTTCATACGTTATAGAGAGAAGTCGCCATTTACATTATTTACTTTATACAACTTTATTTCATTATATCTATTAACTTAACTTCGTGTGTTTCTTCTCTGCGCTCTCCATCAACTTAAGGGGCTCTACCACGCTAAGTGGCGCCGCCAACCTTTAAAAAATAATAACTCGGAAAATAATCAATTTTACAAAAATCCGGTCCACAGAACTGGAGTCGGGGTGCTGTACGATATATAGAAGCTATTAACTTTATTTATTGTATCTCGCTGTAGTTAGAGATAGGAAATTTGCGAAAAACGGCCACTTTTCGCATTTTTTCTATCTATAACTACATTGAACTTTAATAAACATATGTGATTGCTTTTATATATCCTACAGCACCCCGACTCCAGTTCTGTGGACCGGATTTTTGAAAAATTTATTATTTCCCGAGTTATTATTTTTTCAGGATGGCGGCGCCACTTAGCATGGTAGAGCCCCTTAACTACAACAACTTAACTCACGTGTACGAGTCTAATCTAACTAATTATTACTCAGGGTGAATGTAGCTTTCTAATTGTGAAATAATTTTAGTAGCACTCACCCCCACATCTTGTTCTTGTACTTGTCCCCCGCGCGAGTGTGTCTAGGTAGGTGTTGTTGCAGGTATATAGGCTGTAAGTGTAGTGGTAGCACTCACCCCCACATCTTGTTCTTGTACTTGTCCCCCGCGCGAGTGTGTCTAGGTAGGTGTTGTTGCAGGTATATAGGCTGTAAGTGTAGTGGTAGCACTCACCCCCACATCTTGTTCTTGTACTTGTCCCCCGCGCGAGTGTGTCTAGGTAGGTGTTGTTGCAGGTATATAGGCTGTAAGTGTAGTGGTAGCACTCACCCCCACATCTTGTTCTTGTACTTGTCCCCGAGCCGCGCGAGTGTGTCTAGGTAGGTGTTGTTGCAGGTATATAGGCTGTAAGTGTAGTGGTAGCACTCACCCCCACATCTTGTTCTTGTACTTGTCCCCCGCGCGAGTGTGTCTAGGTAGGTGTTGTTGCAGGTATATAGGCTGTAAGTGTAGTGGTAGCACTCACCCCCACATCTTGTTCTTGTACTTGTCCCCCGCGCGAGTGTGTCTAGGTAGGTGTTGTTGCAGGTATATAGGCTGTAAGTGTAGTGGTAGCACTCACCCCCACATCTTGTTCTTGTACTTGTCCCCCGCGCGAGTGTGTCTAGGTAGGTGTTGTTGCAGGTATATAGGCTGTAAGTGTAGTGGTAGCACTCACCCCCACATCTTGTTCTTGTACTTGTCCCCCGCGCGAGTGTGTCTAGGTAGGTGTTGTTGCAGGTATATAGGCTGTAAGTGTAGTGGTAGCACTCACCCCCACATCTTGTTCTTGTACTTGTCCCCGAGCCGCGCGAGTGTGTCTAGGTAGGTGTTGTTGCAGGTATATAGGCTGTAAGTGTAGTGGTAGCACTCACCCCCACATCTTGTTCTTGTACTTGTCCCCCGCGCGAGTGTGTCTAGGTAGGTGTTGTTGCAGGTATATAGGCTGTAAGTGTAGTGGTAGCACTCACCCCCACATCTTGTTCTTGTACTTGTCCCCGAGCCGCGCGAGTGTGTCTAGGTAGGTGTTGTTGCAGGTATATAGGCTGTAAGTGTAGTGGTAGCACTCACCCCCACATCTTGTTCTTGTACTTGTCCCCCGCGCGAGTGTGTCTAGGTAGGTGTTGTTGCAGGTATATAGGCTGTAAGTGTAGTGGTAGCACTCACCCCCACATCTTGTTCTTGTACTTGTCCCCCGCGCGAGTGTGTCTAGGTAGGTGTTGTTGCAGGTATATAGGCTGTAAGTGTAGTGGTAGCACTCACCCCCACATCTTGTTCTTGTACTTGTCCCCCGCGCGAGTGTGTCTAGGTAGGTGTTGTTGCAGGTATATAGGCTGTAAGTGTAGTGGTAGCACTCACCCCCACATCTTGTTCTTGTACTTGTCCCCCGCGCGAGTGTGTCTAGGTAGGTGTTGTTGCAGGTATATAGGCTGTAAGTGTAGTGGTAGCACTCACCCCCACATCTTGTTCTTGTACTTGTCCCCGAGCCGCGCGAGTGTGTCTAGGTAGGTGTTGCGGCACGCCGCGTTGCAGTCGAGGATGTGCGGCAACACCGACACCACGCACAGCGGCTTCTCGCTGCACGCCCTCATCACCTCTTCATTCACCACCTGCGGGCAAAATTGGTACTAATATTAGCATTTTACTTTTAAAATTGAAATTAGTTCCTCCATTCGACATGGGATGGCGCTACTTTTTATATTTTTTTCAAAGCAACTTAAAGTTTTGACAATATAATCTATGTAAAGGCTGACCAGAAAAATGAAAAACCTCGCCATGTTGCGGAATTTCAATGAAACTAAATTTATTTCATAAACAAAAATATACTCGTGGCGCCCCCAGAGCAAGTCTTCTATTTTTTTTGTTAGAATTTACCCATAGAAATTAGAATTAGTTCCTCTATTCGACGTTAGATGGCGCTAATTTTTATACGTTTCTTTTACAGCACTATCTAAATTAATTTATATAAATGACATCGCCATATTACGGAAATTAGCTTGAATTTTTATTACTGGTTTGACGAATTCAAAAAGAATTATCAATGAAAAGAATCATAAATCGAATTAGTCAACCAACCATACTATAAAATTACAATAACATTGTTAGATATTGGTATATTCGGGCATCATGAATTGTATTTTTCAGACATTTTATTCTTCAGCTTTTCGAGTCGACAGCAAACTCAGACAGTCTCGGCCCAAAAACCAGCCACACTCTAGCGTCGTCAGTAGCCTTCATCAAGTCCTCTCGCGTGCAGGTGACAGGACAAGATGGGCAGCTAATGAGATGGTCCATTTTCTGGGGAACCATACCACACCTACACTCCAAGTTAGAGTCCTCTATGAAACCCCATCGGTATAAGTGACATTTTATTGAAGTAGCAGGAAAATACATAATTTAGTTTTACGTAACATTTTCATCTCCACTAAATTGCATCAAAAAGTGAATTTTATAAGTAAACCCTAGATCTTTTATACAATATTTTTATGACAATATTTACGACAGTTTCTCAATCCACTTTGGTATATATTTTATTATTTTACTACGTAATACTAGAGCAAAACATAACACTGCAGTAACATTATTCTGATTTCAATAAGGCTTTGCTTCAATTAGTGTCTATTCAACCCACATGAAAAGACGAAGTGTCTATAGAAGTAGACAAGTGAAGTCGATCATCCCGCACTGGAAAAACGCGGTTGACTAAGGCATGTTCACCCACACTACAGTGTGGGCTAGACTTCGGTGGGTATGTATCACTACATAGTATAAAACAAAGTCGCTTTCTCTGTCCCTATCTATGTATGCTTAAATCTTTAAAACTACGCAACGGATTTTGATGCGTTTTTTTTAAATAGATAGAGTGATTCAAGAGGAAGGTTTATATGTATAATACATGCATATTATACTTAAGGATAACCCACAATAACTATTTTCCCGTGCGGAGCCGGGGCGGGTCGCTAGTAATGTATATGAGCTGGATAACGTTAGACGAATGTATGACGTTTAAAATTTGTTATCATTCTTCATCTAATCATAATATTATTGTTTTATTTGAAAAGAACAATAACATATTGTTTATTAGATTACACAATTGAGATCTGACTGGTTCAGTTCTGTGGAGACCTAGTTCACAGTAAACATGTCGATAAATGGTTGATGGTTTTAAAATTGATTTAATTAAAGAAACGTTGAAATTGTTTCAGTGTGGTGTGATGGTTATCAATTAGTTATAGTTTTGTACTGCGATATTTAAGGGTGCTCCCTCACCGGGAGCATTCGCGTGTAATGTAACATAATAGATTCGTCTTTGAGCATTACATTACAATAATACCTCCCTGACTGACGAGCATTCGCGTGTAATGTAACATTATAGATTCGTCTTTGAGCATTACATTACAATAATAACTCCCTGACTGACGAGCATTCGCGTGTAATGTAACATTATAGATTCGACTTTGAGCATTTCATAGCGGCGGCGGGGGGCTAGGGGAAGTGAAGCGCATTGATGTTACAAGTTGTATCAAGATATTACACATTGTATCATCACAAGGTGCGCATTGTAATGCTCGGTTCTCCTCCTTCACTGATGTAATGCTCAAATCTGTAACGTTACATTACACGCGAATGCTCCCGGTGAGGGAGCACCTTAATGTAATTTTAGAATGTGAAATTTTGCTCAATTTATAATTTTGTTGTGTACTTTATCTAGGTCTCGATTTGCACGGTTGAAAAGAAAAGGGCCAGGAAAATACGTAAATCTATGGCTGAAGGCCGTTTCAGTTGATAAACCACTTTACGCTACATTTTTGTTTTTTTTCAGAGCTAGAATTTTACATAAGGGAGTCTTGGAGTGTTGTAGAAGAATTGTGTTTAGTATGTCTTCATACTAAGAGTTTACGCACTGAAAGGACTTCACAAAAACCGTACAGTACCTGGGTTGAGTGGTAAAAGGGTTTAAATGTAGCAACTTTGAGAATTGCTCTCTGCGCTCTTTCGAGATTTAAGAGATGGGATTTAGATGCGCCTTCCCATACCGTGATACAGTAATTGGTCAATGATTGACAGGATGCAAGGTAAACCATCTTGAGAGTATCGAAGCCAGCAGCGTGTCTGAGCTTCTTGAATATGTAAATGAGTTTGCATAGTTTCGAGGTTATGTACTGAATATGAACCATAAAATTTAATTTGGCGTCAAGAAAAAATCCAAGATATTATACAGAATCAGTTTTTACTAGCTTCGGACAGTTGCACAAGGGTATATCATGCTGATGATCATGGACAGTTAGAGAGCATTTATTTAAAAGGTTTAGAGGTGGGTTTTGTATGTGAAAAGTGATATATTTGGTCTTTTCTACATTAAGGGTGAGCAGGCTATTTGAGAGCCAGTCGGTTACAAAGTTTAATCCTAACTGTGCGTTTTTGTAGACTTCATCCCATGTGTTAGCGGCAAAAATTAGTACTGTGTCGTCAGCAAAGGAGATAAGTTTTCCTTTCAGGGATGTCATATTACACAAGTCATTTATAAATACAAGAAACAATGTTGGACCCAAAATACTCCCTCGGGGTACGCCAAAAGTAATAAGCAAGTCCGAACTAGAAGTACCATCAATCGTGACACACTGTGTACGGTTCCTAAGCTAGTCCTGGAAAAACTCGAGTGGAAGACCTCTTGTACCCAAGGAGTTAAGTTTAGATAAAAGTATAGGAATCGATATAGTATCAAATGCCTTGGCCAGATCAAGAAAGATGGCAAGGCAATTGTTACCAGCGTCCATATTAGTGACTATAAAGTTCGTCAAATCCTGTACAGCGTCAACGGTAGATTTACTCTTACGTAAGCCGTATTGTTGTTGGGATAGGAGTTGATTGTCTCTCCAGATATTTGACCAAGCGGGTATTCGCAAGGCGTTTATATGAATATTTTACCTGTGTGACTTCAGGCGCGGGTACATTCTCCTGCACCTTGTCTTGTGCCCAGGCCACGATGTCGCTGGAAGTGCGTCCGCCGTTATACTCCTCGGCGCTGTCGTAGGTCTTGCGGCCCGCCGGGAAGAACTTGATGGTGGGGTAGCCCTGCACTTGGAACTTGGCCGCTGTGCTCTGGTGCACGGTCGCGTCTAGCGCTCCCAGTTTTATCTGGATTAAGAAAACATGGTATAATAATAGGAATTAGAAGTGCCCTAAAAAATCTAATTAGTCCGTCAGTTAGATTACTAAAAAATAAAGTACACGTTTTTTTTTTCTTGTCTGGCAAACGAAAAATGCCGACGATACAGAGCACTTTGAAATTTCCAGTGACGACACGCCGCCATACAAATTGTACGAAACAAGTGACGTCATAGTACCCTTCTACATTCTGATGCGATATATCTTCGCCAAATTGAAAAAAAAAAAAACGTGTTCAATTTTTTTCGATTATCTAACTGACGGACTATATAGAATCGATATATTTTTTCCAGGACACTTTCCTATTATGTGAACATCGTTGGACGAAGAGGTGGTTACACTGTATGAAGTAAATAAGTAACACTAGTAGTAGTACTTCTATTAAAATTCAGTACTTGTTTTGTTTGTTTTGTTTTTAAAATGTCTTTATTATGGTAATAAATTACAACAGTTTTCTTAGCCTAGTTATTACAAGCTAGAAAAAGGGACATCAGGATTATATGTATTAAGAGACTAAAAAACATCTATGCTAATACTTAATAAATAATAGTGATGGTGCAGTTCTTACCTTATTTGTTAAATAACATTATATTAGTAGGTAGGTATTTTTTTTGTGCTAATTTGTGTATTAGGCACTTTTGACTTTGCGAAGATTACACTTAATTTAAACTATGTCACTATAACAGAGTTTTAAAATTCGCTTTGTACGACTTTTGTCCAATTAAGTACAATAAATGACATTAAACTTAAGCACAATGTAAATTAAACATCAATACCGAAAACATTGAGAAAAGCTAATTAGAGGGTAAGCAGACAACAATGCGACCCAAAGCCGGCCGCCTGACGTCAGTCACTATGCAGAAAATAGTGATGGGGTAGGCGGTATCTTTTGTATCTGTCGATATACGGCAGGTCATGAGCCCGAGTGTGACCTATTGTGGAAATTAATTTATTACGGTGATTTAGGTTTGAATATAAATAAAATTTACGTGATATTTTTAAAATAAAATCTTTTAACAAAGGAAACTTTACTTTTTCGTGCAATAATTTTAAATTAGTTTTGAAACGAGTATTAAAAGCAATTTTAATACATTTATTTTGTATAACCTGAAGTTTTTTATAATTGCTGTCACACGTACTATTCCATACAGGTGCGGCATAAGTAAGACAGGGGCGAATCAGGGTACTATATATTTTTAATTTTGTTTTTGCACTTAGCTTGCTACGACGGTTTAGGATCGAGTGCAAGGCGCCTAAAACTTTCAAACCTTTAATTCTGATATTATCTATGTGTTTTGTCCAGTTCAACTTGTTATCCATGATTACTCCCAAGTATTTGACGTTGTTACTCCAAGGGATGTCATGGCCATTAATTTTTAGGGACCTAACCGGCAATGAACGTTTGCGAGTAAATAATATAGCTTCTGTTTTATTTTCGTTAAGTTTCAGCTTCCATCGCTTAAAATATGACTGTAGAAGGTCAATAGACAATTGCAACCGCCCAATTACAACATCAACATCGTTAGACGAGCTTAGTGAAGCTGTGTCATCAGCAAAACAAGCAAGGCTAGTACGTGGTTGTACTGGTACGTCATTCAAGTACAGAACGAAGAGATATGGGCCGAGAATTGAACCCTGTGGCACGCCAGCATTAACAATGCGTGTAGTTGATTCAGTTTTGTCAATGTGAACACTAAAACCGCGATTTTTTAAATAGGACCATATAATGCCAACTAAACTAAGTGGTATACGGTTCAAGGAGATCATTTTGTGTAACAAACCAGCGTGCCACACGGTGTCGAAAGCCTTCTCAATATCTAAGAGAAACATACCTGTACAGTTACGCAGGTTCAAATTATGCGACACCAGTTCAGATACTCTAGCGAGTTGTTGAACAGTTGAGTGAGAAGAACGAAACCCAAACTGTTCGTTTATTAAGATATCTTCGGTTGATTTTAAGAGACGTGTATATATAACCTTCTCCAGAAGTTTGCCTAGAGAGGGTAGTAGACTTATCGGTCTATAGCTAGTAGGTACGGACTCATTTTTACCTGGTTTTTTCAATGCAATCACCTTAGCAATTTTCCACGCACGGGGAAAGTAATTAAGATACAAACAAGCGTTAAAAATCTTAGTTATGAACACAATAGCTTTTTGGGACAAGTTTTTAAGCAAGAGATTGTTAATATTGTCAATTCCAGGACTTTTACGTATCTTGAGATTTTTAAGGTAATTTTTTATTTCTTTAGGACGTACGGGGATAAGTAGTTCGTGAGGAGCTTCGTTGATTTTTGATAATGAATCTAAAGCTTTAAATTCTAAATCACCACTATTCCAATTATGCGTTAATGACATATTATCACAAAATGAATCTGCAAGTACTTCACACTTTTCAATATTACTCATAGCCCATGATCCATCATTCTTATTGAGTGCAGCTATATGAGATGATTTATTTTTTAAAGATTTAGCCAGTCGCCAGATATCATTGCTAGGATTATCAACTTTGGCCAATTTATTATCCCAAATTCTACTATTAAATTCAATAATTTTTTGTCTTATGTTCTTCTGTAAATAATTTATATCCGTGCGAATACTTCTTTTTAAATTTACATCGTTAGTAGTTTGTGATATCCTGCGTAGACGATTTTTCTTTTGTATAATTTTTTTAATGTGACGAGGTAAGGTTGGTGTGGTAATTTTAAAGGACAGTAATGGAACTGAAATATCTCTTGCAGAATAAATGCAATTGGTAAGGGTATCAACGGCTGCATCAATTTCCTGCGGGCTTTTATAGACTTGGGAAGATAATATCAGGTTAGAATCAAGATGGGCACGATATACATTCCAGTCAGCACTGCGATAATTGTATCTTGGTGAATCAGTTATAGTATTTGTACATTCACACGTAAACACGATTGGTAGGTGATTCGATGATAGGGCAGTGATAGTTCTTATTTCCTCTACAGTTACGTTATTTGATAGTACTAGGTCTGGAGTAGAAGGTTTGTGCTCAGGACGATAATTAATGAGTGTAGGTGAGTCTGGTGCATTTATAATGTATTCGCGAGCCATCATGTGAACAAACAGAGTCCTTCCATGTTTATTGATATCAGTGTTTCCATTGTTATTCCAAAGTTGATGTTTGGCATTAAAATCGCCCATTACAAGTGAGCGATTCCCTAATGATAATAAAATGTCCAGATCATCAGGTATGAGAGGGAGATTCGGTGATTGGTAAGCTGAAACTAGAGTAATTGTCCCACTGCTGGTAACAAGTTGAACAGCCACGGCTTCTATATGCTTAGTTCGAGGAATGCTAAGACGTACGTGACTTAAATTAGATTTTACTAGCAGAGCTACACCCTGCCCACGACCGCTAGGATGCTTATCTTGACGATGACAGATAAATCCGGGAGTGTTAAGTAATATGGTCTCATTCAATCTGGTCTCACAAACCGCCATAATATCTACAGATACCTCGCTAGTTATAAAATCTAGCAACTCAGTGAGTTTACCGCGAATACCGTCAGCATTCCATGATAGTATACACAGTCCGGTAGATTCATACATAGTTACCAAGGTGGGTTAAGATTAATATGACTTTCTCCAGCATAGTTGTACAGGAGAGATATTTCTGTTTTAATGTTTTTAATGTTGTAAGTACTTCGAGCATTTCTTGTACAGTTCGATCGTCAGGTGCCAGTTGACAGGTTGGTTTTTGAGGTAAAAGATGAGTTTGGTCTGGCACTGGAATTCCTGCTGCCATAGAAAAGTTTTCGGGACGCTGTCCTGGAGGCTTTAGACTGTCATGATGGTCTTTTACAACTGTCGACCACAATCGGCCATCAGTTGAGAAATTATTGGAAGTCCGTTGTGGTCGTTCTAGTTGTTGCCGTTTATTTACATCAATACGCTGATTAATCTTTTCATAGTACTTTTGACGCGCTATACATTTTTGGTAGTTCGCTGGATGATCACCTTTACAATTACAACAGACAGCTGGTTGTTCACGGTCTTTTTTCGTGCATTCGTTTGTCATGTGCGATTCTAGACACTTTACGCAACGTGGGGCCATGTTGCAGTTACTAGCAGAGTGCCCAAAACCTTGGCATCTAAAACACTGTGTTCCAAGTGTTGCATTTGGCTTGTATTTGCTAATCTGTATAGAACAATTACACAAATACCTTATTTGACGAAATTTCTGTATGTTTGCTCCTGCTGGTAGATGGACCAGGTAAGGTGGGTGAATTGAGGTTTTACCGTCCTTCGATTTCATGATAATTACCGTAGTGTCAGAGAAGCCCATATCATCTAGCTCATTTTTGATCTGCTCTTCAAGATTCATGGGCAAACCTCGTATTACAATTTTGTGTTTTTTCTCGTCTTTCCGGGTGTAAGTTAAAAATTGGATGTTGTCCTTACGTAATCCTTCCTTGATGACTTGGTGTGCTGTGGTTGAATAACAGATGACAGCTACTTTATTATTACCTCTATATTGAAGGTGAAAGTTTGAGTTGAATTTCTTGATGAGTTCTATAATAGTATCATGAGTCCAACTGTTTTGAATTTCCATCAATATTGGTGGTATATGACCAGCTTTCTTTTTGAAGGCTGTAGCTTCATGAAGTTTTTTAACTTTTGGATCAGAGCTATCCTCCACAGGTAGGTCCCCAAATTTATTAGACAATGCAATGTTAGGGGCATTACTGTCTGGAAGTCGACGCACAGCAGTACGTTTTGGTGCACGCCATTCGCTAGTTAGATCTTCAGCTGGACGTTTACTAGTTAGATTTGGGTTTGAGTACTGCCCATATTTTAATATCAATGAATAATTACTTGATAAATAATTATTATAATTATAGTTGATCAACCCGACTAAGGCCTATTCATCCTAATTTCAGGGTAGGCTCGAACCCCTCGGTGGGGACACAATATATGAGCTGAGCATAATATTCGGCTCGTGAGCTGGTCCCGAGGCGAGGCGATAAACTTCAGGTAACAACGCCCGTACCCGCCGGCGGGGGCGAGGCCAAAACCAAAATCAAAACTATTAATCAGAGACGTAGGCAAGGCGTCCTCTGGCGTCGTCTTCTTCACGATGTTTTTCCGTATCAACGCGCTAGGCCTAGGTTCGAGGCTTCCTCGCAGGATAAATTAAGTCTTCCTTTTATTTCCGACACTATGTTACTCAGCAAAAAATAATCCTTATGATGAAGCCTTTCGATCGGTATGATAAAATTGCAGGGTATTTTTTTTTCTTGTGTAGCGGGTTCGATTCCCGGTTCAACCATGTAATTATAAAAAAATATATGTATGCAGTTTGAGATTTTAGAATAAAAATAAAATCTTTCAGTAAAATGTTCTATCTACAATATTTAAGGTACTTTCCCCCCATGTGGCATAGCCGTGGGACGCCCTGTATAATATTGTTTAGTAGGTACTTGCCTTGCCCTTGAGCTCAGTAGCGGCCTTGGCCCAGTGCGGCTCCAGGTTCTTGCAGTGGCCGCACCAGGGCGCGAAGAATTCCACCAGCCACATCTCCTCGCTCTCCAGAACCAGCTCCTTGAAGTTGCTGTCCGTCAGCTCGACCACGTCGCCCTGGGGGGAACCACAACACTTCAGTTCACACCTAATAAATTATTACAGCGTTTGGTGTTTTATTTTGAAGTGTATCATGACTATTTATTTAAGATCCTCTTAAATCCTCATCTTCACCCCCTCCTCCTCTCAATCCTCATCCTCCTTAATCATAATTTAAAGAGGATCTTTGCGGTTGTTAACTGCTAAATATTTATTACTACTAATTTGTTTTTGTTAACTACTAATTATAAATAACCCGTGTAAAAATGACTGTTAGTGAGGTAAAACTTGACCAAAGAAATAAAAAACCTCGCCATATTGCGGAATTTCAATGGAACTAATTTTATAATGGAAATTGTTGCCATAAACTTAAAAATATGTATGGAACTAATTTTATAAGGGAAATTGTTGCCATAGTCGTAAAAAATATACACGTGGCGCTCCCAGAGCAGGTTTTTTATTTCTTTGGTCAGGTTTTATTATAATATAAGTAAACAATTCAAAGAAAATAATCTTTAAGAATAGAATATACCTATTGGTCCACATCTAAGATTTCAGTTATCTCTTTAGAATATCTTAACATCAAAATTCAGATGAATAAATGTGATTAAGTCAGTTTGAGTTGGCTAATACAAACTATAGTTTGTATGGGGTATACCCCATCACAAGATTTTAGGATAATCTACTCCCGTTATACTTGTTTACATTACAGTATAGTTACTACACTAAGAATGGGACCGATTCTACATTATCTCAGCCGAAAGCCGAAAGACGTCCACTGCTGGACTGCTGCCTCCCCCAAGGATCTCTACAATGATCGGTCCTGCGCTGCCCGCATCCAGCGGCTTCCCGCGAACCTCACCAAATTGTCGGTCCACCTTGTGGGGGGCCTGCCTACACTACGTCTTCCGGCGCGAGGCCGCTATTCAAGAACCTTTCTACCCAACGGCGGCCGTCGGATCTACGCGCAATGTGCCCAGCCCATTGCCACTTAAGTTTAGCGGTTCTTCGGTAGCGGTTCTAATCGATTCTACATATTACGCTCTAACTTAAATTTAAAAGCCACATATAGTTTGCGCGTTCTTACGAACGAAAAGGGACAGGTGATTGTCAACTTAAATTTAGAGATGTCAAACATCGATTTTACGCTTAGTTCGCACTAGTTTAGCAAGCATGCGAAAACATCCCACTTAAATTAAGCTGAATTTGACAGCAGCGCTGCTCATTTTAAAATTCATTCATTCAAAATTAAATTCATTCATCTCCCATCCTTTTCGATTCCCATAAGTCATAAGAATGAAACACACCAACAACTTAAATTTAGAGTTTTTAGCGGCCACGCCGGAATGGAGCCTATTCTATGGTATAGTTAGCGGCAAACAACATAAACAAGATTTCACGTGGTACAACTGCACCCGGAATTTATATGGCTTCGTCGCAAAATGCCCCTTTTGCAAAGTGTCCCCAGGTAGCAAAATGTCCGTTTCGCAAAATGTCCCCTTCGCAAAATCTCCCAGATTAGAAGATAAACTTAAAATTAAAAACTTCCGAGTTTTTTGTGATTTACTATTTATGTTTTTTTTATCATCAATTGAAAACTTTCATTAAAGGGAGACTTTGCGAAAGGGACGTTTTTTGACATTTTGCGAAGAAACGCTTTATATTAAAGGTAGACAAGTCGCGTACTGTAAACTCTTATCATTATCACGAAATCACGACTCAGTGTAACTCGCATCAATACAATACAAATACACTTTTCTGATCACAATAATACAGAAATAAAACACATAATACAGAAAAAAAAAAGATTTAAAAGGCGACCTTATTGCTAAGGTATCAATTTCTACCAGGCAACTTTTCGCATCGCAGTTAATTTAAAATCGTAGATGAACCCGAATAACCAGCAATAGGGCCTCCTGCGCCTATACAGGGCGTCCCACGGCTATGCCACATGGAGGGAAAGTACCTTAAATATTGTAGGTAGAACATTTTACTGAAAGAAGACATTATTTTATTTCTAAAAACTATCAAAACTGCATTCATACATTTTTTTATAATTACACGGTTGAACCGGGAATCGAACCCGTTATACGAGAAAAAAAAATATCCTGTAGTTTTATCATACCGATCAAAAGGCTTCATCATAAGGGTTATTTTTTGCTAAATAACATAGTGTCAGAAATAAAAGGAAGACTATGTATTTTAACATTTTTAGTACAAAATTTATCAATTTTATCAAATGTTCGAAATGACCCGTTGAATACAAATTACACTCTTTATTTCACTCCCTGTCGATTTTTTAACTTGTTGTGGTGGATATTTAGATTAATACGTCTAAGTTCTGTTTGTAGCTCGTGGACATTTTCTTACCGGTTCTTGTTAACTAATTTTTTTTACATAATCCCATTTTAAAAATCTAACGGGGCTAGATCTGGCAATCTCGGCCGGCCACATCAAATGTTAAAATACATAGTCTTCCTTTTATTTCTGACACTATGTTATTTAGAAAAAAATAATCCTTATGATGAAGCCTTTCGATTGGTATGATAAAACTACAGGGTGATTTTTTTTTCTCGTGTAGCGGGTTCGATTCCCGGCTAAACCATGTAATTATTACAAAATGTATGAATGCAGTTTTGATAGTTTTTAGAAATAAAATAATGTCTTCTTTCAGTAAAATGTTCTACCTACAATATTTAAGGTACTTTCCCTCCATGTGGCATAGCCGTGGGACGCCCTGTATATTAAACAAGTTACATTTTGAAGTAGTGGGTTCATTCCCTTGACGTTACATTACTTATAAAAATAAATAAATATCTAAAAAATATGGCGTTTTCTTTAATGGTCCCACTGCTTTGTAACTCTAAGTACTTAAGATCCAAAAATGAATACAAAAATGTGTATAAAAGTTTAAATAGTTTTATTCATTTTATCCTTAAAATAAAAATATAAATCTTTCTTTATAATTATTGTCAATTTTTTTATGTTACAGTCAATTCAGGACTGTATTGCTGATTTTGTTGTGAGATATGTTGTCTATAATACTATAAATGCGTTTAGTACTGATAAAAAAATACAGATAACAACTTTAAATTATTTCTTTAACGTTAAAAATATTTAAAAACCAATTTTTGACGCCTTTTACGCCGAACATTAGAAAAAAATATGTTTATGCATTTAACAAGGAGGTAGATCGAATCTGCATAACACTAAAATATTCAATTCAGTTTTAATTTCTTTCAAACTACTGTGTCCTTCAAACAGCAGATATAAAATCATACTTAACTGTACAGTTAGATAGACAGGGCCACTGGGCCACGTCATGCGAATAAATCCGAAAGAACTGACGTGGCCCAAACTTCCCACACTCGGGGCATTCGCTATTGAAAGTACGGTAAAGCCTAATTTGGGACAAGCCTCTCAAATGCGTAGGTGTTACGTAGGCGCTAAAACACATGCATATTTACGCAACGACTGTTACAAAACTTCATATATTTGATATAGTACTGTTGAGAAATCTGCTGTAAAAATTGTATAATAAAAATAAAGTTATATAAAACTAATTATAGTAAATGTTGATATTGTTTCGGAGACCCGACTGTGTACATTATGATAAATAACAAGTCATTGTACCTGATTAGATTATCATAATTTTCCGGATGTTACACCATACACAGATTTAGCTAAAATAAAGGACTTTAGTTTCTTCCTTCCTTCTTTCTGATTTGAGAAATTATTTAAATGCTTTTTTTAATTAACAGTTAAACATAATCCTAGACTGATTCATATATTTTTTATTTAGTAAGTAACAGGTAAATTTTTTGTGTCCTTAGATAGAAATAAATTCATTGGCGCTGGCTAGAATAATCAAAATAAATTGCATTTTAAAAAGAATGTTTTTTGAAATCATATTTGAAGAGTTCAAAGACGTTTAAAATTAGTCCTATATCCTATCTAAGTTATTGTACTTTAGTTTTAATTTTTCGTTTCTGTACCACTTTAGATCTTTTTTGTTTTACAATTTTAGGTTCTATTGAATCGCTTGTTCTTCGGAACAGATGCGCTTGTAATTCTTCTAATCTCTTCGCTTTCTTATGCAATTTACTATGATTCTGTCTGTGACGTGGATGTATAGGTATCTTGTTTTCTTTTGTTCTCAAGGAATGTTTAGTTTTAATTTGTTTATTGCTTCCGAGTTTAGTTTTTACGTTGTTTGTCGATCTTTTCTTCATCTTGTTGGACATTTTAATACTGTTGTGTTTAGGTCCATTCCTTGGCGCTTTTTTGAGAGTCTTCACTTCTGATATAGGAGTGTTCCATTTGAGTGTCTTGAGGTGGTTATTTTTAGCTGTGGCTTGTTGTTTTTCTCGTTGGATGATGTGAATCCACGGTATGGTGTGGCCATATCTTGCCTAGAGATATTGGTAAGAGATATGAATCAGACCCCTACACACATCACACCGTTACTGTATCGCGAGAATCATGCCAGCAGCAAGTTGTGTGTAGAGGGTTTTATTTTATTGAGAGGAATCATTTTGAAAAGAGTTATATTTAAAATGATTTGAATGAAAGTTATTTTTGAAGTAAATGTGTACGAAACTCTAAATTTTAAAATTTAGTAATATTTATTGGTTATAAGAAAGAATTAATACACAGGTGATACTGTTTTAAAATGCTGAGCTGAATGTTATTATAATTATAATAAAACAAATAATGAGGTATAAAATTGGAGAACCTAAAAATAAATATGTATTAATATAATACGAAACAATTCTACATCATATATAAATTAATTAGAATAATCTTATTAATATCATAAATTCATAAACTACAAAGTAGAAAGAGTTTATTATTAATAAGCTTCTCTCATCAGTAACAGATTAGAATTATTTAGATACATAGATCACGTATTGGATTATTTATTAATTGGATTTATTATATTTTTACACAAGAAAACTAAGATTAAGGCAGACTGTTATTTGGAATTAAATACATCAGAGAAGGTAATTTTAGTGAGTAATATGATGATATTACTTTTATAAATTATCTTTTTATACCATTATCAGCTAAGCTGGACTTTTGAACTAACTTATAATCTCTAATCACGATTCTCATAATATCATCTATACTCAGTGTGCTACTAAGATTGTGAAAGTCACTAAGGCTTGCTCTAATATTTTCAATATTCTGAGATATGCGTTTCTCATTTGCACCAGTTACTTCCACACCTGGTAAAGTTACATCATTAACAATAGGTTCTGTTGTTATGTCACTGAAAGTACTCAATTGGAACAGGGAAAGCACATGCTGGCTCAGTCTGGAGCCTAGCCTTCTACCGGCTATCTGAGACACTATATGAAACTTAGGGTCTGTACGAGGTGGTGAAACCAAGTGGGATGTACGATTGGGTATTATCACCGGCTGATGGCAGATTGGTAGCTGTATTTCAGGGGTATTTACCTTGCCAGATTTGTCGGGTTTAGCACCAAGTCTCTCGAAGGCCTTGTCCTTGGCAGCTTGTATGGCGGACTCAACCAGCGCCTAGGAAATCAGAAATCAGAAACATTATTACCGGGACATCACAACAATACAGAGAATACAAAATTTATCTACTATGACTAAAAATAACAATGAACGAAAAACTATTTAAAAAATTAAGCGTTGTAAATTTAAAGGGTTAAAGTGGCGAAAAATCAAATGTCAGTATTTTTACAACAACTGCAAATTATAACATTGACACTTAAACCCTTTAGATTTAAAATCAACGTAGGTATTATTGGTAACAGAGATACCACACAATAAGATCCTCACTCAAGGTCACGTTCGACGCGTTCAAAGTAAATTGAACGTTAGTGGCGTGGTAGTTAGAATTAAATTCGCACGTTTGCTATCAGAGAGTGCGCCTTCTGTACCTAGCACTATTATTTTATTCTGTGCCTCAGCGAAAGCCGCAGCCCAATTAGGCTCCAGTGCTGGTCTTCCGGGAGTCTTTTTGAATGGCGACACGGACGACTATAGTAACATTGATTAAATGGAAATAAAATAAAAACAAAATAAAGCCCGCCGCTTAAATACGGCCTAAAAAAGCTGCCGCTGAGTGCTGCTTATACCGCTAAAATCGCTTAAATAAGTAGAAGTACATGCTAAAACAATGCATATAAATGGTGTACAAAATATTGTTTAAAATAAATAAATAAATAATAATAAAATATGTATGTTTAATTATGTAAATTGCTACATTTTTACAGCGTGTTGCTGGTGTCTCCTTTTAGGCTTAGCGCCTGTGTTGGGAGGCACCACTCTTAGCCTAGACACAATTTCGGAAGTAATTTACTAAATAAATATACCTTAGCGGTGCGCTGTCCGGAGTATGCAACATGTTGGCTGCCCTTGAAGATTTTGATGGTGGGGAAGCCTTTGACCCCGTACTGGTGGCCGAGGTCTTTGTGCTGATCCGCGTCTACCGCTCCGACGTGTACTATTCCCTGGAAGACACGAGAAAGTCAGTACTGTGGTGTGCATGTGTCCTTCATGCACGCCGTTTCATGCTGGCAGCCTCTTTTTCGTTTGAGGCTTTATAAAGATGTAAAGTAATATCAGTTTGAATTTGGTTGATGTTTAAGAGATGGCCGTAGCCCGCGCTACGAGCCGGACGCCATTTTCATGCTTTTTATTTTATTTTATTTTATTTTATTTTATTTTATTTTATTTTATTTCATTTTATTTTATTTTACAGTCTAGTTCGCAACAACGTGCTTCGCATCAACTATATTCGAGACGACATAATTCGAACTAATAAGCTTTCGAACTTATAAGACACTTGAAAATTTTTTCGCAACAGCGAGCATCGCAAGAACGGTATTCGAAACTACGTACGGAACCCTCAAAAAGCAAATGTAAAATATTTCGTATTTCTAATATAATAAACGTGTGATTGATTTCCCTATATCTGTATTTCATTCAGCTAGGGATCAGCCTCCACCCTTAGGGCGTGACTTGGTGGAGGCTAGTGTTCGATTTAGTGCCTCTCGCACAGAAGAAAGAAGAGTCGAAGCGAGAAGAAAGAAGCGGCAGAGCTGCTTATTATCTGATGCCCCCACCACTACCACGATGATGATGAAGAAGAAAAATGAAGATGAAGGCTTCCAGGATGGCAGCCAAAACAAGATGACATGTCCCGCACGATGTGGATGTTTATTTTGCAGCCTAGACGTTACAAGCGTTGCTGACGAATGAGGATATTTGTGTTCTCCAAAGGATGTGTTTTTAAAGATAAGTGCTAATTTTATTAATAAAGTGTTCTCGACGAAGTGTCCTGGATGAAGTTAGCGAGCTTCGTGTGATTTGCTACGAAAGGCAAATGTGTCGATGTTTTTCCCGATGCGATATTTGAAGATGCGATATTTGAAGAGTGCGAAGTGGAGTGACGACTGAGGAGTCGCCGTTTTTACCTACCTAGCTTGTAGAATTAGTGTAGACAATGTATTAATGTGTATATAATTTAGCTAATTTTCCCTTATTTTTAATTCAATTTCTTATTATTTTCGTAATTTGACGTAGTCATGGTGATAGGTTCGTTGCTCGGCAAATAGTATTTTTGTTTGTGTCATGAACAAAATGACTCGTGACAATTTTGACGGAACTATGTCAAACAATTTGTAAACATTGAAATATATGAATTTTTGATTAATTTTTACGCTAAAATATATAAAATATAGTAAATATAGGTTAGTTTCAATTCTTTATTGTCTTGTTAGGTTTGGTTAGGATGTACGAGTGTTTTCCTGTATTAATGCTTTAAAATGTTTCAGATTAACCAAAAAAAAAACCAAAAAACTGATGACGAATTTATTATGATGATCGTTTCTGATGTGATGACCCTTCGAGAAAGCTGGACGACTTAAATCTAGATGACCACATGGTATGAAGAAAGAAAAACGTGCGCGTTTAACTAGAATTTGGGTAGTTTTTTTTGGGGTTAATTGGGTTGATGCTTAGTTAGGTGTATTCCGTGACGGAATATTTACTGTCACTCCACATCAAGCACATAGTGCTGTGGAGGAACTTTGGTTGGGTTCATGACTTTGAGTACTCTCGTTACCGGTACCACAGCTAGGTGAATTCCCACTAATCTTTTCAGAGGATAGGTTGGAGCTGAAGAAAGAAAATAGCTCCCATTCCCATGTCTTGCCCAAAGCTAGGTTTTGTTATTGGTGATAGCCGTGCGCGTTTACTATAAATTCATTTTATTATTTTCTGGTAATTTTGTAATTCATTGGTCGTCCAACTTTTTCAAATTTATTTCTTTAACCTTTCTTAATTGATTATTTGGTGACTATTGAATTATTAATAACTAGATAATATTATTTTGTTCATAGTATCCGACACAGATAGGTTTAGTAAACTTTTTCGAAATTTTATTGAATATCTATTTGGATTAACTGTAGACAGACATGCTTAGCTGTGTTGATTCTTTTTTGATGGTTTTTGATCAACTTGGTTGGATAACAATAAAACACCAACTAGCTGGTAGCAGCAGTCAGTTTTTGACATGTCTGTGACTTTGTGATGTTTTGTCCATCCTTAGGCAGGTAGCTTAGCTTAGGACGGACATTTGTAACGAAATATCGTAAAAAAATATATTTTTGCAATGGTATTGCGAATATATATTTTTTTTAGCTGTACCGGGCGGGATGTGGTGTGCATGTGTCCTTCATGCACGCCGTTTCATGCTGGCAGCCTCTTTTTCGTTTGAGGCTTTATAAAGATGTAAAGTAATATCAGTTTGAATTTGGTTGATGTTTAAGAGATGGCCGTAGCCCGCGCTACGAGCCGGACGCCATTTTCATGCTTCAAAAAGCAAATGTAAAATATTTCGTATTTCTAATATAATAAACGTGTGATTGATTTCCCTATATCTGTATTTCATTCAGCTAGGGATCAGCCTCCACCCTTAGGGCGCGACTGTACCTATGATGATTATGATTTGTATGGAGAGGGAAGGGCACCAAGTACCCAAGACCACTGCGACTCATAGTGGAACTATTGTAGTCGGCCCTCATAGGCTATATAGCCTCTTCCAAACCGACCGCTTTGAAGAAGGGTCAACTTCGGCTCGTGGGGCGATTCGGCCGCTGAGTTTCGGACGCGGCGGCCGAATCGCCACGTTAATTATTTTTAGCATTTTTGACGGGTGTTTCGGCCGCAGCCTTAATAGACCGTCGTCCGAGAAGCGTTTTTCGTACCTATCGTACTTTCGTGGCAGACTTTAATATTCATATGTGAACTTGTTTGGTGTCTCTAGATATCGAAGTCTGCCGAGCCAAATAGGAAGCGTTTGGGAGTTATGTCACTTTGAAAAGTGCTCCAGATGACGAAAAATTACCTATCTTACTTTTGAAAAATTC
This sequence comes from Teleiodes luculella, assembly GCA_948473455.1. Taxonomy (NCBI): domain Eukaryota; kingdom Metazoa; phylum Arthropoda; class Insecta; order Lepidoptera; family Gelechiidae; genus Teleiodes; species Teleiodes luculella. Next base: position 3,159,943 of record OX419583.1, on the reverse strand, counting down.
TTTCTTAGGATCGTTCGTAGCATCATTATGAACAGCCTAGACAAATTTCCAGACCATTTACAGGAAGCGTTTGGAAAATCAGCCGGCTTTTGTGGGTGGGATTTTTACCAAGAAAATACCTATCTTACTTTTTGACGAAACTACATTCAGGTGATGGGGAGGCTCTCATACAACAATAAAAGTCAAGTCTGCCGCAGATATTAGGAAGCGTTTGCAGAATCAGCCGCTTTGAATGTGCCAAATACTGAAGACGCTTACTACTGAAAACGATAATATTATAGTTTATTTTCGTAATATTGACCTGTGAGTTGAATTTTTACCTGTTAGAAGACTGTCTTAATCGAAAATAAAATCAATAAAATATGGATGTATGCATAAATAAAATTATAAAATATTTTTTCATACAAATATTTTTATTTCATTGTCACGTCTACTATCGTCTCTCTTATCAATACCTATAATTATTACAAAATAACAAATATATATTTTTTAAGTACAAGTAACGCTTATCAATCGCTTTAAAAAAACGATATCCTTTAGTTTTTGTATTCTGTGGTTATATCTCTCTTAAACTTACTCGAATGAAAACAAAATCGATAAAAACAAACAATCTACCTAAACAAAATAGATTCTCGCAGGATGTTACCTACCTAAATATCTTATCTACTTTACATAATATAAACTACCTAGTTGCTTGTACCTACTATTAAACCAACTTTAAAGATAAGTCAAAAAATAACGGCCGAGTGTCAAGAGAGATATAATAATATCTTGGTATATTATAATCTGAACATTGCCAAGCCTGCCTTGCAAATTCATTCATCTGAATCACATGCTTATGACAATATCTTTATTAATTTTGGTCGGTTTTATTTGTTTATGGCCTTCTTTTCTGCTCTCGGGACGATTTTTACAGACAGTGGCCTGACTTATTACTTGACAGAAAAAAATGCGCTATCTAATCTAATGGGTCAGTTAATGGCTTCTCGGCTGGTAAGCACTATAATCGGTGCAAGAGATCACATCCGATTTTAACAGCAGTATTTGAAAAGATGCATTATTGAAATATTTCAACAAGAAGGTTTATGTAAATATGACATTGATAAGTAGGTACTTCTTAGAAAGTATCCTGACAGAAAACAATTATCTTAGCATTCCTCCTCCTGATGATTTCGGGAATTTGCTTTAGAAATATGACGCATATAGCGACAAGACTCGTTACGGTAAGCATGGTATGCTGCTAAATTTTTTATGTCATATAGATATTGCCAAAAAACAGTTGGGATATGTGGGACATAGATTTATTTATTTATTTGTTGTCTCCCAATGATGATTTTTTTGTCACAAATCATCCGAATTACGCGCGATTGATGGTTATGTACCAGGACAAGCTGATGAATATTGAAAAATTCTGTTTCAATATGCATCTTTGCAAATACAGCTGTTAAAATCGGATGTAGTCTCTTGCACCGATTGTAGTGCTTACCAGCAGAGAAGTCCTTAACTGACCCAGTAGATAACGCGTTTGTTTCTGTCAAGTAATATGTCAGGCCACTCTTTAAAAATCGTCCCGAGAGCAGAAAAGAAGTCTATACAATACAATACAATATTCAATAAAATACTCTTCTTCTTCTTAGCCTTTTCAACCACATGGGTATAGGCCTCCTTAAGTCTATGCCAACTTTGTCGGTCTTGTGCTGGCTCAATCCACTTTTTGCCAGCTGTTCGCTTAATGTCGTCGACCCAACGCATCTGCGGTCTCCCACGAGTGCAATTTTTCGCCATACGGTGTCCATTCCAACAGAATTCTTCCCCACGAGTTATGTTTTCTAGCGACGTGGCCAGCTCATTGCCATTTCAACTTCGCAATACACATGGTAACGTCAGTGACTTTGCTCTGTTCCCTAAACCATTCGTTTCTCTCACAGTCTCTCAGTGTCACTCCTACCATTTTGCATTCTATTGCTCTTTGTGCCACTCTGAGTTTGGAGATAATCTTTTTAGTGAAAACCTAGGTCTCGGCACCGTATGTAAGTACAGATAGTATGCACTGGTCATGTATGCGAGCTTTCTGTTCGGCCGTGATGTTCATATTTAGGGTGAACTCGACTTTGTAGAAGGCTAGGTACGCTAATCCAATGCGCTGATTGAATTCATTGGTCTGGTTTTTTTTTGCCATCACGATCTCTTGACCAAGATCACGTATACAAATCTGAACCCTTTCTATGACAGTTTGGTTGACTTTTATGTCCAAGGTGTTAGGGCAGATCGTCAAAATTTTGGTTTTATCCAAGTTCATCTCTAATCCAAACCGATTTGAAGTATCGCTCAGTTCCTGGAAGTCTCGTGGGTTATCCGAGAATAACACAATGTCGCCCGCGAACCTTAGATTATTCAGCCTTTTTCCTGCAATGTAAAATGTGTTCTTTCCAATGTAACTTTTTAACGATGTCCTCCAAAACCAACGTGAATAATTTTGGAGACAGGGTATCAATCTGTCTAACTCCTCTCTAAGTATCTTTATTGAGTCTGTTTCTGGTGGGAGGTTTACTTGTAAGCTTGCGTTGTGGTAAATATTGATTGTAACGGTAGTCTATTCTAGCATTCTCCAGAGGCTGAATAACCGCCCAGGCCTCAATACTATCAAAGGCTTTCTTATAGTCAATGAATGCAAGCCACAGATTCATTTGATATTCTGTAACCTTTTCGATGATAATTTTCATGGCTATAAAGTGGTCCATAGTGTTACATCCGCTTCTGAAGCCTGCTTGTTCGACTGGTTGGTAGAAATCCAGCTTTATCGTAAGACGGTTCGTAACTATTTTTGTGAATAGTTTGTAGATAGCAGACTGATGGGTCGAGAGATCTGATTTGTTTCCCTTCTTAAACAATAGAATGACAGTAGCACTTTCCCATTTTTTAACCATTTTCAAGAAGGTAGAATACCTATTCTACCTTCTTTTAGGCATATATTGGAGAATTCTTTAAGAAGCTGTATGACCGAAACTACACCTAATTCAACCATATCTACTATGACACCGTCTTCACCAGGGGCTTTACCATTGTTCATTTTGCTCAAGGCGAATAGTATTTCCGCTTCTGTGATCTCTGGGACATCTTCAGACCCAACATTTGTGTGTAATGAGGTTTGGTGTTTCTAGACCTGTACAGGGCCGGATTTAAACTTAGTGCCGCCTTGGGCACCGAAGAAAAGCCAAAGTGCGATGGTTTGCAGCGCAAAATCGATACGCAGCTTATAGTCCACCTTACAAAGGTGTAGGTAGAGTGCGATTGTCATAAGCATGTGATTCAGTTGAATGAATTTGCAAGGCAGGCTTGGCAATGTTCAGATTATAATATACCAAGATATTATTATATCTCTCTTGACACTCGGCCGTTATTTTTTGACTTATCTTTAAAGTTGGTTTAATAGTAGGTACAAGCAACTAGGTAGTTTATATTATGTAAAGTAGATAAGATATTTAGGTAGGTAACATCCTGCGAGAATCTATTTTGTTTAGGTAGATTGTTTGTTTTTATCGATTTTGTTTTTATTCGAGTAAGTTTAAGAGAGATATAACCACAGAATACAAAAACTAAAGGATATCGTTTTTTTAAAGCGATTGATAAGCGTTACTTGTACTTAAAAAATATATATTTGTTATTTTGTAATAATTATAGGTATTGATAAGAGAGACGATAGTAGACGTGACAATAAAATAAAAATATTTGTATGAAAAAAATATTTTTTAATTTTATTTATGCATACATCCATATTTTATTGATTTTATTTTCGATTAAGACAGTCTTCTAACAGGTAAAAATTCAACTCACAGGTCAATATTACGAAAATAAACTATAATATTATCGTTTTCAGTAGTAAGCGTCTTCAGTATTTGGCACATTCAAAGCGGCTGATTCTGCAAACGCTTCCTAATATCTGCGGCAGACTTGACTTTTATTGTTGTATGAGAGCCTCCCCATCACCTGAATGTAGTTTCGTCAAAAAGTAAGATAGGTATTTTCTTGGTAAAAATCCCACCCACAAAAGCCGGCTGATTTTCCAAACGCTTCCTGTAAATGGTCTGGAAATTTGTCTAGGCTGTTCATAATGATGCTACGAACGATCCTAAGAAAGAATTTTTCAAAAGTAAGATAGGTAATTTTTCGTCATCTGGAGCACTTTTCAAAGTGACATAACTCCCAAACGCTTCCTATTTGGCTCGGCAGACTTCGATATCTAGAGACACCAAACAAGTTCACATATGAATATTAAAGTCTGCCACGAAAGTACGATAGGTACGAAAAACGCTTCTCGGACGACGGTCTATAATTTGAAGCAAAGTAACGTCAGCAATATTACTGAAAAATACTTATTTTACTCGAAATACCCGTCGAAAATGTTATACATAATGAACCTAAACAACTCGGCGGCCGAATCACCCGTCAAAAATGCTAAAAATAATCAACGTGGCGATTCGGCCGCCGCGTCCGAAACTCAGCGGCCGAATCGCCCCACAAGCCTTAACTTCACACACAATCTTTGAATTTCTTCGCAGGTGTGTGCAGGTTTCCTCACGATGTTTTCCTTCACCGTAAGAGCGTCGAATAAACGTACATATGAATTCGAAAATCGAAAACACATTGGTACGTGCTGAGGCTTGAATCCGCGAACTTCGGAATAGAAGTCAACGGGCGTAGCCACTTGGCCACCGACGCTCTTTCCGTAATATACCTCATTCTATTTAAAATCAAAATATAAACTGAGAGTCTACTATGAAAATAAAATATGAAATGTTTACATAATTTTAAGAACAACAAAGCTATTGTTTTGCTCTTAATAAACAATGAATGGTCAATTAAATAATTATTCATATAAATTCTTATATGAATAATTATGACCAAAACCAATCCATGATTTACTTATTCATATCTATCTAGCCTTTAAAAAAAATCCACCAATATCAAGTGATTATTTACTAATTTGGATATTGTATTAGCTTGGTAGTCCATGTGAATCATGAATTTATGAACCAAACTAGCTTTCCGCCGCGGCTCTGCCCGCGTTAACAGTTTTTCCCGCGGGAATGAGGCATTTTTCCGCGGTAAAAGGTAGCCTATGTTATTCAGGGTGAATGTAGCTTTCTAATGGTAAAAGAATTTTCGAAATCAGTTCAGTAGTTTTTAAGTTTATTCATTACAAACAAACACACACACACAAAAATACAAATCTTTCCTCTTTATAATAGTAAGTATGAATAGTATGATTAGTAACTGCTTTTGGATGATTTTGTAATTAATTCTCAAGTCATATAGCTTAAGGTTATTAAAACTACACATCGACGAAACAACTCTCTCAATAAAATAAACATAGAAACTATATTAGTTCACTTTTTTTTTATATTATTATTATTAAAAATATTTTTATTATATATAAATAGTTAAATAATTCATATGGTTTCATTATTTTATGGATTTTTATGTTTTCATAATTACATATAATTGAATAAGTATATATGTTACAGGAAATGTATGAAATCCAGGAATTGTATACAATTCCTAGGAAATGTATACAATTCCGAAGCTCGTTAGGAATTGTATAAAATTCCAAACTTGTACTAGGAAATGTATAAAACTAATGATTTCTGTGAATAAAATGAACAAAGCTCCGGGTTAACTAAGAATCAGAATTATCTGTGAATATTATAAATGAAACACTTTGTTAAACTCTAATTAGATTTTTTTTCAATGCTAATAAAAGTATATCTTTATAAAGTTTTTTCATAACTATACTTTAAAAATCTGCTATTTAAATTTTTTTTACAGCTTATCTAGAACAAAAACTATAAATAAAGCTTGTAAAGCTCAAAACTTCAATTTGATAAGTCAACAGTTTTTCGTTTACGCCACAATATAAAAGCAAAACCTTCTTTTAAAACTGAAACCCAGGTAAAATAAATATAAAAGAAATATAAGGTTTATTAGTAATTACACTCTAAAATTTAACTATTTATTCTGCTGGTATATAGGCATTGAATGTTTAAGCAGCACTAACGTAAGCGTTCGCCTGATCGGGTGACGCAGTACCACAGGTGGGATACTCCAAAGAACCAACGTGGTTCTAATTTTTATAGCAGACAACCACCAGATGTGTATTAAAATCAAACAAAAATAGTCTTTATGCTTCATTGAATACCACGCAACACCATCTGGCGGAGTTTGGCGGCACCTACGGGATGCAGTGAGTGGAGGGATAACGGGCGGGGAACTTGTTTTGGTGCGGGGAGGTAAATTTCCCTTCTGTACGAGTAGTACTATTATATACTTCTGTTGCAATAGCCTTCCCTCGCTTCGCTTTCCCCGCTTACCCATTTACATCTTAATTGTATTACATTTCCGATCGCTATTTAGGAAATGTATACATTTCCTAGGAAATGTGTCTAATATCAATTATTTCATACATTTCCGGGCGATTTTAGGCATTGTATACATTTCCTAGGAATTGTATACAATGACGGATTTCATACATTTCCGTTAACATATATATGTAGGTAGTTGTAAAATTAAATGTATTTTTTTAATTATTATAATATTGTGTCTCTCTCTCTACATTGTGGGGGCAAACAACTACAATATCATATGAAAATATTGTGGGCATGCTATCTTCAGCTACTACTATTTTGATTGGTTGCTAAACCATATATGCATTGTTCTTTATGTCATACGTAATGATTTTGGAAAATCTTACTTCGTATAGAACAAACACTTCTAGAAGAGATTACATTTAAAACAAACATTTTTATAAGATAGCACCATTTATTCAAAAAGAGAAGTTCTTTTTTCATAGGCTGGCTTCTGTAATATACCTACATTAATTAATTTTTACTCTATGCAGAAAAAAGGAACAATGTTTTAGCTGATTTCTAGGATTACAGTGAGTAATTTACTTTTTTTTTTTTTTTTATCTACTTCCATAACATAAAACAGACTATTTTGTTGCCTCAAGAAATGAACTACTATATCACAACAAACTGGTTAAAATGTACACTATTATTATCACACTCTTTCGACAGTTCACAATTTTTTTGCGAAAGAACTTGACTCTGACCAGAAAGATTTCTGGAAGCTTTATAGTTTTCGAGTAACTAATTAGAAAGAGTCAATATTGTTTTTTGCATTTCATGGGATTTAATGACCAGTTAAAGAGGAAATTTTTTAGAAAAAAAGAAAAAGAAATTATTGATTTTGTTTGCATATTTTTGACAATACTACTAGTAACGGGTTTTACGAACCTTAAGAGCTTTCGCGGCCTCTTTGTATGCAGGAACCAGCTGCTGACAATGCCCGCACCAAGGGGCGTAGAATTCAACCAGCCATACATCGTCAGTATTCTTGACTAGCCTGTTGAAGTTGGAAGGAGTCAGCTCCACCACGTCTGAAGACGAGTCGTACAGGGCCAATGAACCCGTTACGCACAACAGAATACCTAAAAACGTAAAACATACAGTCACACCGGCAGTTTACAAAAACATCAATTATCCGTGAAAGATGAATTTCACACACAGTTTAAATGTTTTTATACTTACCTAAGCAATATGCCTGAAACATTTTTACTAAATTTAACTCTACTTTGCTACAGAAATACCGGCTACTTGTGAAATCGAAGACTGCGAGCGTGAAATAAACACGTCAATTCATTTTTTTGGCACTTGTTTGTCAATGGATTCGTGGTCTCGCTCCATTGGTGAATTTATATATTCCCGCGATATATTATTGTCCTTGAACTCGTATTGTCTGTCATAAGGGCGCGTTTAGACGACGCGCGAGGCCGACGCGCGTCCGACGCGCGTCCGCCCGCGCCGCGCGTCGGCCTCGCGCGTCGTCTAAACGCGCCCTAATAAATACATAAGGCTGGTTTCAGAGCGGCGCGTCTCAGCAGCGCTGCCCAGGCGCGCGCGGCTCGGGCGCGCCTAAACATAAGCGGCCGAGACGCGGCCCAAGACGCGTCACTATGAAACGCTACATACAATCTAGTGTAATGCGAGGCGCGCGCGGCTGGGCAGCGCTGCCGAGACGCGTCGCTCTGAAACCAGCCTAATATCCGGTAGAAATGGTATTTGTTGATATGTGTATCCGAGTATATCAAAAGAAAACATACCGAGGACCATAGATACGGTGACCATAGAGAAGACAGGAGGAATGAATGAAATGGATGAACAAAAAAGAAAACGAAAGAAAGATGGCTGAAACATTGTGAAATCCGACCTATTTTTCATGTTTTTGAGCTATTAAACTCCTATCTATGTTCATTTTAACATGAAGAAAAGGTTTAAAAAGTATTTCAAAATTGTGTAATAACGATGTTACGTTTTTATTCCAAACAGTTTAGGTATAATGGTATGTGTATTTACTAATTTCCAACTGACAGGTTATATTGGCGCGTTGCGTGTTTATTTTTGGGGTCAATTTCGGCGGGAAAGTGCTCAATTTGTCGAGTCTTGTGTGGTCGGTGTAGGTTGTAATTAATTTTCTTTTTTTAGTTGGAAGATTCTTCCACAATATGAACAACATAAATTCCAAACCTTTCACTGTCTTCATTGAGGGTAACATTGGAAGTGGAAAAACAACGTTCCTGGAGCACTTCAGGCGTTTCGAAGATATCACGCTACTGACCGAGCCAGTAGAACAGTGGCGAAATCTTCAAGGATGGAATCTCTTGGTAAGCATTTTGGTTTGAATATTAAAATCCGAAATTCCGTAATTTCATCCACTTGACCTCTTGACCTAATTTTGTGACGCAATATGTTTCAGGATTTAATGTACAAAGACCCCTCGAAGTGGGCAATGGTTTTCCAGTCGTACGTTTCGCTGACAATGTTGGACATGCACCTAAAACCCACACCGACCCCTATAAAACTTATGGAACGATCCATGTACAGCGCGCGCTATTGCTTCGTAGAGCACATGAACCGCAGTGGACTAATGCACCCAGCTGAGTTTGCAGTACTTGATGAGTGGTTTAGGTTTATCCAGCAACAGATACCTGTTAAGGCTGATCTCATAGGTATGCTATGGAAATATTTTACTCTGTAAGGTAGACAGATGCTAGTACCTATCTAGTATTTTTTTCTGATTCCACCCTGAAGTTGATTCTGACCCATAAATATTGTAATAACATTTTATAAAATTTAGATAAAATCTCTTGCAGATCATTGCAATCTATGCAATAATCTTGTGAATTGCATCCCTACAATGATCATAATCCCTTGGTATTGAAGCTTATGAAATTACAATTTTAGTTTCCTGTAATGCTCTATTTTCGCTGGTTTATTTCAGTATACCTCAAAACAACACCAGCAGTGGTGTATGACAGAATAAAAAAGAGAGCGAGATCTGAAGAGCAATGCGTCCCTCTGTCTTATATTGAAGAGCTACATAAACTCCACGAAGACTGGCTCATCAATAGGACACATGCAGAGTGCCCTGCTCCTGTAAGTTGTCAAACAAGAAATGATTATACCTGTTTCATTTAGTAACTTAACTAGTTCATTCATAGTAAAATATTGATTGCAGAAATGGTTGTAGGTGGTTACCTATAACTAATTATCTATATCTACATGTAGAAGGATCTGTGATTATAACAAAATTATAAAATCATTTATACTGTGTCCGAGAATGATATTATAAATAAAGTGTAAAAACTGATAAAATTTGAGGCTTAAATTGAGAGACTATCACTTGACTATCAAGTTAATTTTGTGCATCTGATCACTTCTAAATAATCAGTTTTAAAATAAATAAAATAGTCATGTCTCTTTCTTGGAGGGGTGGGCAGACCATTGATTCAGACACAAATTTACTATAATTAAAAAATTTAGAAATAGTGATGAGTAAAACTGCTAGCAGACAACCAATTTAATAAACAGTTGTTGCATTTGCACACCCATACAGTTATTACTTTGACAACTATTATAAAAAGTGTACTTCCCCATAATACAATTTTTTACATCTATATTAATTTTATTACCAGGTGTTGGTGTTGGATGCTGACCTAGATCTATCGCAGATAACTGAAGAGTACAAAAAGAGTGAGCATGAAATCCTCAAGAAGGCTGTGGATGTGGTAATGAGGTCACCAAACAAATTGAGCCCAAAGAAACCAATTACCGGCTCTCCTATTAAGATTGTCCCTCGAATCAGAGACTTTAATGTCAGCTAAATATTAGCTTTCTCATAGTATTTACTATAATTGTGTTAAACTAGACTAAGCTTCATTTTGAATCTGCTTTATAAATTTAGTTTCTTAGTATTATTATATGTATAAGTATAATAAGTACATTATGTTACTGATGTATCACAAAGAACATTAATTTAATTATTTAAATTATTATCTTATGTTAATGTAGATTAGACGGTCTTGCGTGAAGACAAAAAATATTCCTACCTACTGTCCAGTGACGAGGCATTTATATTTTGCTAGATAGCTAGCTAAAAATTATGACTATTTTGTAAGAATTTACTACAAAACTCCTTAGCTTGCATTTCAACAGAATTGTTTTTTCAAGTGATAAAAATAGATTGATATAAGGTATGGGACATTGGAAAATGTAATATTGTGAGATTTTATATGAAGATAATAAAACATAACTTTAATCTTTTGTTATTATTTGCCGGGGGTTGTTAAAAAAATAGAGTATTATCAAAATTACTTTCGTTCTTCAAGCCCCAAGTAATGTTTATCACCTTCATCTTCATTTCAGTAGAAAGGTAAATAGTGTTTTGTGGTCGAAAGACTACTGGACGGCAAAATATATATTATGGGTCTACGCGTACCCAGCCCATTGCTCCAACCAATTATGGTCAGAAATTTTAATATCAAAAATATATTCACAAAAGAAAAACCTGCTCTGGGGGCGCCACGTGTATATTTATGATTATGGCAACAATTTCTTATTAAATAAAATTAGTTCCATTAAAATTCCACAATATGGCGTGATATGGCGAAGTTTTTTATTTCTTTTAGTCAGGCTTTACATATAGAAAGCGAAAAAAAAAAAGCAAAAACAAGTTTTTATTCCAACGCCATCTATTGTTAAAAAGCAAGAACAAAAAACTCCTTTTTATTAATTACGAAAGCGCCATCTTTTGCCAGCTATAGAAATCTGCCTTTTTTTTTTTTTTTTTTTTTGTGGCTTCACATCGGTGAGACGTATTTTGCCAGTGTCAGTGTAGGTAGAGAAGAGACTCGACATACACACGAACGAGAAGTGCAGGATGTAATTTTGGAGGTTGTGTTGTGTGTGATTTTAGAATTTTGTAGGTTGTAATTTTGGAGGTAGATTTTTATGGATAGCAACATTGATTGAAATGTCAACTTTGACATTTGTATGTCAGGTGTTTACATGCCGACTATATTTATTTAGGTCAAAATTTTACAAATAAATCGCAATTTAATTTAATTATTCGTTATTGATTTACGTACCTAAATGTATAGTCAAATATTTCATTGTTTTAGTGCAATTTGTGATGAGTTCTTGTTGCGGAAACGAAGTGTTGTTCGGTTCGGTTTTAGGGGAAGTGGTTGAAGGGAACTTGGAGCTTTTGAGGGTTTTTTTGGACATTGTTCGCGATTATTGGACTTTGAGTGGGTCCCTCATAGTCGCCACTATTGTTTTGTTCCTGGTCTATCGCAGTTGCGGCGTGCTGAAACCGCGGTCGACTTGACTTCGCTATCGAAAGTAAAAGTGATAGAGCTGTGTGACGAAACAACTGCGTAAGGTGCGTATGTCTATAACTTATTACGATTCTGTTATTTACTATTAATACTTAATTTCAAATACAAGTCAAATTTTCTATGATATCCAAGTATTTTAAAGACACTGCAGCACACAAATTAATTCAATATGCATACATTAAATTAGAGTCTGTAAGTTGACTCCCTGACCCTGTCTGTACTGCTCGAGTTAAAAAAGAACCTGTACTAAATTCAAAAAAATCCCTTTATCTTAGACCAAGAGTTATTATAATGGTCTATTTAATTAAAATGAAATTATGCCTTTTTGGTTCTTACTGCTTGTTAAATTATTACAGAAGGACCTTTAATATTATTCAAAAAGATTTCATTGTTAGACAAAAGTTAAACATAAAAAGGGAGAATTATAAAACATAATAAAATGAGTGATAAATTTCATTGTGTTCTATTTCGTGCATGGGTTCAATGTGTGGTAGATTTGAGTCAATAATAAACATAATCCTGTTCAGTACAGTGCGAAAGAAGAATAGAAAATAAAATATTGCAACACTGTGGTGTTGTCCCTTTCCAATTAACCTAAAGGTCAAAATTGTGGGGAATCCTGTAAAGCGCACATTACTTCCTACATTGTATTAAAACTCACTTATTACTTAGTTCATGATTGTATTATTTTTTAAAACGTTATTTTTGGTGTTTACAGTAAGAATATCAGATAAGAACTAAAATAATATAAACAGAAAATATTATGACATAATGTCTTTGTATCAATCAATAATTAAATGAGTATTCCAAAAGAGACTAAACGAAGGAGGTATGTGATAGCGTGTAGTGTGCCTGAGTATTCAAATGCAAACAGATAGAACGTATAGAATTTTTTCGACTCCTCTGTTATAAGTATACTTGGTTTTGATAGGTGGTTTGTAGTTGTAGTGGTGGTATCTAATAGTTTGTAGTTGTCTTTTGTTTGCTTAGAAGTTTTGTTTTATTGAAAGTTAGTTGATTGTTCTTTTTGTAAGTGTGTGTTTTAAAGTTTAAAGTTTATTTATCTGGATCTAAATTTAATTGGGGTCTTTAGCTGTTTTCAAAATTTTAACTGGTTCTTTCTTTTGGTTAGTTAACTCTAAATTTATTTCTTGTTGGTTGTAATTGAAGGGTATGTGATTAAGGGGGTGTGTTGGGGATAATCACATACCTCCTTCAATAAAAATGGGATCACCTTACAGTGTTTTTGTGTACTTTTTAATTAAAGTACAGTCACAGAAATTTACAGAAATTAAAAAGTAGCAACCACTTAGCAACACTGTAGTGTTGTCCCAAACATTCTAGTGTGTTTTAAAAATACAATTATTATGTATAAGATCTACTGGCTTTAAAATCATCATAGATTATATCAGCAAATACCTATCTAATAAAAAGTAGTAAAATCTGCACCGATAATTAATTTCTTTGATGTTTTTTTTTTTAACTACACTGTGATATTCTCTTCCAACTTAATTTTTAATTAAATTTTTGTAACGACAAAAGGTAAGCACATATTTTAATGTATAGCCTCAAATAAAATAGTTACAAGTTAGTAGAGATTGTCAATTGTTTACAAAAATATTTAAAGTGTGTTTTTTAGCTTAATTGTTATTCTAATTAAATAGGTATAGAAATCATAAAGTGAAATAATATTTTTTATAGGCTTAGGTTAATATAACAGTTATAATTATTTATAATCTTCTCTGTGGTACACATAAATGATTTTTATATGATACCTACAGTTGGTTCTGTAGATAATTTTCTAAGTGAAGATCAAGAAAGTAGAGAAGAAGTATATAAAAAGATGGCCAAAATAAAACCCAGAATCAACATTAATGAAATGTGTACCAATGGAATAGCAATGATATACAGTTTAATCTGTATAGTATAGATAGAGCCAACAAAAAATAAGTACAAAATAAGTACGAAATTTTTGTTACGTTTTGGCTAAATATTATGATGGTTTTGTTGGCCGATAATTATTAAATAGCACATGTTATAAGCAACAGCAGAATAATAAGAATATCATGTTAAGCCACGCCGTAAACAATACCACAGAATAAAGACTCAGAAAACGTGTTTCCAAGTACATATATGAGTATTTAGATTATATGTGACGTTCCACATGCAAAGGTACCTTATGGTCGGTATTGAGTTATGCATATCCCTGTAATCTGCAACTCATAAGCTATCCAAATCCGAAAAGATTATCTTCGTACGATGTGTAGTTACGAAGATATATTTTTTTAAAAATGTTCATCGAAATTGTGCACTTTCAGAAAAAGGCAAGTTTAGGTTCAAGGGCTTGGAAAACTATGTTGTCATTGTAAGTTACATAGTGAGCAAGGAATAATTATTCTTTAGTCTTCCATTTCATAGAAAATAAATATCAAAATCTATTTACCGAAAGAGAAACTTGTTTATAGACTAGATAGTTGCCTACCCGCGCCTACGCCCGCGTTGGGTTTCGACTTTTTCCGTTGGAATGATATGTTTTCCAGCCTGAAAAAGTAGCCTATATTCTTTTTCAAGGTTTATTCTATCTCTGTACCTATTTTATTATCATAACTTTTCGCCCTGCGGCTCCAGCTTTTCCCATGGGAATAACATATTTCCTCGCGGTAAAAGTAGCCTGTAGTTTTCCCCAAGGTCCATTATAACTCTGTATTAAGTTTCATCAAAATTTTTCGCCTATTGTACCATTTTTCCTGTGGGAATAATTTTTTTTCCTGCAGTAAAAGTTAGCCTACATCCATCTCTAAGGTCTATTCTTTCTCTGTACCAAGTTTCAAAAGAACTATCCGCCTGCACTCCCATTTTTCCTGTGGGAATAAAGTATTATTAATCCTCAAAATCTTGTATACCTATCCCTGTACCAAGTTTCATCAAAATTTTCCGCCTTGGTTACCATTTTTCTCGTGGGATTGAGGAAATTGAAAAAAATTACGACGAGTTCCAAAGAAAAAGAAAGAGACACCGTGCGTCAAATCTCGCAAGCATGAGCAGTGCAGGTACAGAGACAAACTAACGCGGCAGCGAACCCTTTGCAAAAATTACGGTAGATGTAAAAAACCAAAGCAGTACATGTTTTATTTCTACGACACCTCCATAAGGTACCTTTTCTACTAAACTTCCAGATTAAATTTTGTGCTAGTGACTAACGCAATAAAAAAAATAAAAAAATGAAAATGTAGGATACATCATGGATTTCAATATTAAGCTTTAAAAAAAAAATCTATTTTTTAATCATTTTTACAAAACATTAAATATCTCGGAAACTAAAACCCGCCATAAGGTACCTTTTCACGTGGAACGTCACATATGATTAAGTATTGTATATCTGAAAATCATAATAGTATCTAATTATCACCCTGATTTCAGGGTAGGCTTGGGCCCCTCGGTGGGAACGTATATGAGCTGTTAACGATCTAATAATACCTACAATTACAAGGATCATTGAATCAAAAAATACCAAACTGTGCAAGGTGCCGCCTTAAGACTGTATGTTTACGAATCTCTCGACCACATTTATTTCGTTAACAGCTCAAAATTACGTCCCAAAGTCCCCACCGAGGGGCTCGAGCCTACCCTAAAATCAGGGTGATTAGGCCTTAGTTGACCACGTGCAGGTGCAGGTTGGTCTACTTCACACACAACCTTTGAATTACTTCGTGAGTGAGTTCAGGCCCTCACGGTGTTTTCTTTCACCGTAGTAACGTCGAAGAAAAGTATGGATTCGAAAATCGAAAACTCGCGGCGAGGCTGAACCCGCGAACTTCAGAGTAGAAGTCAACAGCCCTGCCTGGCCACTTGGACATGGCGTAATTTTTTTTTTTCAAATAGCATTATAATAGAAGGGCTCCAAGACCATGGGCCCCCCCTGGAATCCCGCAAAACATGTATGAACTCGCCTAATTACTAATTAAAGAGTAAACGATGCCTTATGCTCTAACTTTAAAATTTAAAGCGTGTTAATAGACAAGGATTCGACAAGGATGAACAGCGCATGATGACGTAGGCTTGTGTCAGTCACGCGGTGTGGTCCGAATGCAAGACCTTGTTTTCCTAGACCATGATCCGACCTAAAAATCTGATTTGCCCCCCCCTAGGCCAAAAGCTGGGTACGCCCATGTCCAAGACCGCAGGACTGGTTCTCGACGAGATCCGAACGAAAGTGAGCGCGCTGGTGAATGTCGTCGTTAGTCCACACCACACTGCTATGTTACCACACGACAACTATTTCACTTTCCTAGGCAGAAAGCGTGAAGTGTGTAGTTTTCGCATCGTATTCTATTGCCGATGAACTCTGGAGTCTATATCGGAAGGTCATGTCTTCATAAATATATTTTTTTAACCCCCGACGAAAAAGAGGGGTGTCATAAGTTTGACGTGTGTGTCTGTCTGTCTGTGGCATCGTAGCTCCTAAACGGTTGCGCCGATTATTATCTAGTTTTTTTTGTTTGCAAGGTGTCACAATCGAGAGATTAACGATTAAAAGAAAAGGTCCAAGAAAATATCTTCAGCCATTTGAAGATTATCAGCTCTTTTCTAGTTGTTGAAAGGATCAAGTAACGGTTTTGTGTCGGGGGTTATTAATTTTTTTAATTTAGTGTTATTTTATACTGGGAACCCTGTTACTATTTTCGCCGTTAGTTGTGGCTACCAGCATAGAATTTCCAACTCATCTGCTAGGTATCGTACGAGGTTACTTATGCTTGCTTATTTTGTGGGTGCGGGACTTAAAATAATTTGAGCCATCTAAGGCTTCTGACATGACTCCTGTAACGCCTACCGCAGATAGTGGCTGGGAACAACGGCTTTACATGCTTCCCACACACGGAATAATTTTTCTTTTCGGACGATCAAGCGATTCGGCCTGCAATTTCGTAAACAAATCGGGGAATTTGATCGACGAGTGCCGAACCGGGGCGATGTAGCGAGTTTCAAGCCTTCCCGAAAGGTTGGTCTGTATTGTGTGTGTCAATTGCTAAATTATTTATTTATTTATCTATCTGGTGAGATGAGACCAAGCCCCGGTAAGCACTGTAACAACAGATTATCTGTAATCCCGCCATATTGAAATATCCTTCTTTTCAGATAGTCTCGGCCCAGAAACCAGCCACGAATAGCGTCAGTAGCCTTCATCAAATCCTCTCGCGAATTTTCCTTAGAGTACGAAAAAAGGTTTTCTGTCTGGTCACATCGGCGTTTGCTTTTCTAGCTTCTTCGAGCAGATAAGGGATTGGCTGAAATCCTTTGTTGTGTGGCGTGGTTAGTTTCTTTCGTCGTAATTTTCTGTCAAGTGCATGCGATTGAGGTCCACAAACGCTAAAACAAGTCTATTGAAGTCATTGGATTTTATAAAAGTAGAGATTCAGAGCAATATTTTATTTAGGATCAAACTAAAATATGTACATTTCAAAATCATCGTGTAATTATATTAAACTAGCGACCCGCCCGGCTTCGCACGGGAAAATGGTTATTGTGGGTTATCCTTAAGTATATTATGCATGTATTATAAATATAAAACTTCCTCTTGAAACACTCTCTATCTATTAAAAAAAACCGCATCAAAATCCGTTGCGTAGTTTTAAAGATTTAAGCATACAAAGGGACATAGGGACAGAGAAAGCGACTTTGTTTTATACTATGTAGTGATTACGCAATACTTTTTCATGTATCAAATTTTATTATAGTATTATATTGCTTACCGATTAGATTGCGCGCCTATCTCTAGTCTTCAATTGTTATCCATATATTGCACCTTATTGACCTATATTTACATCGTACTCCTTCAACTTCTCTAGAATATTCATTGCTGCTTATTATCGTCAAATTTATCTTGATACGAGCACTTTTTTACCATTTCATTCATCCAATCAGTACGTATCAGTGCTATCAATATGACCTAATGAAAACAAAGACACTGAAAGGACAAACAGTACTGTCGTTTTATTTGAAAGTGGACGTATAACCACTAATTCCACAGATAGAAGTCGGAACCAATGACTTAACGTGGCTTTAGAAGCACGGAATCATCTTTCTTTTCAGGCAATCAGGTGAATCAATGCAATGTCCTAACCAGCCTGGGGAAACTCTCAAAAATTATATTTGATCGACGAGTGCCCTACCGCGATTCGAACCAGGAACCTCTGTAACGTCAGGCGAGTATTTGACCACTCGACCACGAAGGCTGTTCCTCCCTCTTAGTTGACCATAGAGGTCTGAGCCAGAAAGGTCAACTAAGAAAGAGCCTTCATCTATGAACAGAACATTTTCATCATAGATAAATCGGTTGAGGATTATGGCTGACCTGGGCTTATCCTAGAGCCTCACCAAAATGTAATATTTTGTGGAAACCCATATTTAGTACTCGTACTTCGAGCATTCTTTCAGTTTTTTATTTTATTTAATAGAAACCAACAACGTACATGTTGTCACATTAAAAGTAAATGTATCAAAGGTACGCTATCTGATACAGCGGTAGCGATGTCTATTTCTTATAATCACTACATAGTCACTATCATCACTACATATTATAAAACAAAGTCGCTTTCTCCGTCCCTATGTCCCTATGTCCCTATGTCCCTTTGTGCGCTTAAATCTTTAAAACTACGCAACGGATTTTGATGCGGTTTTTTTTAATAGATAGAGTGATTCAAGAGGAAGGTTTATATGTATAATACATGCGTAATATACTTAAGGATAAGCCACAATAACCATTTTCCCGTGCGGAGCCGGGGCGGGTCGCTAGTATAAAATAAAGTCGCTTTCTCTGTCCCTATGTCCCTATGTCCCTATGTCCCTTTGTACGCTTAAATCTTAAAAACTACGCAACGGATTTTGATGCGGTTTTTTTTAATAGATAGAGTGATTCAAGAGGAAGGTTTATATGTATAATACATGCATAATATACTGAAGGATAACCCACAATAACCATTTTCCCGTGCGGAGCCGGGGCGGGTCGCTAGTACTATCATAAGCGAGTGGGTCTCTACAGTATCCTCTTTTTAGTAACAAGACATAATATATTTTTGACACGATAAAGTTAATTTTCTTGAATGTTTAAAAGCCGCACTACACTCTCCACACAACTAGACGAGACATGGCCAATACGAGGGACGCAGTTATGCGCAAGAGTGAGCGCGGTGTATTTGCATCTCATTCTAACGCATAACCGCGTCCCTTTCGGCCCTCGGGTTTTGTCGAGAGTGTAGTGCCGGCTTAAGATAGGATGGAGGCTTTAAGTATTTTCGCTGTATAATAATGCTTTTCAATATTTATATTGGCTGTTAAACATTAACACAAGTAGTAAATCGAAATATTTGTCTATGAACATAGCCTACTCATTCTAGATTTCAATGTATGGGCAAAACGGCAAAATTTATAATTTTAATTTATTGCTGCTATGTGATACCTATATACGAGTATATTAAAATACACGACTCTCCCTCCCCCCCCGCAATCCGTTTCACCCCTCCCCCCCTTGAAAAGTGTCCCATTTTACAGATTTTCTCAATTTTCAGGAAAACTATACAAGCTAGGACAAAATGGTCAAAGACGGAATTATTTATCAATAAATTACCTACAACTAAATACTAGCACTCATTTCAATACCATTTATAGTTTCCAAGCTATGGCGCATCAAAGATGACTAAAAATTGATAACCAGCAAATAATCACACTTAGTAGAGTATTTAGTGCAAAAAACAGTTGAAATTGGACCAGTTAATGAAACTTGGCATGGTTATAGAATAGGTAGTTCTGAGTAGAAATCCACCGGGACCCATGACTGGTACCCCCTCTGAAGCCGGGGGGAGGGGGGTGAAGGTAGGTTTTGCCGCACTTCTTGTTGACGCTTATATCTCTAAAACCGTATGTACTATGACAAGTTTGGTATCATTTTCGGATAACTCGTTAACGTAGAATTCATTTTTGGAATTATAAAATAGGGTTGCCATATAAAAAAACTAAATTATAGGACAAAATTCGCAAAACACGAATGACATTTTTCCACATAAACGTCGTTTACTTTTCCCATGGGAATGGTATCGATATAAAAAAAATATGGTCGGGTAGCAGCTAGGGAGTGCAATCTTGCAGCATAATCATCAATCTCGGTATTTGCAAGATTTTAGAGGTCTAATCTTGCAAGATCTCGGTATTTGCGAGATCTCGCTTTCCTGCGAATAACAGGGCGAAAAAAGAGTATAAAATTAAATAAAAAGAAACAATTTTTTAATATAAAATTATTGTCTTAAATTTATTAATTAATGTTAAAAATGAGCCTTAGGTATACAAAGAAATTAGCGCGTCATTTACTATCTGTATCCCAGATATTATAAATAAGTATTATATTCAAAGTAGTAAAACTTGGTAAATTTTTGTTATAGGTGCGCAATCATGTAACAGTATTAATATAATAGTACTTTATTTATTTAAAAAATTACGGGTTAGTTTAAAAAAGCTCCTTCACTTCGTACACTTCATTAGTGGTACTTAGAGAATAATTTTCTTCAGTAAATTTAACGCCAATAATCTGTTTTACCTCTCGCCAATAGATGTTTCAGCTGCGCTTTCGAACGGTCATGGTGTGTTGCTGCGTAATGCAAGATGAATCAAGAGAATGCGTAATAGTTAGAGAGCCCACGACCAAGATTTTTGTCTCATAGCAATACGGCCAAAACCGCATCAAATCGATAGATACGATTATCCTGAACTCGAAAATACCAATATCAGACATTTTCCGCGTAGCGTTTGATCTGACCGAATTTTCAAAATTGTCAAAGAATTTTACCGAACTGCATCATAGCAATATGTCTGATTTGCAGACTGTAGTTGAATGATAGTTCTGAGATACCGGAAACATATTTTTCAGACGTTAGTGGTGTAGCGCAAACCCGTAAAATCACTTAAAAAAATTAAAAATGAGACAAAAAAAATGTCTCATAGCAATATGTCTGAAAATCTTTTTTATTAGTAAATTTTGGTTATTTGATGCGAACAAAACAATTTTCAGACGGAAATGTGAACGCATTAAATTTTGAGACCGTTTTGAAAATGTTAACAAATTTTACCGATCGGTATCATAGCAATATGTCTGAAAATTGTTGGACATGATAAAATAAGTTGTCCACATGTGCAAAAAATTTATATCAGACAAATTAAGTGTAGCACCTTCTTTATCAGACTTTTGGTAGAGATTTTTGGGAGTATATGCTACACTTAAAGTGTCTGAAAACAGGTTTTTGGTAATCCTGGCAGCAATACGAAAAGTTTAAAAAAAATATTATCCGTATTGCTATGATACAGGTCGGCTAAATTTGTTGACATTTTCAAAAATGCGCTTAGGCTATATGCTACGCGCAAAATGTCTGAAAACAAACTTTTTCGTAATACAATTATAAAATCTATGTACATTTTCACTATCAGACGTATTGCTATAATACCGACTGCCTTTTTTTTTTTGACACAGCAGAAATGGCCTCCCACGCAGTTGCTACACTTTCGACCGTTACTACATACCTAGTCGGGTTCAGAATCATACAATCTAACGATTTTATAGGGTTTTTGCCGTATTGCTATGAGACATGGTTTTGGTCGTGGGCTCTCGTACTATAATCTTGCAAATCTTGCGAGATCGCGCATGATTTTTAATGCAAGATTGATCTTGCAAAATTTGTGCAAGATCTTGGTATTACGAGATCTCGGTATACCGAGATTGCACTCCCTAGTAGCAGCGTTCACGGGCTTTACAAATATATAACTTTTATGACACTTTCTTGATAAAAAATGGGTTAAAAAAAATAAAATTGCATGCGTGGCAGACAAAGGTATACACATGGAACTAGCTGCAAGACCAAATTAGTCCCAAAACAGTGGTATTAAGGGGTGATAATGTATGGCAGAAATGTTGTGGGTATTACAAAACCTTCCAAACAAATAAGAGATGTAGAACATCAGGTCAGAATGGAAAGTTAGAGCGGCCGGAACAAACGGTAGGAGATTTAGAGGTGGCGCCGTAGTAAAACTTATTGGAAACCTTGGTCAGACTTTAAAGATGTGGATGTGTCAAAGCTGGATTGCGTTGTTCCACCATGTGCAACCATTGCCAGGGCCTAAGTTGTTTCAACAAGTCTTTAGAAGATAATGATGATGATACTGATTTTTGTTAGATATTAAGTACTTACTATATAAAAAATAAATAAAAAATGTTTATTTTGTTTAGATAAACGCATTTATTGTAAAAAATAATAAATATTGTTGTTGCTTTTCTATATTATGTTTTATTTCCGCTAAGCGCACATTTTTAGTAAACTTTGATGCACCATAGCTTTGAAACTATAAATCGTATCAAAATGAATGTTAGGACTTATTGGTAGGCAGTTTATTGACAAATAATTCTGTCTTTGACCATTTTGTCCTAGCTTGTACAGTTTTCCTGAAAATTGAGAAAATCTGTAAAATGGGACACTTTTTAAGGGGGGGAGGGGTGAAACGGATTGCGGGGGGGGGCGGGAGAGTCATGTATTTTAATATACTCGTATATAGGTATCACATAGCAGCAATAAATTAAAATTATAAATTTTGCCGCAAAAAAATTTAGAATGAAATACATTAACAGGAGGTAGGTGGACTGCAGTCTTGGAAATAAAACAATTTCCAAGTTTTTAAGTATAAAGCCCGACCAGAGAAATAAGAAACCTCGCCATATTGCGGAATTTCAATGGAACTAATTTTATAAGGGAAATTGTTGCCATAGTCGCAAAAAATATACACGTGGCGCCCCCAGAGCAGGTTTCTTATTTCTTTGGTCAGGCTTTATCTAATTTATTTTCCGAGACTGCAGTCTATTTACCATCCTCAAAGTGTGGAGATTATGGCAACACTTTCCAATCAAGAAACAAAACTATAGAGTTGTTGTAGTATAGCGTATGGCAAAATATATTTTTAAGACTACGCAGAAAGCACTATTTTGCTATGTTCTTAAATTAGTTATTTCTGGGCGATCAATTTGTCATTTGCAATTTGTAAAATGTCAATTTGTCTCTATCACCGATTTGTTATTCAGCTGCGAAGTTACATTGGCGAAATTAATAAAGTGGCTCCATATTTAGACCTTCTAGGAATTAGATCTTATATAAGCTATATCAAAACAAGTAGGTATAGGTACTTGACTTAATGAAACATTTTTGTATCAAAATAATTGTTTTGTATTTTTATTTGAATGGCATGGGACGATACATTTTAATTTTGAAGTTTACTTTGATTGAATGTTTGTTCAAGCAACAACGGCACAGATTTAAATAAAATTTGGCATGTAGATAACTTATAATCTGGGTAGACATAATTGGATGTTTTATAAAAAAAATGTATAGTCATTTGATGTCATTTAACAGCAATTCAAAGTAATGTTTTACATATTCAAAGATTACATACCTAATCAATACAATTTATAATAAATTACATTACATATGTGACGGAAAAAGGACAGAAGATGATGGTGGGCAAAACAAATAAATAAAGGAAACCCGCAAAGGGCTACACGCGGTAATACTTACAAGCGTGGGCGTGTGCTACAATAACTTTCAGAGAACCATCGTACACTATCTTTGTCAGGACTACCCCAATTTGTCATCACTATTGAAACAGACTTTACCAACCATATCGAATGTTGTTACAATTGAAACAGACTTTACCAACTATATCGAATTCCATCACAATTGGAACACACTATACCACCATAGACTCGATTGTTTGTTATCATGAGCGATCGGGACCTAATCAATCCCTAAAAGGGGTTTAGGTAGATCCGAGCACCATCAAAATGCCATAAGGGGAAACTGGCATGGAAAACACTGAACAATTACAAACTGGCCAACCAAGGGGCCTCCCCGCCCGGACCTTATGTAACTCGACCATATTACAGTTACTCTACCCGCGGTCATGATAACAATGCCATAGCTAACACCATACGAATATCAGAACCTAGCCAACCTTGCTAGCGACACGATAATTAGATCACTTTACTCACGGTTTACAGACACCACTGGACTGTGGTACAAACAATATTCCAACAACCATTATTTCAACATACATTCAGATCTCACATCAAATCACACATCACAAAACACACCGGACCAGTACGTCCACCAGAATCACACTAATTCTCAGACACACAAAGTTATCAACGCGGCTGCGGATCTACCAAGAGGGCTCGCCCGCCCTGAGCAGCGCTATTTATGTGAGTGAACCACCCGGTCCCACTCTCGGTGGTAGGGCCTCCTGTCAAACGTTACCGCGCCAACTTCACACCGGTCAACTACAACAATATCGATTCTACCCTCTGATACTCGAGAAAGTAAAATAAAAACTGTCATCGATATTTACAATCGATTTAAACGATCAATTTGGCTTCAATCTCCGACACGGCCATCCTGCGCTGACACACGTCCTCGTGTGTACGATTCGGAACTAATTAAAAGCAACACTTAATACCGCTCGGCTGTTCCTGACCAAAACAGTACCAGATCGAAGAATGTTTAATTCCTGCCAGATAAATTCAGTTACAGTAAAAACGATCAAGTAGGTACCATTACAGTCAAAAGTCACCGTGACATCACTTATCCCGAACTGCAAACACTGTTAACGTCAAATATGAGGTATCTTATTCGCGGCCTACTGCTATCACATAGACTCGCAATGCCCATCTCTCCTGGATTTAGCAAGTCAATTCCATGACTCGATTTTCTCTCCAAACCTAAATACAACATAACTTCAGCCAGAGCAAGGTGCTCGCCGCGCATGCACGCACTACTTAAAGTGGACTATTCCTGTTTCAAAAGAGAGCGTCCCTAAAAAAACAATGTAACACTACACCGATGCAGACACCGATTTCTGCGCACTACGGCCTATCCAAGCCTCAGCTTTAGTCAACTACAACTACAACAGAGTAAAATCGAACTCAGAACCTAACTTCCTGTTTTATAACTTCTCACAATCTTAGCCATCTTACTTTAATGGTGCGTAACCCTCCGATAATTTTTACTAACGGTACCTAAAACACGAAACTTTAAACGAACACTCCGTATTATGACAATCCATTGTGAAAAATCTAAAACGCTCTTAAGTATTCGCGGTTGTTAATTACACTAATACACAATACACGCACAGATCCACTTACACACATCAAGGACTCACCATGTCATACATGTGAGCCAGTGAACTCAGTACACAATTGCAGAGAAGTCTCCCATGAGAGTTAAATAAAAACAGTCATACCTCCAGCCGCGCATCGCGCCCTGAACGATTCAAATCGCAGTTACGACTACGACGGAGTGTATGAAGGAAGACACAGAAATAAGTAGCTCAATAATTGCAAACAAATCTTCCATGAGACTCAAATAAAAACAGTCATTCATAGCTCCACCTGCACATCGCGCCCTGAACGATCCAAATCGCAGTTACGACTACGATGGAGCGTATGAAGACACAGAAATTTTAATAAGTAGCTCAATATTTGCAGAGAAATCTTCCATGAGACTCAAATAAAAACTGTCATTCACAGCTCCCCCCGCACATCGCGCCCTGAACGATTGTAATCGCAGTTACGACTACGAAGGAGCGTATGAAGACACAAATTTTAATACGTAGCTCAATGTTCAATGTCATATTTCCAGTAACGCATCGCGCCCTGAACGGTTAAACCGCAGTTGCGATTGCCACTATAATCCCAGGTTCACGTCGACAGCCGCGCATCGCGCCCTGAACGGTTAAACCGCAGTTGCGATCGCTACTACGACTACAGTTTAAATTCGATTCAATTCGTTTTGATTGTCAATAATCAGTCAAGACTCCAGTCAGAAGTTCACATCGACAGCCGCGCATCGCGCCCTGAACGGTTAAACCGCAGTTGCGATCGCGACTACGACTACACTTTAAATTCGATTCAATTCGTTTTGATTGTCAATAATCAGTCAAGACTCCAGTCAGAAGTTCACGTCGACAGCCGCGCATCGCGCCCTGAACGGTTAAACCGCAGTTGCGACTACGACTGAAGCGTGTTTATTAAATCATCACCTCCATCGGGTGGATAAATTATAATCATCGCCTTCATCCGGCGGATAACATTAAATCATGGAAACATAACTTGTAATAAAAGATGTTTAAACTGTTTACAACAACAAAATAAAATCATTACTCGATTATCCAATTATCATCATTATCAACGTCAGGTAAACACATTGTCTAAGTCAGATCAACTTCGTCATGAGGGTACTAGTAGCTAAAAGTAGGTAGGTTTATTTAACGCCTTCAACGTACAACAAACTCTCAATAAAAAAAAAAAACTTTAACGATTTGTAACACCTCTCTGTTTACATCGGGTTCAATTTTAACTAATTTCGTACCGCATTATTTTAATTGATTTCGTACCGCATCATTTTTACAAACAACTAAACAAATTAATTTTTACAATAAAATCGCACGAGTTGGGCCACAATGACGTTTCCAAACAAAACTACATAGCAAAACGCAAAATAAATCACTGAACAAATTTTTCTAAATTACGCACGGTCTAACACGTTACACTGACTAACATTTTTATCCGATTATTTCTACAACTAAAATTCAAAATACAATCGCAAAGACCTATTGATCAACGGGCTATTCTCCTCAAACGTCAAACTAGGCGCTCATTATTTGGCGTACAACATTTTTAACTATGTTAACGATGGCAAATGGTACGCAACAAAACAATTTAACGTATTTACATCCGATTAAAATGGAACAGAAATATCACAGTAACTGATAAATATGGCGTGTGCGTTACGCCAGTACACCGTTAAGAAATAACACTGATTAATTTTGATTCTAACTACCACGAGTAAAACCAATAAATAATCGTTTGATACTCGGATGAATTATCGTTAAATCAATCACGAAATCACGAATATTTGCGTTGAACGGCAATCTTGATTATTTTGACAACTCTGACACTACACTAGTGTTATTTTTCTACCCGCAATAAAACGTTTTAAACGATCGCATGAAAAATGAACTTCTCAGAAATAGAAATTAAAAATTTGAATAATAATGTATGACAAGGGCAAGTGCTTAGACTCCCATCCTCCACCAGTTCGATCGAGGTTGGCGTCACCATAAATCGTCAAATTCCCAATAAGTTCTAAAACGTACACAGACGCTTGAAAATTGAAATCATCACAAATTACACATGAAACCAAAACACTATGGCCTATAGTGTCTCACGCAACAAATTAAATCATTTAGTTGTGAAACTATTCTTATCCTCCGATTGCAAATCTAATTAATTGGGAAATTAACGACTTTTGCACAACACTAACGTCACACTTTCTTCCTACCAACGATCAAGAAAAGAAACCTTCTACAAACTGCCGATCCTTATCCCGAAATTCCCTAGAATACAGGGCTCTTTATCCCACTTCTGATGACGGAAAAAGGACAGAAGATGATGGTGGGCAAAGCAAATAAATAAAGGAAACCCGCAAAGGGCTACACGCGGTAATACTTACAAGCGTGGGCGTGTGCTACAATAACTTTCAGAGAACCATCGTACACTATCTTTGTCAGGACTACCCCAATTTGTCATCACTATTGAAACAGACTTTACCAACCATATCGAATGTTGTTACAATTGAAACAGACTTTACCAACTATATCGAATTCCATCACAATTGGAACACACTATACCACCATAGACTCGATTGTTTGTTATCATGAGCGATCGGGACCTAATCAATCCCTAAAAGGGGTTTAGGTAGATCCGAGCACCATCAAAATGCCATAAGGGGAAACTGGCATGGAAAACACTGAACAATTACAAACTGGCCAACCAAGGGGCCTCCCCGCCCGGACCTTATGTAACTCGACCATATTACAGTTACTCTACCCGCGGTCATGATAACAATGCCATAGCTAACACCATACGAATATCAGAACCTAGCCAACCTTGCTAGCGACACGATAATTAGATCACTTTACTCACGGTTTACAGACACCACTGGACTGTGGTACAAACAATATTCCAACAACCATTATTTCAACATACATTCAGATCTCACATCAAATCACACATCACAAAACACACCGGACCAGTACGTCCACCAGAATCACACTAATTCTCAGACACACAAAGTTATCAACGCGGCTGCGGATCTACCAAGAGGGCTCGCCCGCCCTGAGCAGCGCTATTTATGTGAGTGAACCACCCGGTCCCACTCTCGGTGGTAGGGCCTCCTGTCAAACGTTACCGCGCCAACTTCACACCGGTCAACTACAACAATATCGATTCTACCCTCTGATACTCGAGAAAGTAAAATAAAAACTGTCATCGATATTTACAATCGATTTAAACGATCAATTTGGCTTCAATCTCCGACATATGTAATAATCAGAGATCGGAAAGTAGGGGGCGATTAGATCAAAACTATGGTTATTCTGTGACTATGGATGGATTTGCTCTCGAATTTCCGGTATTCCGTCTTTCGGTAATACCGGGAATCGTCTTTGATATATGTATATCAAAATACAAAAATACAAAATATTATTATTCGTGAATTTGGGGTACATACATAAAATGGTGTTCAATAAAGATACAGGTAATAAAGATCCTCCAAACTCTGCCGAAAAATCTGCATACAAATAATATCGTGTTAGTTTTTATAATAGGCTAGGCACTTAACAAAAATCATCAACCTAACAATCTAACTTAACAATCTAAACATTATTCTTAACTTCGGAGAAAGGAAAATAAAAAGAAGATTATCGGTGCCTACGAGAATAGGTTAGAAAACGGCCCCCTCTTGAAAGACTACTGGTAATAATAAAGTCATGGGAAAAAATATAACAGAGTTCTATAAGCAAATGTTTACAACACGATAGATACACATACAATATGACAAATACATATCAATCACCCATGCATCTCGGACACACAAAAACATCTTAAACATCTTTATGTAACCAATCGCCTGTTTTATATTCCACATAAATATTAACCGCGTACAACTGCGTCAGTCGTATCCATAGAGTAAGAAAGTTTTTATTTTGTTGGCACGTAAGTATACCTACCGATCCTGTCAAAACCTCAGTGATTTGGTACTGTTTTCCATCAGTTTCGACCTATAGAAAGTCACCAATTGAAAGCTTGCATGCCCTTCGCAGCAACCACAATCGCAACCCTGAGACAACCGCCCCGCACCTCAGCCAGTTAACAGAATTTGTTTCTTTAGGATTTGCATGTATTACGTCCAAGGATCATATAAGTAAACGGTACGGTAGTATAGGGTGGCCCGTTGATAGACGTCCAAACGAAAAAATTAGATGCCTTATATTATTGGGTATCTGATTCACCCCCCCATGTATGTTCCGCGATTATTGATAGTTTAGGAGCTACGAATTACCAAAGTATTTTTTTGAAATTTCACCTTTTCATGATTTATTTCTTTTGTCTCTTGATTTATAACCACCAGCAGCAGTCATAAGGCTGCTGTTTTTTGTGATAATCAATTATTGTAACAGTGACTACCACCCAAAAAATACGGTTTACCTAGGTATTACGAAACTTAATTAAAACTTGACCCAAAGTTGAAAATAACTGTTCGAGCTCAGTAGTTCAAAAAGTTTAGGGTTTGAAAAAATAATAAATTAGGGGTGCCAGGGATTTCTAAGTGTACTTAAAAACTTCTTAGGACTTTCGAAAGTTATAATCATCAATAAAAAACTGATCTTAATAGGGGTTTATTTCACTTGTTTATTATATGTAATATAATCAGTGGCGTAGCTAGGGGGACAAGGGCCCTGGTGCATAGGGAAAGAATCGGGCCCTTTTCATCCTCTCTTTCCGCGTAGTTTGAACTTATATTGACCTTCAAAATTATTGATAAGAATAATAATAGGAAACAGTGAGTTGAACTTGTCCCTGGTAGGCTGAATCCATATGTTGTCTCTATTAGAATCTCCATGTGTTTAATAGAAGGATAAGGGAATTAATAAACAACGACGCACATGACAATATAGAATATTTATTATTCAGATGAGATTAATTAAGGGAAAAAACTATTTTTAACAGAATTCGCCGCCCAATTCACAATCTCTTACGCGCTTTAATTTTTGCGAATTCGTCTATAATTTCACTCAAATCCAAGTGTGATGCCGCCTCATTTTCTATTGCAATTAACGATAAATGTTGGAGGCGATCTTGTCGAATGCTGTTTCTTAAATATATTTATATAATCTTCAGTTTATTGAAAGATCTTTCTGCTGCCGCGGAAGTAACAGAAATTGTATCAAACAGTAGCATCGCTGTATACACTTCCGTAAGGTCACATTCGAACACGCCAAATTTCGTTATACCCTACAAATTGTATATTAGTAGATTCCTTGGGAAACAGTGATCATGTTTAGTGGAAAATATGACTTGAAATGTATAGGAGACACAAATAATTACCGTAATTAAATTACGTGTCCAAAAATGTCAGTGCACCAATATATTTAGTTTTTTTGAAGAATTTAGTGTTATTTTCGTTAAAATATAGTTCCAAATGATAATAACTAGTATTTTTAACATATTTTAACAAATAAAAACGATGAATTCTCATAAAATAACAAATTTAATTTTTTCAAAGCTGAAGTTAGAGGGCCCCCTGAGCTCCAGGGCCCTGGTGCACTGCACCACCTGGCCCTATGATAGCTACGCCACTGATTATATAATAATATCCTTGATTAAGTCTCTATTCTATAGTGGTTAATACTCTTTGGTCGTATCACACACACCATCTATTGCTCCCAACTCTTGTTTGACTTTGATCGGGTCGATGTTGAAATATGGAATAAACTTGTTTTGCAGCACTCCTTACATGCAAAGAATACTGCCTTATGTTTTAATCATACGTACTATTCGAGAAAAGTACTTCTTCCCGGTGGAAGTAAAAATTTTTTTTGAATACGATATTTGGATGATTACTTGATTTTGGTTTTATGTTCTGGCTAGTGTTGTTTTTAAGCATATTATAAGTCCAGCTTATCAAAATGTCGCAGGGAAATAAGAAAATTGACTCCATAAAATCTCTCTCTAAAATCAAGGAAAATGACGAATTTTCTAGTTTTTTCCGAAAATGTCTCGTATAGATATTTCATTTCTCGAAACTAAGTTTAAAGACCAATCTTCTTGTACATGTCCCTTCTGTAAATGTATAATATATACGATGTTGATGTATGTACAGTACAGAAGCCAGCACATGCGATTGAACTTTCGCACTACGAAATGCACCCTTGCCGCTACAGAATAGGGGCGCTTTCAAGGTCAACATATCCAGCCGCAGGTGCTGGCTACTGTACCTAAATAATTATAATAAATTTTTTTACTATTAATTTGGGTTCACGTTAGACACAGTTTTCACCTGATTGAAAGAGGAAAGGAAAAAATTCTAAGTGTAAAAAAATAATTAAATTTATCTTTAAATATAATAATAACAAATCGGCTTATAAAATCTGTTGATACGTCTCAACTATCTTCATCTGCATATGTTTGTACTTAAACAAGATTAACTGCTGGGGCGATTGACTCGGGTATATTTTTAAATCCAGCGAGCCGAAGGAAGTAAATAAAAAGTGGTTTAAACTATACGAATGTTGAGTATACTCGTTTGAGTGTAGTCCACATGCCCATAACTTTACTGCATCGGCTCGAGTCTAGCTGAGGTCAAGAATACTGTTAACTACATACTTTATTTCTTTAATTAAAGGACGTACTGTACGTCCTTTAATTAATAAGTGGCGGATTAATAAATGGCGTTGAGTAGGCTGAAGTCTAGGGCGGCAGATTTTAGGGGGCGGCAAATTAGGAGTAATTATTTTTTGTTCATACATTTAGAGTCGTGTCGAGTATATTTTCAATATCACTGCTGCTGCTATGCTGCCTACCTTTCAGCTGGTTTCGCCCAGTGTCAAGTTATCTGCGTACCTCAAATACAAATCAATAGGCATTTGAAAATCGTAATTCGGAAGGAGTCGGTCCCTACGCTGAAATAAAACTAAAAACTGACATTGGTTAGATAGAGATCGGGTGGGGAGGCAAAATTTTAATAGCCTATTAGCGGCAAATGTGTAAATCCGCCACTGGACGTACATTATATAGCGCAATTAGAAGCTTTGCAACCAGAGATTGTTTTGATATCTACTTTTAAAGCTGGAATATACGTGCTGCTGTAGGATTATATTTTTACTGTTAGACTTGTGATTCCCGACTTATAAGATTGGATCGACTCAACTCACAACCGGTGGGTCTCGTACGTACGGTACGACTATCACACTAATCACTACATAGTATAAAACAAAGTCGCTTTTTCTGTCCCTATGTCCCTATGTATGCTTAAATCTTTAAAACTACGCAACGGATTTTAATGCGGTTTTTTAAATAGATAGAGTGATTCAAGAGGAAGGTTTATATGGATAATACATGCATAATGTACTTAAGGATAACCCACAATAACCATTTTCCCGTGCGGAGCCGGGGCGGGTCGCTAGTATTATAAAAAATAATAGTTTAAAAAACACTAGAATTGCACGCTTATAAATGCACGTAAAAAAAAAACACTATCTATCTTTGGGATCCTTCACCAGACCCTGGTTAAGTGGTCACCTCACCTCGCCAATATAAAGGTCTATTTACACAAATAATGAGCCCAAATTCGGGGGGTTTACTAATAGCCGTTGAAGAAGTCCACTATTCACCTTCCGGCTCCAGCATCAGATCAGCTTGTTTGTGTCAAATTATTGTGTTGTCATCAGAATTACATATATTATTTATATACATTCCAAATTTCATTACGTTACCCCCCGTATTTAATTATTTTTTCTCTTTGGTTACGACCCTTGGAAGATGGATGACCCTTGTTTAATTAGTTACCTTAGATTCCATTACATAGTTACATATAGTATAGGTGGACCTAATAAAAGCGTGTTAATAAAATATTTGTGAGTGTGTGAGTGTGTATGTTTGTTACTTCTTCACGTCTAAACGGTTGGAACGATTTTAATAAAATTTTGGTATGGAGTTAGCTGACAGTTGACACCTAGGATTAACACCTAGGCTACTCTTTTCCTTGGGAAAATACCTCATTCCCACGGGAAAACCTGTTAATGCGGGTAAAGCCGCGGGGCGGAAAGCTAGTATGTATTACATAAACAATGGAGTGATCCACAATCAGCTCGTGGAATTTTGGTGGTATCAAGGGACTGAAAAAGCTAGCACATAATTATATTTAGCTCCATAAAAAGACTCTACCACCCTGAAACCGTCTCGTCGTGTCTAGGATAAAGATTTGTCCTGTAAAATGAATCAAATGCCAGTTACATTTATTTGTTCGACAAACGACGCTATGTTCTACGTCGAAAAGTGATTTGTAAATCTTACTTCGAATAAAACATATTTCATTTCATTTCGTTCACATGTACTATCAACAGTCTTCACGTATCTCACGTCGCCGTATCAGGGGGCAGTGGTGGAGTGACGTAAGTGAGCGGCTCCGTGAGGCTTTTGGGGCCCCCACCAGCGCGTTCTGTTTGTTGACAAGCGGCGCCGAGCGCCGGCATTCCGCCGCCGGCTGGCTTGCGCGACGCGACTGCGTATCGTCTCAAATAAAACTCCGAAAACATCACGCCGCCGCGCCGGGTGATGCGCAATCAGTGTCCAAAAAAATACTAGATCACAGAACTAGTCCAAAGATTAGACTCAGCCGGGTACGCCGCGAGAAGTCTAGGATCCTCGCCGAACAACATCGTAAGTCTTTTCCTGAAACTTTTTCTTTTACTATCGTTTTTTGATTGTTATATTGCCCAATTGTAAGCGCGTAGAGTTTGAGTTTGGAGTTGATTCGTATAAAAACTCGTATATTTTAGTGGACAATTTTAAAGCGATTTGGAAGTACATTTCGAAGGTCGTAGTTTTATGTCAACTTACGTTCCTTTTCGAAACTAAACCGGTTGGGATGTTTTTAGTTGGTGTAATAAAATTAACATATGTGCGCGGGTATTGGTGTATGTGCACTTATATACTACATTCGGTATCTAATTTAACAGGTTACCTGAAAGAAATGGCTAATACTGACCATTATTCATGGTTGAATTTTGAAAATGTTTAATTAAAAAGTTTAGTAAGGCATTTGCTGTATTTTACGGGGTGTGAATATCTCTACATCTCTACAAAGTATATACAATAAAGTAGCTTCCCTCTGTAATATGTGCGGTTATCTTTTAAACTACTTAATAGATAGAGTCATTCAAGAGGAAGGTTTAATATTATATGTTTTTTTAAAGACGATAAATTGTTAAAGATGTCAAAAGAAAGTAAATAAAATTAAATCGCTGAAATGTATGTTACTCGCGCCTGACTTTTGAGCGACTGCAAATTGAAACATGATTTGTTTTTTGTGTTCTTTTTTATCAGATTAATATCAAATTGAATAAAAGAAAAGAACTAAGAACCTAATCCTGATAATAACAAAGTTTATATCCCATTCCTGATATACATATAACATCCGAGTATAATAATTTTTACTAGTACCATACCATAGTAACTCTACATCAGTAGTGGGATTGTATAAATTAGCGTGTAAATAACCATGTCTAGGGAAACACGTGTATCTACCCGCGCACAGTTAGTATAATGATTGATAGATTTGCCAATCCAATGCATATTTATGTTGAGCAATCATATGCTTTTAAATGAAACCTTAAAAGGAAATATACGCATAGTACTTACCTATACTTACATTGAACTATTAACACGGACTTTGTCCGGAAAATATATTTAAGTACTTTTAATGTGTTTTTTCTTACTTATTTTGGAATACAAAACAAGGATTTATTCAAATTTAGAAAAAAAAATTGTCAGACAAGGGCATCAAACTTGAAATATGAATATATTATAGTACAAGCGAAATAATTACCTACTCGAAATAATAGACGTAATTAAAAAAGGCGAATAGTTACAAAAATCCGTCTAACGTTTTTAGGACTTTTAAAGTGACATTTACTATTTTTTTATTTTTTTTTAAATTGACCTAGATGCTTGAGTCGAAAAAATACGGCGGATCAAGCTTCACCGGACTTGCGGGGGAGCGGAAGACTACCCCAAAGTAGTCATATACCAACGCGACTAGGAGCGGCTCGAGGGAGCCTCGGAGCTAGGCCT
Organism: Teleiodes luculella; assembly: GCA_948473455.1. Taxonomy (NCBI): domain Eukaryota; kingdom Metazoa; phylum Arthropoda; class Insecta; order Lepidoptera; family Gelechiidae; genus Teleiodes; species Teleiodes luculella. The sequence continues at coordinate 3,124,937 of OX419583.1, read as the reverse complement.
AGCGCGTTGATGTCTGCCTAAGTGGCTCCGTCTCTGATTATCAATTTTGAGTAATATTTACTCATTTGTATCTAAGTAAAATTCAGCTTTATACAGATACATAGAACTCCGTCATTCACAATATTCAAAGGTTATCATGATCGTTACGAAATAGCATATTGGTTTGTCAATTTTTTATCACTTAGCAAACATGTAAATATAGATAAGTGTCCCAGTAGTACCTAAACGGTGCCAAGTGGGCTTGTGAGACATGATTACCCGGTAACTGTTGGCCCGCGGCTACGCTTGCTGTTAGTAAAAGTAAAAAAAAAAGACAGTCAATACTATTCAATTTTAATTATTTATTTATTCTTCTATTTTAAAAGGTTTTTTTTTTTCGAAGTAATATTTTGTAAACAAGTTTTGACGTCAAAACTATTAAATACTGAGGAATTCTGAAACTGTCCATGGTTGGCCGTTCAAAGGCGGCGGCGGCGTTCATCAACGGAGAACGGAGAAGATGCGACACGATGTAGAGTTTCTTCTAGCCGTTCTTCTAGCCGTTCTTCTCCACAGACGAACGTCACTTTTGAACGGCCGACCATGGACAGTCTGCTCCTTGGTATTTATTAGCTTTGACGTAGAAAATGATTTTGTAAATCTTACTTTGAATAAAACCTTTTGATTTTGTGTAACTCCACATTGTGTCGCTTCTTTTCGAATA